>JAVTVY010010516.1:0-478592 GCA_036873755.1 Hanleya hanleyi | reverse complement strand
AATCCCGAATGTTATATGAAGGTTATATGCGTGGCGACCCCTCCAACCAGACAGGCTGTCAGATTGATGTGTCTGGGAGTCGCGAGTCTTTTTTATTGTTTCCTTTTGTCCTATTTGGACAAAGGAGGTCGGTCTCTATTTTTCTCCGTGAGGCCGAATTGTATAGCTCTGTGCTTGCCTTTCTATCTATATATATTTCCGAGTTTGGTCAATAATAATATTTTATTGTATACAGGTAAATTACATTATATGGAGCCTTGGTATACTATAGTATGGGTCTCCACAGGCTGGTGGAATATGCATTTACGTAGTAAACAAGTCTTTAAAAAAAAAAACAATTTTTGTCATGGAAAATTTAAGTATTATTATCATGAACTGTCAGGGCCTGGGTGGATCTGAGAAACGTAAAGATGTTTTCAATTATCTGCAAGGTAAAAAATATGCAGTGTGTTGTCTTCAGGATGTTCATTTTATGGAAAGTGAATTTGAGGATATTTTAATTGAATGGGGTTGCGATGGTTACTTTAATTCGGTTTCATCAAATTCCAGAGGTGTTGCAATTCTGTTTAATAAAAATTTTGAATTTAATGTTCATCGCGAAATTAAGTATGACAAGGGAAACTGCTTATTACTAGACATCAGTGTGAATGGATATAGACTGACCTTAGTCAATTTGTATGGACCTAGATACACCCAGCTTTTATAGTACACTTAAGGAAAAAATGGATGAGATAGATAATGCTTTTTATATAATTTGTGGAGATTTCAACTTAGTTCAAGATCCAGGTTTAGACTATTTCAATTATGTATCAATTAATAATCCCAAGTCCAGACAGGAACTTCTTTTGTTGAAAAATGAATATAACCTTTGTGACCCATGGCGGATATACAATCCTACAACCCGTAGATTTACTTGGAGACGACGAAATCCTGTGAAACAAGCCAGACTAGATTATTTTCTAATCTCGGAGGAACTTTTAAACAGTGTTGTAGAAGCGGATACTTTCGCTGGCTATAGAACCGACCATTCTATGATTACTTTAGAATTGAAATTAAATACAGTGAAATCAGGAAAAGGTCCCTGGAAATTTAATAACTCCCTCTTATCGGATCCTGCGTACTGTAAGATTGTGAAAGAAGAAATATTGAAAACAAAAGAACAATATGCGGCTAGTCCTTATGTTAGAGAATCTGTGGAAAATATACCTAATCAAGACTTACAACTCTCTATTTCGGACCAATTGTTTTTTGAAACTCTTCTGTTAAATATTCGATCTAAAACCATTCCCTATTCAGCTAAAAAGAAGAGAGAGAGAATAAGTAAAGAAAATGAGTTGGAGAAAACTGTTAATATTTTAGAACGAATAGTTGATGAAGATGCAGACACAATATTGAACGAGGCACTGCTCGATTCTAAAAAAAGAGCTGGAGTTGATACGGAAAACTAAAATGGACGGAGTTTTGATAAGATCAAGGGCACAATGGATTGAACATGGTGAAAAACCCAGTAGGTATTTCTGTTCCTTGGAGAAGAGAAATTTTGTAAACAAAAGTATTTCAAGACTTAGCAGTGATGACGGAATAGTTGAGGATCCAAATAAGATACAGTCTTTAATTCACGACTTTTATAAGAACTTGTACAAATCGAAAGATACTCTATTAGAAAAATTTGACATAGAAAGTTTTGCTGAAAAATATGATTTTCCAAAGTTGTCAACGGAAGTTGCGGACGAGATGGAAGGTTCTATATTGTATAGTGAAGCCCTAACTATATTAAAAAAAATGAAGAATAATAAGAGTCCTGGATCAGATGGATTTAGTGCGGAGTTCTTGAAATTTTTTTGGATAGATTTAGGGAGATTTTGGCTTAGGGCAGTGAATGAGGGCTATCGAAAGGGGGAATTATCTATAACGCAGCGAACTGGAATAATAACCATGATTCCGAAAGATGGAAAAGCTAGGGATCACTTAAAAAATTGGAGGCCAATAACATTGTTAAATTGTACTTATAAAATTGCATCAGCTTGTATAGCAGGTCGCATCAAAAAAGTTCTTGATAATTTAATTCATATGGATCAAAAGGGGTTTCTATCGGGCCGGTTTATAGGGGAAAATACTAGGTTAATCTACGATATTATAGCCATGGCAGAAGAAAAGGATGTACCTGGGATGATATTATCTATAGATTTTGAAAAGGCCTTTGATTCAGTGTCTTGGGAATTTATACATAAAGTATTACAAATGTTCAATTTTGGGCCTTCTATTCAAAACTGGGTCACAACTCTTTATAACAATGTTTTTTCGCAGGTATCCGTTAATGGGCATATGACACCTTCTTTTATGTTAGGTAGAGGGTGTCGTCAAGGTGATCCTCTTTCTCCCTATTTATTCCTACTAAGTGTAGAAATTTTTGGAATCATGCTTCGTTCAGAACATGAAGTGGTGGGGATTTATCAAGAAGATGTGGAATATAAATTGTCTCAATATGCAGATGATACGACAATTATACTTGATGGCTCTGAGCGTTCCTTGAGATCCACCCTGGCCCTATTGGGAAAGTTTTCAAGAATATCCGGACTTGTTATTAATATAGATAAAACACAAGCTATGTGGATAGGCTCGAAACGTGGTTCAGATGAAAGAATTTGTAACGATGAAAATTTGAACTGGACAGATAAAATGAGTTTATTGGGAATAATATTTTGTACAGACCTAGACAAAATGGTCGAGGAGAATTTTCCCCCCAAACTGAGAGAAATAGAATATTTGATTAAGAATTGGAAAAGGCGAAAACTCACCGTGAATGGACGAATTGTTGTGGTAAAGCAGTTGATCATATCCAAAATAACACATTTATTAACTAGTCTCCCCACCCCAAAAGGAGATTTCTTGAAAAAGTTAAATTCTCGTTTGTTTCGGTTCATTTGGGGTGATGTTCCTGATAAAGTGGCTAGAAACATTATGGTGCAAGATTACAGCGGAGGGGGCCTGCGCATGGTCGATTTATTAATATTTAATAAATCTTTAAAAATTACATGGGTGAGAAGAATATTATACAGCAGGACTACCACCTGGCAAACTTTACTACGAGAGAGTCTTGGTGATAGTTTAAATGAAATTTTCGTATATGGCAGTTATTTTTTGGACATTTTGATACCGAAAATATATAATAAATTTTGGAGCGAGGTTTTTCAATTTTGGAAAGAATATGTACAATGTTTCAATGTAAATGTTCATAACTGTATATATCAGCCTGTATATGGTACAACAACTTAATTCAAGTTGGTAGAGCGCCAGTATTCTATAAGAGATGGGCACAGAAAGGTGTTTTATATGCTTACGATTTTTTGACTAATGATGGAAGGTTGATTGATTACGCCCAGTTTTGTGAGCAATTTGGCCTTAGACCTTGTTATATAAGCTTTTTAGGAATACGGAGCTCAATTACTAAATTGTTTAAGAAGAACTGTGTACATGTAGAGGTTCAGGAAACTGTGTTACCGTTCATCCCCGAACACATTTTGCTATTAGTCAAAACATCTAAAGGCACATATCATATAGCTAAAACTTTTTTGGGAAAAATAAAAAATTTAGACGTAAAATCACAAAGAAAATGGGAATTAATAATAGGTGAAAAATCACCAGTATGGTGGGGAAAAGTTTATAAACTACCGATCTTCATTATGAAGGATACAAAATTACGATGGTTTCAATTTCGAATTAATCATAGAATTATTGCAACAAATTCTTATTTACGCAAAATGAATATTAGGGAAAATGATTTGTGTACTTTTTGTAAACTTTATAAGGAGACAATAGTACATCTGTTCTGGGATTGTCAACAGTCTCAACTATTCTGGCAATTGCTGAATGATAGAATTGAAACGGTTTTTGGATATAGAATATCTATGTCCTTAGAGAATATTATATTTGGTTTGTTGGGACACAGTAGCCAATGTAACATGGTTATATTATTGGCAAAATTTTACTTGTATCGTAGCAGATGCCAGGGAATAATTCCAAATATACGTCTGTTCTATAAAGATTTAGAATATTATTACACGATAGAAAAAACTGTATTCTTTAAAAATAGACAGCAATTGGATGACAAGTGGGGTAAATGGGTAGAACTTTTTAAACAACCACGGATGTAATACTTCCATATACTGATGACTTAATACGAATATTGATTGCCTGTTTTTTCTATGTTGTACCTATATTGTTGCACAGTACATATTATATTTGAATAAACTCGGAATATAAAAAAAAAAAAAGAATCCCGTATTTCCATGTAGTATCGTAGGCTTTTTCTAAATCAAAAAAGATAGAAACCACATGTTCGTTCTTGGCGAAAGCATTCTTAACATACGAATCTAATCTGACTAATTGATCAATGGTACTTCTATTTTTTCGGAAACCAGCTTGAATATCAGTAAGTTTCTTTTCAGTTTCCAGGTACCAAACAAGGCGATCATTTATCATGCGTTCCATTGTTTTGCAGACACAACTAGTCAGTGAAATCGGACGATAATTACCAGGGCCTGTATGGTCACGACCAGGCTTTGGTACTAATATAACTATGGCAATGTGCCAGGACGGAGGAAATTCTTCTCTATACCAAAGTCTATTGAATATGCGTAATAGGATTTCTAGAGATGATTCCGGCAGATGTTTCAAAAGCTGATAATGAATATTATCAGGGCCTGCAGCAGAATCATGAGCTTTCGTGAGAGAAGCATGAAGTTCTTCAATTGTAAACGAAGCGTTATAGCCTTCATAGTTACTCGAAGTGAATTTAATTTCATTTTTCTCTTCTCTTTTTTGGAAACTTTGAAATTTAGGTACATAATTCCATTCAAAAGATATCGGGACTGTGTAAAGAGGTCCAAATGCAGTTTACCCATCATGTCTATAGGTCTGCTTCTCGCCGTGTATGTTTTACGCTGTGCCAGTCCTCTGTTATCAGTCACTTCCATGTGGCGTGGCGTGTCCTTCGACCACAATGAGGCCGTTAGCTGCGAGGTTTTGGCTTCAGTACCATAACTCTATAAGTGTAATGACTGTTGGAAGAGAGGAGACCAATTTCTCATTTATACTAAAATCGACTTGACTAAACAGTGAATGTAACCATAAATTCACGGGATCTATGTCATCCGCGTCCCCAATATCGGTGCCAGCCTGAGTGACGATTTTGGCTTTGACGTACAACAGTGAGTTTGCCAAATCAATGTAATCCTCTCCAGATCCTGATATGCTGAATTATATCGGTCCGCTGTCCGTGATGCTAGACAAAGGGTGGTGCTCGATCCATTGTCCTTGCTCCACGGAAGTCTAATTCACCGTTTGCACACTCGCATGAGAGGGGGTGTATGAGTGCCATGGTCAGCGGTTGAATATGTCCCTCGTTCTTCCACGTTTGCTTCTGGACCGACTGGCTGTGCTTGAAGTTGCTCTTCGTTTTATACCTACTTTTCCCCCTGGTGATGCACGCCTTCCGGGAGGCTGACGAGTAACTTGATGAACGGCTTTGTCCAACAGATTTCTCCCCGCCTCTTTCGCCCATCGAGCTGCTGCTTCTTTTGGTTTCGCTCCGCCTAATATATCACTAGCGAATTGTAAACCAGTACCGAGTGCTTCTTTTCCTACAGCCTTAGCACCACGTTTTACGAAGGGTAAAATAGTTTTCAACACACCTAAAATATATACCAAACCGTGACCTTTCTGGTATCTGGTGCCCACAAAGACAGGGAGTCCGCGTCCCGCCTGCTCTGAATAATAATGTACGTACTTCGCAGGATCCGACTGAAAGGGGACTCTTTTACTCATGTACATGATTAGCCCAAGAGGGTAGACCCACGCTGACGAAAATGGAGCATAACCACCACTTTCCCACGTTCAAATGTTGACCTTATTGAGTCACAGAAATACAGCGCGTGTTAATAGCCTGGCTTGATACGTGTATGTGTGTGAGTTGGTAAATTGTAACGTAGATTGTGTAGACACTGGCCTAGATTTAACCGTGTAAAACTTTCATCCCCAGACCTGTAACCTATATACTAGAGCCTAGTGCATTATGTTTGGACCGTGTTTGACAACACTGGGCAAAGCTGGCAGAGTATATGCAACAAACTGCAAGATTAATGCAATATATGTATACGTAAAATAGGGAAAACCAAGCGTGTTTATTTTTTTTTTTGTATTTGATGTAACGTTTATTAAAATGAAAGTCTGGATGAAAAGTGTGGATAAAATAGTTCACGTTTATCCGCATTAAATATAACTGCTTAGCCCTGTAAAGTGGCCACATGTGCGACCTTAATTGACATAGTAAAAATATAAGTCAGTACATAGCATGCATCCAACACAGACGCGTTGAAAGCTATACTAAAGGGAACTATGAACTTCTTTCACCGTGAGAGCCAAGAGTAAAAACACATGGTGACATCATTTACTTGCTGGCGAAGCAAAATACAACCGTGCTCGATACGAATCCTCGTTTTTAGTTGTAACCCAGATTCTCGCTTTCAGCCGTGGCTGGCAGAGGTGGCCTCATCTAAGACGAGTCGGAGAAAACCAGGTCACTATACTTTGACCTCTCTGTACTCAAGCCCAGACACGCTCGTGTGACGTCATGGTATCACATTACGATGTCCACTTTTCGCTAAGTGCGCTTGGTGTCGGATTACGAGGTCATTTAGAGATGCCATACTACTCAAGAGAAATGGGCCAGTATTCGTGATGGGTATTTCATTCAACGCGACTTACTGTTCCAGTCTGCTTTACCTGGATATCAGTTGAACGTAGTATCCAAGGATCATTTCAACGATATTTATCCCGGACCCAACGCTGAGAAGAAAATTTATTTATATCATCACGATTCGCATTTCGATGTGATTACCTCCATGCCGGCTTTCCTAAACAGAACTTATTTTTTCCCCAGTGTTTGAAAGGCTACAGTAATAAGGAGAAGCATTAGTGTAATAAAGTCTGCGGATGTTGTTTTAAAATCCACGAAGAGGATTACGCCGGTGAATGGAATACTTGCGCTATCTGTAATGGTTACTTTAAAGGTCAACAATGCTTCGACAACCACAAGCGTACCACGAAGAAAGGAAATTCCACTTACAAAAACTATTACTGGTGTTTGAAATGGCCCAAAACGATCAATAAATTGAACAGAGAAAACACCCATCGGTGTGGGGAAACATTCTGCCACACATGTAAAGAGAGAGAGAGAATTAGGGTTTAACGTCGCATTCAGCAATATTTCAGCTATATAGCGACGATCAAACAAAATTCTAAGCAATCAATTCAAAAACTCGGTAAACTAATGCGTTAAAACACGTACAAACATTAAAATTTGTACAACAAACCAATCTCTCTCAAATAACCTAAAATACATTCCTCTTTCACTCTGCTAAAAAGATCTTCCAGCGTATCTGCTCGATAAAAGTATCTCTTACAGTTTTAAAATCTATGCAGTCCAGGAGAATATGTCTCACCGTCAGATCTTCATGGCAAGGTATACACCTTGGAATCGGCTCCTGCTTTAGTAAATATTCATGAGTTAATCGTGTGTGACCGATCCTACATCGTCTAATCATGGCCTGGTCGAAGCGTTTATGACTGTTCAGGTGAGTATAACCAACCGTTTTTTTGAACTCGCGAAGTTTGTTATTATCCATAGTATCCCATAAAGATTGAAACAGCCTTCTTACATATGCGCAGATAGATGGTCTGAAATCGCTGTATGGGAGACCAACAGGGTCAACTTCTCCATCTAAAGCTGCCTTAGCTAGTCTATCAGCTTCAGTGCTGCCTTTGATGTCAACGTGACTAGGCACCCAACAAAACACAATATCTATCTGTTGATCAAATCTGGTGTCATATAATTGTAGAATTTCCAAGATGGTGGGATGAGTGGAATTTCCATTTTTAATAGCTTTAAGGCATGACAGTGAATCTGAGAATATGACATATTTTTTCCTTCTAGTGGATCCAATACCTTCCAAAGCAGATAATAGAGCTTTTGCTTCTGCAGTAAATATGGAACTTTTACCTGGCAGTCGATACGTTTTAGTTTTGGAACTAAAGATAGTAGTACATGCTACTCTCTCACCATCTTTAGAACCATCTGTATAAATAGCCTGATGTGAACTGTATTTCTCTCTCAATAGACCGAATTCCTGAGTATACACGAGCTGGCTCGTGTCTGCCTTTTTATATTTAGTCAGTAAAATATCTACTTCTGGTGTGGCTAACTGCCATGGTGGAGTTGGCAAGAGCTCGTTAGGTAAAATCTGACTAACTTTAATACCAGCTGCTACAAGATGTGGTTTCATACGGATTCCAAGGGGTGGAATAATCGAGGGTTTTAGCGAATATAAATCTGCGTACTCAGGGTTGAAAACACAGTTATATGCAGGATTTGAGTGGTTCGAACGCAGTTTTGTGGTATATTGCAGCGATAATTTAATTCTCCGAAGTTCTAAAGGAATTTCATCCGCTTCTACGTACAAGCTTTCTTTGGGTGATGTTCTGAACGCACCGAGGCAAAGCCTTAGTCCTTGATGGAGAATAGGATCTAGCTTTGCCAAGTTTGACTTGCTTGCACCATTGTAAACAATAGAACCATAATCGAGTTTGGAACGAACAAGCGATCGATATAAATGAAGGAGAGTTTGCTGATCTCCCCCCCACTTATAGCTGGCAACGACTTTCAACAAATCCAGAGCTTTCGTGCATTTGGCTTTTAAGCAATTTATATGTGATTTGAATGTTAGTCGTTGATCAAACCACATGCCTAGAAATTTGACCTCTTTTACTACTTTGATTTCAGTTCCGTCTAATTTTAGTTTTGGATCTTCGTGCTGGAAGTATTTTCTGCAAAAGTGTATACAATTTGTCTTAGCTCTGGAGAACTTGAAACCATTTTCTAGACACCATTTCTGAATTCTGTGTAGACAAAGTTGTAATGTTCTCTCAATACTGTGTATACTTTTCCCACTACACGATATATTGAAATCGTCTACAAAAAGTGAGCCATCAATTGATTTATTCAGAACTGCAGCCAGGCTGTTGATCTTAATACTAAACAGAGTAGTAGACAAAATACTGCCCTGTGGGACACCCTGGTCTTGATCAAAATGATCAGACATAGTTGTACCCAAACGAATTTGGAATTGTCTATCATTCAAAAAGTTGGAAATAAAAACTGGTAAACGACCTTTTAATCCCATCTTTTGAAGATCTTTAAGAATCCCGTATTTCCATGTAGTATCATAGGCTTTTTCTAAATCAAAAAAGATAGAAACCACATGTTCGTTCTTAGCGAAAGCATTCTTAACAAACGAATCTAATCTGACTAAATGATCAATGGTACTTCTATTTTTTCGGAAACCAGCTTGAATATCAGTAAGTTTCTTTTCAGTTTCCAGGTACCAAACAAGGCGATCATTTATCATGCGTTCCATTGTTTTGCAGACACAACTAGTCAGTGAAATAGGACGATAATTACCAGGGTCTGTATGGAGAGAGAGAGAGAATTAGGGTTTAACGTCGCATTCAGCAATATTTCAGCTATATAGCGACGATCAAACAAAATTCTAAGCAATCAATTCAAAAACTCGGTAAACTAATGCGTTAAAACAGGTACAAACATTAAAATTTGTACAACAAACCAATCTCTCTCAAATAACCTAAAATACAATCTTCTTTCATACAATCTTCTTTCACTCTGCTAAAAAGATCTTCCAGCGTATCTGCTCGATAAAAAGTATCTCTTACAGTTTTAAAATCTATGCAGTCCAGGAGAATATGTCTCACCGTCAGATCTTCATGGCAAGGTATACACCTTGGAATCGGCTCCTGTTTTAGTAAACATTCATGAGTTAATCGTGTGTGACCGATCCTACATCGTCTAATCATGGCCTGGTCGAAGCGTTTATGACTGTTCAAGTGAGTATAACCAACCGTTTTTTTGAACTCGTGAAGTTTGTTATTATTCATAGTATCCCATAGCGATTGAAACAGCCTTCTTACATATGCGCAGATAGATGGTCTGAAATCGCTGTATGGGAGACCAACAGGGTCAACTTCTCCATCTAAAGCTGCCTTAGCTAGTCTATCAGTTTCAGAGTTGCCTTTGATGTCAACGTGAGTAGGCACCCAACAAAACACAATATTTATATGTTGATCAAATCTGGTGTCATATAATTGTAGAATTTCCAAGATGGTGGGATGAGTGGAATTTCCATTTTTAATTGCTTTAAGGCATGACAGTGAATCTGAGAATATGACATATTTTTTCCTTCTAGTGGATCCAATACCTTCCAAAGCAGATAATAGAGCTTTCTGCAGTAAATATGGAACTTTTACCTGGCAGTCGATACGTTTTAGTTTTGGAACTAAAGATAGTAGCACATGCTACTCTCTCACCATCTTTAGAACCATCAGTATAAATAGCCTGATGTGAACTGTATTTCTCTCCCAGTAGACCGAATTCCTGAGTATACACGAGCTGGCTCGTGTCTGCCTTTTTATATTTAGTCAGTGAAATATCTACTTCTGGTGTGGCTAACTGCCATGGTGGAGTTGGCAAGTGCTCGTTAGGTAAAATCTGACCAACTTTGATACCAGCTGCTACAAGATGTGGTTTCATACGGATTCCAAGAGGTGGAATAATCGAGGGTTTTAGCGAATATAAATCTGCGTACTCAGGGTTGAAAAGACAGTTAAATGCAGGATTTGAGTGGTTCGAACGCAGTTTTGTGATATATTGCAGCGATAATTTAATTCTCCGAAGTTCTAAAGGAATTTCATCCGCTTCTACGTACAAGCTTTCTTTGGGTGATGTTCTGAACGCACCGAGGCAAAGCCTTAGTCCTTGATGGAGAATAGGATCTAGCTTTGCCAAGTTTGACTTGCTTGCACCATTGTAATCAATAGAACCATAATCGAGTTTGGAACGAACAAGCGATCGATATAAATGAAGGAGAGTTTGCTGATCTCCCCCCCACTTATAGCTGGCAACGAATTTCAACAAATCCAGAGCTTTCGTGCATTTGGCTTTTAAGCAATTTATATGTGATTTGAATGTTAGTCGTTGATCAAACCACATGCCTAGAAATTTGACCTCTTTTACTACTTGGATTTCAGTTCCGTCTAATTTTAGTTTTGGATCTTCGTGCTGGAAGTATTTTCTGCAAAAGTGTATACAATTTGTCTTAGCTCTGGAGAATTTGAAACCATTTTCTAGACACCATTTCTGAATTCTGTGTAGACAAAGTTGTAATGTTCTCTCAATACTGTGTATACTTTTCCCACTACACGATATATTGAAATCGTCTAGAAAAAGGGAGCCATCAATTGATTTATTCAGAACTGCAGCCAGGCTGTTGATCTTAATACTAAACAGAGTAGTAGACAAAATACTGCCCTGTGGGACACCCTGGTCTTGATCAAAATGATCAGACATAGTTGTACCAAAACGAATTTGGAATTGTCTATCATTCAAAAAGTTGGAAATAAAAACTGGTAAACGACCTTTTAATCCCATCTTTTGAAGATCTTTAAGAATCCCGTATTTCCATGTAGTATCATAGGCTTTTTCTAAATCAAAAAAGATAGAAACCACATGTTCGTTCTTGGCGAAAGCATTCTTAACAAACGAATCTAATCTGACTAAATGATCAATGGTACTTCTATTTTTTCGGAATCCAGGTACCAAACAAAACGGTCATTTATCATGCGTTCCATTGTTTTGCAGACACAACTAGTCAGTGAAATAGGACGATAATTACCAGGGTCTGTATGGTCACGACCAGGCTTTGGTACTGGTATAACTATGGCATTGTGCCAAGACGGAGGAAATTCTTCTCTATACCAGTCTATTGAATATGCGTAATAGGATTTCTAGAGATGATTCCGGTAGATGTTTCAAAAGCTGATAATGAATATTATCAGGGCCTGCAGCAGAATCATGAGCTTTCGTGAGAGAAGCATGGAGTTCTTCAATTGTAAACGAAGCGTTATAGCCTTCGTGATTACTGGAAGTGAATTTAATTTCATTTTTCTCTTCTCTTTTTTGGAAACTTTGAAATTTAGGTACATAATTTTCTGATGAAAAGTTTTTGGCAATTGTTTCTCCTAATTTATTTGCAATTTCTACTTTGTCAGTAATCACCTGATTTCCATCGTTGAGATGATGAACGCTGGACTTCGAGCTTTTACCTTTTATTCTTTGGATCATATTCCAAACTTTTGTTATTGGTGTATGAGTATTTATCTTAGAAACATAATTTCTCCAAGAATCACGTTTATTCTGTTTCATGGTTCTACGAGCTTTAGCTCTTGTAACTCTGAGATCTTTCAAATTTTCAGGATTAGGATGTCGGCGGAAATATCGTTCAGCCTTCTTCTTACATTTTCTTGCTTCTTTACAGTCATCATTAAACCAAGGTTTCTTAATATGTGCAACTCCTGAAGATGTGGGAATGGTTTGGTTGGCAATTTCTATCAACATATCTGAGAATAGCTGTATAGGATCTTAGAATAGCTGTATAGGATCTGAAGCATCAGCGAAGGAGACTGATTGTAGTTTTTGTGAACAAAGCTTTTCAAACTCGGGCCAGTTTGCTTTCTTGAAATTAAACCTTGTGGAATGAGGGTCATCAGCTGAATGAACAGCTTTTAGAACAGTGGGAAAGTGATCACTTCCACAAAGGTCATCATGAACAGACCAAGAAAATTCTTCAAGAATAGGCAGGTCGCAAAGTGAGATATCCAATGCTGAATAGGTTCCATGAGCCGAGGACAAATGTGTATAAGAACCATCATTAAAAATACACAACGAATTATTTGATATAAAATTTTCGAGAATTTTACCTTTACAATTCTCTTCGTTATCCCAGAGGATGTTACGTCCGTTAAAATCACCCATCAATAAACAAGGTTTCGGGAGCTGATCGTAAAGATCTTGAAGTTCATTTAGTCGGAGACTACCAGAAGAAGGTATGTACACCGTGCATAATGTGAAAACAGAATTCAAGGTAATACGAACCGCTACAGCTTGTAAATCTGTCACTAAATCAATAGGACTGTGTAACACACCCATTTTAACCAATATTGAGGAACCGCCAGTAGCTTTTCCGTTTTCGTCTAAAGCATAGGAATGATAAGGTGTGTATTGGCGAAATTTAAATTTATCTTTATCTGCTTTCTTCAGAAAGGTCTCGTTGAGACAAAAAGCTGATGGTTCATAATCTTGAGTTAATAATTGGAGTTCATTTAAATTTGGCCAAACTCCTCTGCAATTCCACTGAACGATAGTTGGTGGTTGAGCCATCTTCAGTCCGTATATAGAAATATAACACAAAGCTGTCCAAGTCAAGATATATAAGGGTAGCTTAGCCATTATGTACGTTTTATTTTGGGTAATCCTTTTTGACCCTTCTTTTCTTTTTTCTTTGTTCTCTCTTGCTTTTTACAAACTTCTTTCTGTCTCTCTTGTCCCAACAAGTCCCTAGACCTTTGGTTCAAGGAAGTCTCGCCTATTAGCGGGCGATCGTTACAATCCTGAAAATCCTCATCAGAAAGAATGCATGTATCACTGCTAGGAGTGGGATTAGCATCGACCACCTCAGGCTCCTCGCCGATATCCATTGCATTCTCTTCATTCTTATTCGAGGTAGCTTCCTTACTACCAGACTGTTGACTACTTTGTTTTTCTGAGAACTCCTTCATTACTTCCTCGTTGGGTGTAAAGTTTACATCTACACCGGAGTGAATAGGATTGGTGAAGGAATCTATAGACTGCACAAGTGCATCCTGACGCGAAACACTACCAGTATCCGGTAAGTTGTCAACCTTCAATTCCGGACTTACTACTAAATCAACACTTTCAATTTGATCAGAAACCGACTTCTGATCACCTGGCTTCTGATCACCTGGCTTCTGATCACCTGCTTTGACTTTTACATCATCGCAAACTTCACTTTCACTAACATCTTCATCATCGACATCTTTATTCTCTGAATTACAACCTTCATCCATCGCGTCCTCGAGACACTCGTAGCGGTTTGGGGTTTTCTCATTGCTCTCGGTGGCAGCTATCTTCTGATGACGTTTGATAGGTTTGCCGTCAGGGCCTACAATCTTCCACAGGTCTAGGTCTACAGCGCTAAGTCCTCTTCGGACGTCTGCGGGTGAAGCAGAGCGAGGACCAGAGGAACTACGCTTTCTGGCGTTGGTTACTGTATCTCCAGAAACCTGTTTGGCTTTTGGACAGGTTTTTTTAAAGTGTCCTTCCTGATGACAGATCAGGCATTTATTTTTATAGGGACACTTCCAGTTCATGTGATCTTCTGATCCACAAGTATAACATGTTTTTACTTGACCGTTATACCATACAGGAAGTTTCAAACCTCCAATCAAAATAGAAGAAGGAAGATCACGTTTGAATTTCGTCATCCAAATTCTCCTAACTCCCGATTCAAACTGTCTATCAAACGAGTAGGACTCCCTTTGTAAAGAGAGAACATCTCCATAAAACTCAAAAGCACGTTTGATCTCAGAATCTGTGAAATCGCATGGTCCTTTCATTTTTACCAGCAATTTCCCTGGATCAATTTCCTCAAAATAGCCAAATTTATCTCCAACGTGAATACCTTCCAGCACTAGTCGAGCTTTGGTATTCTCATTTGCTACTGTGAGGTTCCACAAGGTATTTGATACCTGTACTAGACCTTTAAGAATTTTCGGTCCTGATCCAACAGTGGCTTTCAATGCGTTATATATATCTTCCGGATCTGCTCTTTCTAGACCGTGAAGTTTTAGGCTCAGTGACCTATTAAACTTACTAAATGCCATAGTGAAAAAAAAAAAAAAATCCAAAGTCCACAAGGGAATCTTAATACAAACTACAAATAGTGACACACACAAACCTCAGTAGTGTGCCTCCCCACAGAGTAAACATCGTCTACCCCCCGAGGGAGCCCCACTCTAAAGGCGAATGTGAAAACTATACAAGCAATACAATAATACACTGTCTCTGAATCTTGTCTCGGTCGAACAATAGCCCAGTTCTAAACCGGGACCGTTGCTAGGTGATACCAACGAACAAAAGAACAGAGAACAAAAGACTCGCTCAAGCGTGTACTCTGAGAGCTGGCTAGCGTACAGCTGTACACTTAGGGCTAAGCCTACAATGCACAGCAATATAACTTCGGTATGTTACATGTATCCAACCTACCTCGATTGACACAAATATTATGTGAAAATCGACCTACGGCAAGCCGAACGAAAAACGAACCAACTTCAGACTAGATCCAGTCAACAAGGAGAAATATATATACAACAGCAAAATACGAAATATTTACAGACAGCGAACAAACAGAGAAGCGGGAGACAGAGAAAAAACACACCAACCCTCTCGGTCACAAAGACCGAGCGGCAGTAATGGCGGCTCTCTGCCTTCCCAAACCAAGCCAAACTGACTAAGTCAGAAAAACGCCCTGAACAGCAAAAAACTGAGAAATAATTCTAAACTTTCACCACATGTATTTGCCAAAAGTATTCACAAAATATATTACACAGAAATCAGAGCTAATATCAGCTGAAATACGCAGAAATAGACAAATTTCACGGAGCGAAGTGAAAACACGTCCGACTCCCAATCTCTCTACATCCGGGCCCCACATGTAAAGAGTATGTACTACAAGGTCACCTTTGTTATATGAAATCGGCGAAGACGCAAGTTAGGCGGGTCAGCTCTGATGACACAGAAATTGAATCCTTTGTGACCAATGAACCGGAAGAAGATCATCTCGAGAAGGATGATGATGCCACGAAATATATCTTCTATGATTTCGAGAGTATACAAGATGGCGGCGTCCATACGCTTAATTTATGCGTAGCTTTTGAAGTGTGCGAAAGTTCGTCTTTCGGATGACAAGGACACATGCGAACATTGTGGGTAGTAGGAACATGTATTTTTGGGGCCGAATTCTGGCAGTGGTTGTTTTGAGAAGACAGGGGCCAACCGCATCACACGCAATTACAAAAGGCTTTGAATCCTACTGCGTTACCTGTACGACAGTGGCATTTTACCCAAAACAATTTTGACTGGCACAAAATTTATGTCGATCCCAGTCCCGGCGTACGACATGAAATTCATAGACTCCATCAATTTTCTTCTGATGGCGCTTAGTAAATTACCGGGAACATTCGGAATGAGAAAGAGAGAATTACGGTTTAACAAACACCCAATAAAACACAATATTTATCTGTTGATCAAATCTAATGTCTTATAATTGTAGAATTTTCAAGATGGTGGGATGAGTTGAATTTCCACTTTTAATCGCTTTAAGGCATGATAGTGAGTCCGAGAATATGACATATTTTACCCTTCTAGTGGACCCAATACCTTCTAAAGCTGATAATAGAGCTTTTGCTTCTGCAGTAAATATGGAACTTTTACCTGGTAGACGACAGGTTTTAGTTTTGGAACTAAAGACATTAGCACATGCTACTCTCTCACCATCTTTATAACCATCTGTATAAATAGCCTGATGTGATCTGTATTTCTCTCTCAGCAGACCAAATTCGTGTGTATACACCAGCTGGCTCGTGTCTGCCATTTTATATTTCGTCAGTGAAATATCTACTTCTGGTTTGGCTAACTGCCATGGTGGAGTTGGCAAGAGCTCGTTAGGTAAAATTTGACTGACTTTAATACCAGCTGCTACAATGTGTGGTGAGAGAGGGAGAGAGAGAATGAAGGTTCACGTCGCATTCAGCAATATTTCAGCTATATAGCGACGATCAAACAAAATTCCAGGTATTCAATTCAACAACTCAGTAAACTAACGCGTTAAAACAGGTATAAACATTAAAATTTGTATGTGAACCATCAATTGATTTATTCAGAACTGCAGCAAAGAAATTGTGCGTTTAGCAGGAACACACTGCTGTACCTTTCCATCCATTGATTTACAGCGTATCCTCCAAGCAAATGGGCTTGGAAAAAAGAAAATTCCGTTTCCTACCACAGCTAATGCCGAATATGTCAGAAACATCTTGTACAGGTATTCTACATTTTTCTCCAATACACAAAGATAAGCATCATATACATATTGCTCGGCAGCTCTACCTAGAACCATATGTGTCAGTAATAAAATATATATACTGATATTATCTCCCCAACTGTACATTGCACCATTGAGTTTGTTGAACATATGTTATGAAGAATCCCAAGGGGAAATCAAAATTTCCAGAAAAGAGACCTATGGATATTTTTCACATTTATTTTATAAAAATATCCATCCTGGTTGCCAAGATATTGTTCTTGAAATAGTTTTGGGTGTGATACATATTTGGTATTTCATCTGTATTTATTTTAACTTTCTGAACAGATCTTATCCAAAGTTGAAAGATGGAGGGGGATAGAAGTTTTACGGATGCGGACCAACACCCAAACCAAGCTGGTGGTTGCTGCGACTGGCGGTCTCACAGGAGAGGAGCTGCAGTCTACTTCAACGTACAAAGTTTATGTACGGCCCATCCAAAAAGACCTTGTTATTGATATGGATGCCCAAATTGACCATGCGGTCGAAGAACGTTGCCACATCTGTCACCTCAATGTACAGGCATCCCTTATCCGGCCACACAGGAGACCAGTGTTCCGGATTAACTGATCTGATTTCTCCAGAGATTTCAAACATGGAAACGGTAATACTATTATCCGGTGTATCCTGATTATTTCGTATTGGCCTTCAGGTGATTTGCCTAGTGACCTATCCTTACCTTTTTACTGGAATTGGAAAGTGGAAAAATGTTAAACAATTGATGGGTTATGATTTTTCTCTAAACTCTCAGGGTAGTCTCATTGGGGTGCACAATTGGATGATGAAATAAGACAAGCTTATCTTATATATTTATTTTAAAAAATATTATTCATTTCACCTCCCAACTATGGAGCCCTCATTTCCCTGACCTGATGAGGGAGGTGGCAGGGTAGTCGCATTTCTCGAGATGCGCTGTATTATGAGGCACAATCAGTCATGAATAGTAACATCCCTTTTTAGTTTTTCCCCCCAACGGTTGGGAAGATTCACAGACTTACCTGTGATGATATCTATAATTTGGGGTTGTAAGAGTTTTCCATACTTGAAATAACATACAGGCTAAGAAAATTAATTGATAAAACATGATTTTCTCCTTGCCGTGTGATTTAGCAGGACTATTTTAATGGTATTTGTACGAGTCAGATTTTCACTAATGATCAAACAACGGAAATATATTAAAGAGTCAATTTCTCTCAACAATCGATTATCTAAAACATCATTTTAAAACTATCAACACTTAATATCTTCTTGACTTTTTCTATAGTATTTTTTTTTCATCCTATTACTCTTGAGAGTGACAGCTCTGACATGTTTGATGAGAAACTACCAGAGTCGGGCATTTCTCCAGAACCTACTGCAACAGCCATGTGAATTTAATTTTGCATGTAAACTTCTCAGTAAGAATTTAAAAACATCACCAGACCTCTGGTGATCAGGGGTGTTGTGTAATATTTTCTATGGTAACCCACAGCGGGTCTTGCTAATTTTCCTATGGTCACCCATAGGTGGGTTACGCAAACATGAAATTTAGGCAACCCATGGTAACCTATACTATCCTGTATGCAGACCCTATCACTCCCGCACTACGCTCTGAACAATTATCAGAAACAAACCGGTTGACATGGTTGATTCATTCTGAGAAGAACTGGTGGGTCAGAGCCATTGATGCTCGTCAGCGGAGTAAAAACAAACACGACTATCGACATCAAAAGATCAAAACAATCCGAGGGGATGCAATATACCACACCTGTTATTCGCTCAAATACTCTGTCAATGTTTCTCGCAGAACACGTGACTCCGGTTAACCAATAAAAATGTGTAGTCCATTGCGACGGTTTTCACCCACAGCAGCTATCTTCATTCGATAGCTGATGTCATACGTCAGAAATGATAATGTCCCGAGTCCACACGCACTGTCTTTACGATGTCCTTATTCCCCCCTTCTTATGTTTTAATGATGTCCTGGTTTTTGGGTCAGAGTGAACACAAGCCAACTGTCTTTCTGTGTAGTTTATGCTGCATGCGGGCCTCAACCTAGTTATTTTTGGATTGGATAATAGTATTACCATACCTGAAAAACACCCTTTCAAGGAGAATAATTGATCAAACATTTTATTTACAGGAATGTTGTTCTCCAAGATATGGTGGCTCCTGAAACAAGTATTAACAATAAAAAATGTTGTTCAATCATGTGTGAACTAGACGTGAGTATTCAATGACATAATCAGCGAACAGTTTCTCCTTATGCTCCCTCGTCATTATAGCTCAGTTCCTATTCCCTGGACAACTTCAGAATGTACAGATGAGTACTGTTGCTTTATGATTTCCAATGAGTGTTGGTCCTTCATCATCAACATCAATATATACATTATAGTACATTTGATTACACTCCGTTTATATTTGATGAGCAAGTTTGAGAGAGAGAGAGAGAGAATTAAGGTTTAACGTCGCATTCAGCAATATTTCAGCTATATAGCGACGATCAAACAAAATTCTAAGTAATCAATTCAAAAACTCGGTAAATTAATGCGTTGAAACAGGTACAAACATTAAAATTTGTACAACAAACCAATCTCTCTCAAATAACCTAAAATACAATCCTCTTTCACTCTGCTAAAAAGATCTTCCAGCGTAGCTGCTCGATAAAAAGTATCTCTTATAGTCTTAAAATCTATGCAGTCTATGAGAATATGTTTCACCGTGAGATTTTCATGGCAAGGTATACACCTTGGAATCGGCTCCTGTTTTAGTAAATATTCATGAGTTAATCGTGTGTGACCGATCCTACATCGTCTAATCATGGCCTGGTCGAAACGTTTATGACTGTTCAGGTGAGTATAACCAACCGTTTTTTTGAACTCGTGAAGTTTGTTATTATCCATAGTATCCCATAAAGATTGAAACAGCTTTCTTACATAAGCGCAGATAGATGGTCTGAAATCGCTGTATGGTATTCCAACAGGGTCAACTTCTTCATCTAGAGCTGCCTTAGCCAATCTATCAGCTTCAGTGTTGCCTTTGATGTCAACGTGACTAGGCACCCAACAAAACACAATTTCTATCTGTTGATCAAATCTAGTGTCATATATTTGTAGAACTTTCAAGATGGTGGTATGAGCTGAATTCCCGCTCTTAATCGCTTTAAGGCATGATAGTGAATCCGAGAATATGACATAGTTTTACCTTCTAGTTGGCCGAATACCTTCTACAGCTGATAACAGAGCTTTTGCTTCTGCAGTAAATATGGAACTTTTACCTGGTAGACGACAGGTTTTAGTTTTGGAGCTAAAGATAGTAGCACATGTTACTCTCTCACCATCTTTAGAACCATCTGTATAAATAGCCTGATGTAATCTGTATTTCTTTCTCAGTAGACCAAATTCTTGTGTATACACGAGCTGGCTCTTGTCTGCCTTTTTGTATTTCGTCAGTGAAATATCTACTTCTGGTTTGGCTAACTGCCATGGTGGAGTTGGCAAGAGCTCGTTAGGTAAAATTTACTACCTTTAATACCAGCTGCTACAATGTGTGGATTCATTCCAAGAGGTGGAATAATCGTTGGTTTCGTTAAATAGAAATCTGCGTACTGAGGGTTAGAACACAGTTATATGCAGGATTTGAGTGGTTCGAACGCAGTATTGTGATATATTGCAACGAAAGCTTCGAATTTCTAAAGGAAATTCATTCGATTCCGCATACAAGCTTTCTTGAGGTGTTCTGAACGCACCGAGGCAAAGGCTTAGTCCTTGATGGAGAATAGGATCAAGCTTTGCCAAATTTGACTTGCTTGCACCATTGTAAACAATAGAACCATAATCGAGTTTGGAACGAACAAGTGATCGATATAAATGAAGAAGAGTTTTCTGATCTCCTCCCCACTTATAGCTGGCAACTACTCTCAACAAATCTAGAGCTTTCGTGCATTTGGGTTTTTAGCAATTTATATGTGATTTGAATGTTAGTCGTTGGTCAAACAATATGCCTATGAGAGAGAGAGAGAGAATTAAGGTTTAATGTCGCATTCAGCAATATTTCAGCTATATAGCGACGACCAAACAAAAGTCTAAGTAATCGACTCAAAAACTCGGTAAACTAATGCGTTAAAACAGGTACAAACACTAAAATTTGTACAACAAACCAATCTCTCTCAAATAATTTAAAATACAATCCTCTTTCACTCTGCTAAACAGATCTTCCAGCGTAGCTGCTCGATAAAAAGTATCTCTTACAATCTTAAAATCTATGCAGGAGAGAGAGAATATGTTTCACCGTGAGACCTTCACGGCAAGGTATACACCTTGGAATCGGCTCCTGTTTAAGTAGGAGAGAGAGAGAATTAAGGTTTAACGTCGCATTCAGCAATATTTCAGCTATATAGCGACGATCAAACAAAATTCTAAGTAATCAATTCAAAAACTCGGTAAACTAATGCGTTAAAACAGGTACAAACATTAAAATTTGTACAACAAACCAATCTCTCTCAAATAACCTAAAATACAATCCTCTTTCACTCTGCTAAAAAGATCTTCCAGCGTAGCTGCTCGATAAAAAGTATCTCTTACAGTCTTAAAATCTATGCAGTCTATGAGAATATGTTTCACCGTGAGATTTTCATGGCAAGGTATACATCTTGGAATCGGCTCTTGTTTTAGTAAATATTCATGAGTTAATCGTGTGTGACCGATCCTACATCGTCTAATCATGGCCTGGTCGAAACGTTTATGACTGTTCAGGTGAGTATAACCAACCGTTTTTTTGAACTCGTGAAGTTTGTTATTATCCATAGTATCCCATAAAGATTGAAACAGCTTTCTTACATAAGCGCAGATAGATGGTCTGAAATCGCTGTATGGTATTCCAACAGGGGTAACTTCTTCATCTAGAGCTGCCTTAGCCAATCTATCAGCTTCAGTGTTGCCTTTGATGTCAACGTGACTAGGCACCCAACAAAACACAATATCTATCTGTTGATCAAATCTGGTGTTATATAATTGTAGAATTTCGAAGATGGTGGGATGACTGGAATTTCCATTTTTAATTGCTTTAAGGCATGACAGTGAATCTGAGAATATGACATATTTTTTCCTTCTAGTGGATCCAATACCTTCTAAAGCTGATAATAGAGCTTTTGCTTCTGCAGTAAATATGGAACTTTTACCTGGCAGTCGATACGTTTTAGTTTTGGAACTAAAGATAGTAGCACATGCTACTCTCTCACCATCTTTAGAACCATCTGTATAAATAGCCTGATGTGAACTGTATTTCTCTGTCAGTAGACCAAATTCTTGTGTATACACGAGCTGGCTCGTGTCTGCCTTTTTATATTTAGTCAGTGAAATATCTACTTCTGGCGTGGCTGCTGCCATGGTGGAGTTGGCAAGAGCTCGTTAGGTAAAATCTGACTAACTTTAATGCCAGCTGCTACAAGGTGTGGTTTCATACGGATTCCAAGAGGTGGAATAATCGAGGGTTTCTTTAAAAAGAGATCTGCGTACTGAGGGTTGAAAACACAGTTATATGCAGGATTTGAGAGGTTCGAACGCAGTTTTGTGATATATTGCAGTGATAATTTAATTCTCCGAAGTTCTAAAGGAAATTCATCCGCTTCGACACACAAGCTTTCTTTAGGTGGTGTTCTGAACGCACCGAGGTAAAGTCTTAGGCCTTGATGGAGAATAGGATCTAGCTTTGCCAAGTTTGACTTGCTTGCACCATCGTAAACAATAGAACCATAATCGAGTTTGGAACGAACAAGTGATCGATATAAATGAAGGAGAGTTCGCTGATCTCCTCCCCACTTATAGCTGGCAACTACTTTCAACAAATCCAGAGCTTTCGTGCATTTGGCTTTTAAGCAATTTATATGAGATTTGAAAGTTAGTCGTTGATCAAACAATATGCCTAGAATTTTGACCTCTTTTACCACTTTGATTTCAGTTCCATCTAAGGTAAGTACTGGATCTTCGTGCTGGAAATATTTTCTGCAAAAGTGTATACAATTTGTCTTAGCTCTGGAGAATTTGAAAATGGTAGACACCATTTCTGAATTCCGTTTAGACAAAGCTGTAATGTTCCTCTCAATATTGTGTATACTTTTCCCACTACACGATATATTGAAATCGTCTACAAAAAGTGAGCCATCAATTGATTTATTCAGAACTGCAGCCAAGCTGTTGATCTTGATACTAAACAGAGTAGTAGACAAAATACTGCCCTGTGGGACACCCTGGTCTTGATCAAAATAATCAGACATAGTTGTACCCAAACGAATTTGGAATTGTCTATCATTCAAAAAGTTGGAAATAAAAACGGGTAAACGACCTTTAATCCCATCTTTTGAAGATCTTTAAGAATCCCGTATTTCCATGTAGTATCGTAGGCTTTTTCTAAATCAAAAAAGATAGAAACCACATGTTCGTTCTTGGCGAAAGCATTCTTAACATACGAATCTAATCTGACTAAATGATCAATGGTACTTCTATTTTTTCGGAAACCAGCTTGAATATCAGTAAGTTTCTTTTCAGTTTCCAGGTACCAAACAAGGCGATCATTTATCATGCGTTCCATTGTTTTGCAGACACAACTAGTCAGTGAAATCGGACGATAATTACCAGGGTCTGTATGGTCACGACCAGGCTTTGGTTCTGGTATAACTATGGCAGTGTGCCATGAAGGAGGAAATTCTTCTCTATACCAAGGTCTATTGAATATTCGTAATAGGATTTCTAGAGATGATTCCGGTAGATGTTTCAAAAGCTGATAATGAATATTATCAGGGCCTGCAGCAGAATCATGAGCTTTCGTAAGAGAAGCATGAAGTTCTTCAATTGTAAACGAAGCGTTATAGCCTTCATGGTTACCGGAGGTGAATTTAATTTCATTTTTCTCTTCTCTTTTTTGGAAACTTTGAAATTTAGGTACATAATTTTCTGATGAAGAGTTTTTGGCAATTGTTTCTCCTAATTTATTTGCAATTTCTACTCTGTCAGTAATCACCTGATTTTCATCGTTGAGATGATGAACGCTGGACTTGGAGCTTTTATTCTTTGAATCATATTCCAAACTTTTGTTATTGGAGTATGAGTATTTATCTTAGAAACATAATTTCTCCAAGAATCACGTTTATTCTGTTTCATGGTTCTACGAGCTTTAGCTCTTGTAAATCTCAGATCTTTCAAATTTTCAGGATTAGGATGTCGGCGGAAATATCGTTCAGCCTTCTTCCTACATTTTCTTGCTTCTTTACAGTCATCATTAAACCAAGGTTTCTTAATATGTGCAACTCCTGAAGATGTGGGAATGGTTTGGTTGGCAATTTCTATCAACATATCTGAGAATAGCTGTATAGGATCTGAAGCATCAGCGAAGGAGACTGATTGTAGTTTTTGTGAACAAAGCTTTTCAAACTCGGGCCAGTTTGCTTTCTTGAAATTAAACCTTGTGAAATGAGGGTCATCAGCTGAATGAACAGCTTTTAGGACAGTGGGAAAGTGATCACTCCCACAAAGGTCATCATGAACAGACCAAGAAAATTCTTCAAGAGTAGGAAGGTCGCAAAGTGAGATATCCAATGCTGAATAGGTTCCATGGGCCGAGGACAAATGTGTATAAGAACCATCATTAAAAATACACAAAGAATTATTTGATATAAAATTTTCGAGAATTTTACCTTTACAATTGTCTTCATTATCCCAGAGGATATTACAACCGTTAAAATCACCCATCATTAAACAAGGTTTCGGGAGCTGATCGTAAAGATCTTGAAGTTCATTGAGCCGGAGACTACCAGAAGAAGGTATGTACACCGTGCATAATGTGAAAACAGATTTCAAGGTAATACGAACTGCTACAGCTTGTAAATCTGTCACTAAATCAACAGGAACGTGTAAAACACCCATTTTAACCAATATTGAAGAACCGCCTGTAGCTTTTCCATTTTCGTCTAAAGCGTAGGAATGATAAGGTGTGTATTGGCGAAATTTAAATTTATCTTTATCTGCTTTCTTCAGAAAGGTCTCGTTGAGACAAAAAGCTGATGGTTCATAATCTTGAGTTAATAATTGGAGTTCATTTAAATTTGGCCAAAACTCCTCTGCAATTCCACTGAACGATAGTTGGTGACTGAGCCATTTTTATTCTGTATAAAGAAATCATATACAAAACAGCCCAAGCCAAGATATATAAGGTTAACTTAGCGTATGTTAACGTTTTATTTTGGGTAATTCTTTTTTAACTTTCTTTTTGTTTTTCATTTGTTCTCTCTTGTCTTTTTTATTTTCTTTCTTATAAACTTCTTTCTCTCTCTCTTGTCCTAACAAGTCCTTCGACCTTTGGTTCAAGGAAGTCTCGCCTTTTAACGGACGATCATTACACTCATGATACTCCTCATCTGAAAGCATGAATGACTCGTTGGTAGGAGTGAAGGTAGTATCGACTATTTTAGGCTCTTTGCCTGTTTCGCTATCTAGGGAATTCTCTTTCTCCTTTTCCTGATTCGAGGTAGTTTCATTACTACAAGAGTGCTGATTACTTTCTTCTTCTGTGAATTCATTCATGACTTCCTCATTCGGTGTAAAGTTTACGTCTACACCCGAGTGAATAGGATTAACGAAGGAATTCACAGACTGCACAGGTGTATCCGGAGCCGACACACCGCCGGTATCCGGTAAGTTGTCTGGAGTCAATGTGTTGCCAACACTTTCAGTCTGATCAGAATCAGACTTCTGAGAATCAGACTTCTGATCACCTGACTTCTGATCACCTGGCTCGGCCTCTACACCATCGCAAACCTCACTATCACTGTCATCTTCATCTTCCGAACCACAACCTACCTCCATCTCGTCACCGAGAGGCTCGTAGTGGTTTGAGGTTTCTCATTGCTCCCAGCGGCAACTATCTCCTGATGACGTTTGATAGGTTTGCCATCAGGGCCTACAGTCTTCCATAAATCTATATACTGCTGTTGTTTCTGCTGGACAGCCTCGGCGGAAAGTCTTCCTCGGACTTCTGCGGGCGGAACAGGGCGAGGACCAGTGGAATCACCCTTTCTGCCGTTAGCTACGGTATCTCCAGAAACCTGTTTGGCTTTTGGACAGGTTTTTTTAAGTTGTCCTTCCTGATGACAAATCAGGCATTTATTTTTCAAAGGACACCTCCAGTTCATGTGATCTTCTGAACCACAAGTATAACATGTTTTTACTTGACCGTTATACCATACAGGAAGTCTCATACCTCCAATTAATATAGAAGAAGGCAGAGTACGTTTGAATTTCGACATCCAAATTCTTCGAACTCCTGTCTCAAACTCTCTATCGAAAGAATAGAACTTCTTTTGTACAGAGAGAACATCACCATAAAACTCAAAAGCACTTCTGATCGCAGATTCTGGGAAATCGCATGGTCCTTTCATCTTTACTAGCAATTTCCCTGGATCTACTTCCTCAAAATGGCCACGTTGATCTCCAACACGAATACCTTCCAGCACTAGGCGGGTTTTGGTAATTTCATTTGCTAGTGTGACGTTCCACAGGGTATTTGATACCTGTACTAGACCTTTAAGGATTTTCGGTCCTGATCCAACAGTGTCTTTTAATGCGTGATATATATCAATGGCATTAGCTTTCTCTAGACCTTGAAGTTGTAGGCTCAGTGACCTATCAAACTTTCCAAAGGCCATGGTGAAAAAAAAAACAAAAAACAAAAAAAAAATCCCACTAGGGAGTATCAATACAACTACAAACTACAAATAGTGACACGCACAAACCCCAACAGTGAGCTTCCCCACAGAGTAAACATTGAATACTCCCCGATGGAGCCTCACTCCAAAGACGTACACTGTAACCTTTACAACAATACACTGAAACTTCAGGGCCAGGCAGAACAAAAGCCTAGTCCTAAACCCAGCGAGTTGCCTGGTTACAACGAGGAACAAAAGAACAGAGAACAAAGGCTAGCGCACAGCTGTACACTCAGGGCCAAGCCTACAACGCACAGCTATATAACTTCGGTATGTTACATGTATTCAACCCACCTCGATTTACACAAATATTCTGTGCAAATCGACCTACGTCAAACCGAACGAAAAACGAACCAACTTCAGGCTAGATCAAGTCAACAAGGATATATATATAAACAACAGCAAAATACGAAATATTTACAGACAGCGAACAAACAGAGAAGAGGGAGACAGAGAAAAAAAACACACCGACCCTCTCGGTCACAAAGACCGAGACGGTAGTAATGGCGGCTCTCTGCCTTCCCAAACCAGGCCAAACTGACTAAGTCAGAAAAACGCCCTGAACAGCAAAAAACTGACAAATAATTCCAAACTTTCACCACAGGTATTTGCCAAACGTATTCACAAAATATATTACACAAAAACCAGAGCTAAGATCAGCTGAAATCCGCAGAATTAGACAAATTTCTCGGAGCGAAGTGAAAACACGTCCAACTCCCAATCTCTCTACATCCGGGCCCCGTCTTAGCTTACAATGAAGATAGTAGGTGAATAGTTGCCAGGGGTCAACTATATAGCAGGGGAGTGTAAAGAGTGTACTACAAAATCACCAGATCGTGTTACCAAACAGTTGATCCGTCGGTAATCTCCGGCAGTTGGTGGGATCGTAAACCCATATCAAAATCTAATCCATAACATATTTTTATAACACTATATTATAGATATACTTTATAACTGATTTAACTTCATCCGTCACATTATCGACGAATACAAACTTTATTTGACAAGTTTGTCGAGGTTCGCGCGTTTTCCTATTGTCCCAATTGTCTCCGGTGTCAGCCATTGTCTGCAGCCCATTGTTACGTCGGAACACATTCTAGTGTTTATATATAACCTTACACCATACATCTGAGTGAGTACATTTCCCCAATGTTTTCCCCCAATGTTTTCCCCTATATGATTGTCAGTTTTTTGTAACGTTAACGTTGCATGTATTTTCTGGGCGTTGTTATAAATAGAGCGTCCTAGATTCCGTTACAATGTAGAATATTTCCAGATATACGATCTACGTGGTATTTTGTGGTTGTTTTAGTTAAGTGCTAAACTGGGGAATTATTTCCGTTAACTTGATAAGCTATTCATCTAATTGTACCGTATTACATCCATGTACAGAGGTCAGCCAGGTCACATTCCTCGTCTTGCCAGTCACGACAGAGTAGCGTCCCTTAGACCATATATTTGCTTGACAGGTTGTACAGTAAAAGAACTTCACAGTTTTCATCTATCAAAGTACTGATTGAGATAACATACAATGTGCCAAATTTACTCTGAGAGAGAGAATTAAGGTTTAACGTCGCATTCAGCAATATTTCAGCTATACAGCGACGATCAAACAAAATTCTAAGTATTCAATTCAACAACTCGGCAACCTAATGTGTTAAAACAGGTACAAACATTAAAATTTGTACAACAAACCAATCTCTCTCAAATAATCTAAAATACAATCTTCTTTTACTCTGCTAAAAAGATCTTCCATCGTAGCTGCTCGATAAAAAGTATCTCTAACAATCTTAAAATCTATGCAGTCTATGAGAATATGCTTCACCGTGAGATCTTCATGGCATGGAATACACCTTGGGACCGGCTCATGTTTTATTAAATGTTCATGAGTTAGTCGTGTATGGCCAATCCTACATAGTCTAATCATGGACTGGTCGAAACGTTCATGACTGTTCAGATGAGTATAACCAACCGGGTTTTTTTTAACTCGTGAAGTTTGTTATTATCCATAGTATCCCATAAAGATTGAAACAGCTTTCTTACATAAGCGCAGATAGATGGTCTGAAATCGCTGTATGGGATTCCAACATGATAAACTTCTTCATCTAGAGCTGCCATAGCCAATCTATCAGCTTCAGTATTGCCTTTGATGTCAACGTGACTAGGCACACAACAAAACACAATATCTATCTGTTGATCAAATCTAGTGTTATATAATTGTATGATTTTGTATGGTTTTAGTTTTGGAACTAAAGAGAGTAGCACATGCTACTCTCTCACAATCTTTAGAACCATCTGTATAAATAGCCCGATGTGATCTGTATTTCTCTCTCAGTAGACCAAATTCTTGTGTATACAGCTCGTGTCTGCCTTTTTATATTTCCTCAGTGAAATATCTACTTCTGGTTTAGCTAACTGCCATGATGGAGTTGGCAGGAGCTCGTTAGGTAAAATTTGACCAAATTTAATACCAGCTGCTACAATGTGTGATTTCATACGGATTCCAAGAGGTGGAATAATCGAGGGTTTCTTTGAATAGAAATCTGCGTACTGAGGGTTGAAAACACAGTTATATGCAGGATTTGAGTGGTTCGAACGCAGTTTTGTGATATATTGCAGCGATAATTTAATTCTCCGAAGTTCTAAAGGAAATTCATCCGCTTCGACATACAACCTTTCTTTAGGTGATGTTCTGAACGCACCGAGGCAAAGTCTTAGTCCTTGATGGAGAATAGGATCTAGCTTTGCCAAGTTTGACTTGCTTGCACCAATAAACAATAGAACCATAATCGAGTTTGGAACGAACAAGTGATCGATATAAATGGAGAAGATTTTGCTGATCTCCCCACTTATAGCTGGCAACTGCTTTCAACAAATCTAGAGCTTTCGTGCATTTGGCTTTTAAGCAATTTATACATTATAGTACATTTGTTCATACTCCGTTTATATTTGATGAGCAAGTTTGAAAATGATAATGAAAGATGCTCAGTACCGGGTCGTTCCTTTTTATCCCTTTTATATGATTTCTCACAGAGTTATGGTCCTTCATTGTCCACATCAATTTAACGCATAGCATTTTTCCGGGTTAGATCTCGAATACTGTTCGATGGAAGATGCTTGGTAAAATGGCGATGAGCACCATGAAGTTTACCTCTATCCCGTCAGTCAACAATTTCTTGCCCGGTTCATATTTCAGTTACTGTATGGTGAAAATCATTGAAACTCACATTTGGTGCACCATGATAACTAGTTTTTCCAGTTTGAATAGCTAATTACACTAATTACACTCCAGAAGCGTGCAATACGGACTGTCACTTTATCCAGTAAGGGTGAACACAAGAAACCGCTATTTGCCAAATTACACGTCTTACCTTTGCTTAAATTGAACCTGTATCTATCCCTAAATTTAGTCCAAAAAATTCTTTATCATCCCGAACTTACACCAAGCCGCTCTAGGAACTATTTTACACCTTTAGCGTCGGTTAAAACAGGTACAGGTTAAAATTTGTACAACAAACCAATAATCTAGGAGAGAATTAAGGTTTAAGGCCGCGTTCAGCAATATTTCAGCTATATACCGACGATCAAAAAAAAGTACTCCAGTAAATAACTCGGTAAACTAATGCGTTGAAGGCCACATGTCTCGGTTACGCGGTCAGTTTCGTGAGAAAAGGAAACTTAAGGAAAATGTTCCAGAACATAAATTGTATGTTTATTTTCCAGAACATAAATTGTATGTTCAAATGGATTTTTCCGATAATTATATCTGCAAATCATCGATAAGTTCAATCAGCTTATTGGGGACAGACATCTGTCACGATTCATCGAATCGTAGTGTATTTCAATTCTACAAGAAAAGCGGAACTTTTCCACAAGACTTTTGATGTCATTTCTGATGAGACAAATCTCGACGCTGCCACCATCACCTCAATTATTGAAGAACTCGTTCCACGCCTAATGCTCATTGATCCAGATCTGAAGACCATACATTACTGAACTGACTCACCCACAAGCCAATAGAGAAATCGCTTTATATTGAATCTGATATCAAATCACATTTTGCTTTTCGGTGTCAATGCACGTTGGAATCACTTCGGGGCAGGCCATGGGAAGGGTCCATGTGATCGAATTGGCGGCACTTTTAAACCCCTCGCAGATGAGTCCGTTAAAGTGGTTCATGCCTCAAACAACGTTGGCGACGTCATAAGACAGGGTTATTTCCCCTGTAACAACTCTTTCAACGTCATATATCACCTTTTGTGATAAGAGACGTAACCAGAGGAGGTAATGACGTCGCAAATATTAGAAAACTATGGAGATAGGGTCGCTCAAAGCTTTTTATATAAAAAAGTAGATCCAAGACCCTCATTTTTTATTTGATTAATAAAAAGATCACATCATCGGGAATCAGCACAGGTCACCAGATGATTTTCGATTTGGCAGATGGTTTCACAGTCTGAAAATGCAATTTCCATTGTCAAGCAGTTCGATGAAAAGTATAATTCTTATACAATTAATGCATTTATATTCAGCTGTCCGGTGTTTCTAAGGCCCGTTGAAGTTTCTCTATATAAATAAACAATATTTATATCCGTATACTTTGACTTTCTTGCCTTATTGCGGAGAAAACTGATTTTTCATGATTTCGGCAAAAAACGGTTGACATGGTGATATTCGCGGCTACGTGCAAAAAAAAATTCTAGATCGAAGACCAGCAATTCTATTTTTACGCTTTACTACTGGTCAACACCCCAGCCACTCAGAGAAAAAATATTGGGGTTGGTCACCGGACAAACTGTTGAGGTATGAAGGCTCAAGCAAGGCTACCTGATTCAAGATGTCGAATATTTCTACGTGTGGGCAACAGAAAAGTCTAGAACCAAAGAAATTGAATTTATTTTCCTTCAGGCACTAACGTGTAAGTAACAGAGAGGAAATTGGAACGCAGACAATACAGTCAGTGAAACACACAGTGAAACTGCATGCTGCTGCAACCGGTGGAACAGGAGAGGTGCTGATGAAAGGGAGACCTCGTGTTATTGTGATGTTTGTCTTTCGGGAGGGTTTTGTTCATCATGGACAAGTAATAGAGCCACGGTAACAACTAACACAGCCATCTCTACTCCCAGTACCATGCATGAGCCCAGTGATCAACAAACAGTACTCAAGGAAGGAGATTTTGTTGTTATATTCTAGGCTGGATATAACCACCTGTTTCCCTTGCTGAGCTAATATCATTTAATAATTAATTTCTTTTAAGACAATTAGTTTATGTTCTAATTCGGATGTATCTTATTTCATTATGTATTAAGTGCATCTGCATATACACTCCCAGGTCATGTGACCTCATTACCATAAATTGGAGCTCTCCGTAAAAGGAGGCGTGTAGACGGATGTAACTTTAACATGTGCTTTTGGATAATAGAAATGGTGATTTATTTGGATATTTCGTTGTTCCCGAGTTTATTTGCGTCCCTGTTGCGATCATCAGTGAGTTATGTATGCAGGCCCGCATATATCATGGTGGAGAACCCAAATTGATTCCTGGATTTTGACGAACTTGTACCATTTAACCGAAAATTCCTGTGGTGTTCAGGTGTTGTTGTTGTAAACCGCGTGCTTTTCGACTTCGGAATGAAGATAAAGCGCTGCAAAATATGTGTCCAAGAACTGTGAGTTTTGTGTACGCCGTTCCATCGAACATTTCTGTTGTGCTGGGAACTGTGTGCTATTTTATTCGGACTGGATTTAAGGCACCTGCACGGTATTTTTTTTAGAACTGAAGCTAAGGCCCCCGCAAGTTCTTACAAGAACTGTGAGTTTTGTGAATGCCGTTCCATCGAACATTTCTGATGTACTGGGAGCTGTGTGCTATTTTATTCGTAGTTGACCTACTGGAACTGTTATTTTTGTATGGATCATTTGGAATTTGAACGGTTAGGTCTATCCCCAAATGAGCAGCTGATTCATGGTTATCATTTAGCCCTCCGTAACGATGATGTACTTTTCAATGAGGTCACTTTGGACAATAATGCTGACGATTCCATGGTGCAACTGTTACACTCGGTGAACTCTAATCTGTCTCCCCCTCCACAACCCAACCCACCTTCAACACCCAGAACCATGTCACACTATATAAAAGTGGACCTACAAAAATTTAAGGGCCTTGGACATGAGAATGCTGACAGATTTTTGCAAGAGTTTCAATCTTTTGCGATTCTCAATGCCATTGAGGAGGATTCCCGCAAAATTGCAGCTTTTCACTTACATCTGCAGGGTCCTGCCCTGATATGGTTCAATTCCCTGGACACTACAGACAAGAACTGCTGGGAAAAATTAGAAGCTGAGTTTAGGGAACGGTACATAACTAATTCTCAGGGTAATCCACAATTACTACTTGATGCAGAGTTATTCCAACACTTGACATTGAAAACTCATCAGTCTCTCGATGAATTTCATGGAATCATCCGGGAGAAGGGCCTGAAGCTTCATAAGCATGAGCGGGACATTCTGGCCAAATTTATTGAGGGCCTCCCTCACCAACTCGCTTTCTTCGTGAGGGCCAGTAATCCCCAATCTCATCTGGATGCATTAACAACGGCTAAAATGGGGGAAGCCTATGGCTACCGCACACAACCCTCGGTGGCTCATATTGGGGCCTTCATGCCCAAACCCCAGCCAGCAATGGAACCAAGCCCTTCTGTATCAGCTCCAGTCAATGCCCCAGTGATGCAGCCTCCACCTGAAATCAAGAACATTCTGGACAATCACACCTCGGCCATTTCATCCATACAGCAGCAACTGTCACAGATCACGATCGCCATTAGTAGTATGAACAATGCAACTTCACCAGTTAGTGACCATTCACTACCTACCCCAGCTATGCCTCAAGCTAGTGCTAATCCTCAGCGGAGTGAGTTAACATGTTTTCAATGTCGTGGGGCCGGCCATTTTCGACGGTCTTGTAATTGGTCCAGCAACACTGGTCCTTCCCAGCCCAGATCTAGATGTCAGGTGTGTCGACCATTTGGCCATGAGGCGGCCAGTTGTCGCAGAGTCTTGTTCCAGTCCCACCCCATCCCACCTCCAACTGGCCAAATGGACCAGGGAAACCTGTGGAACCCGGCGGACATGTTGCGCGGTCCCCCGGGAGGACAACGAGAAATGTATGACGGTCTTGGTACATTGAACAGATATGCTAGATCGATCCCATGGATGGCGAGCTTGAGATCAGTTTCATGGAAAAATCCAAGAACATGTTCAAATGGCCAGCTATAGCTGATAAGTTATGGTTAGAGGCCGGTGAGATCTTGTGCAAAATTATCCCCCCAGCAGCATGTGGGAAATCGACTAGAAATTACAACATTATTGAAGATGACACCGCCATTATTGAACGGGGATTTGTCAATAAGATACAATACATTGTCTAAATTCATTAACGCCCCAGGGTGCAGAAACTATTCTGAACATAGAATGCAAAGTTTCATTAAGTTGGTTTTACAGGCTAAGAGCTAGCGCCTGTGTATACCGAGTATTCTTTTTAACTCCCTGATGTATCTTTTACTGACGCCATATTACATCGAACAGAGGTGATATACAGTTGATCAGAGCAGATGAATTATACAGAGGCTGTGATCCAGAGATAAGTTTCAACCCTCATCATCGCGATTAAGTAGGTTCACCTACAGGGTCACCTCTCGTGAGTTGGGGTTCGGCGATGCCGCTCACGTATCAAAATCAAGCCATCGCCAAATCAAATTGGAATATTATATAGTGGAGACACTCCATGGAATGAATACATTCGAGTATTCAATACAGTATCTCGGATAAACAATCTGAAGAAACCAGAAAAAGGCAGATCATCTATTTGCTCACCTTCAAGGGCCTGCCCGTCAACTAGCCTGTACCCTTATAGATGCAGAAATACAAGACTATGATCGCCTGGAAACAGTGCTGAGTCAACGTTTCGGACATAGACCAAGCTGAACTGTATCTGGCAGAATTGAGGGGACGACGCCGCAAGCCCAAGGAGAGCCTGAGAGAATTGGGCCAAGCCATCCGAAAGTTGTCAAGCTTAGCTTATCAGGAAATGTCTTCCTTTCAACAGGAAAGATTGGCCAAGATCCATTTCATTGATGCACTAGATGATGCAGACATCCGTATGCGAGTCTACCAGGGGAAACCAGAAACTCTGCAACAGGCCATTACCTTAGCTTTGGAGATGGAAGGCTAAAGGGCCGGCACGGAAATATGTGAACAATATCGAAACCATGACAGATAAAAATACAGAATCACGATTTGCTTTCCTGGAAGAGCAGATGAAGAAAATGTCCAGCTCTCAAAATGCAATAACACCAACCCAGGGTCATAGAGAGCGACGAGACCTGTCCAGTTTGGAATGTTACGAGTGTGGCCAGAAAGGCCACATCAAGAGATTCTGTCCTAAACGAAATCTTAACCAGTCATATCCGCGTTCGGGAAACGGGGAACAACCGACCCGGTGGGGCAAGGATCGGCTGTGAAGGCAGTGCTCCAACACGATTCAGCAGGTCAACTCACAAAACTCATACCGGATGATTTAACAACCTACCCAAGACCAGCAAGGGATGGTGAAACAACCACATTGGTGGTAGGGAACATAGCTCCGGGAAGTGGACTTTTCGTTTCTGGTCACATCAACAATTCTAAAATATCATTTCTTGTTGACACAGGGTCCTGTGTGAGCATTCTTTCTTATGATTTTTATCAGAATATTCCAACCCACAAACGACCACAACTCAAATCCACTTCCCTGAGACTTGTTACCGCAGATCATAAGAGACTGAAAATCCTTGGAGAATGTGAACTAGATATAGGAATCTTCCCATATCCAACAATAGGTAAAGTTATCCTAGCAGACATCAGAAATGAAGGTATACTGGGGATGGATTTTCTCACGAACTATGACCGAAATTCATCCACGAAGAGGATGTCAGACGTGCAAGGGATATCAAGTCTTTTGTGAAAGACAATCCCAAGAATCAGGGTGTTGTAGATTAGAAGTTGATCAGACAGTAATAATACCTCCTGGTCAGCAGATGATCATTCCTAGTCGACCTATTCAAGATGGGCAAGAAGTACTAGGAAAATGGGCATTGTGCGAGTCGTTGCCAAATAAACCCAAGAACGTTGACCTTCTGGTAGGCAAAACTTTAGTTGATACTGAAAGAAGTTTATACCCCCTTAGAGTAGTAAACACAGGAACGGAATCAGAGATAATGTATAAAGGAACAACAGCAGCTATGTTAAGTCCCATACTTTCGGCTGAAGTAGTAATGCAGTCTGAAAAGGAAGATGATTCTAAGAAAATTCCTGTTAATGTAAATCTGTCATCAGAAGAAGAAAAGTTGCCACCTCATCTGGAAGACCTATACATGCGCAGTGTAGAAGGTATGAGATCAGATGATCGGGTGAAGATAAAGGATCTGCTCATGGAATATGCAGATATATTTGCAAAATCTGATGCGGATTTAGGAACAGCTAAGGGTATTAAACATACAATAAATACTGGACAAGCACCTCCTTTGAGACAAGTTCCTCGACGCCTGCCGATATTGAAACAGGAAGAAGCCGACCGACAAATCAAGTTTATGTTGGAGCAAGGCATCATTGAAAGATCAACTAGTCCATGGGCTTCACCTATAGTATTAGTTACCAAGAAGGACGGTAGCACAAGATTTTGTGTGGATTACCGTAGGCTGAACAATGTAACGATTAGAGATGCATGCCCCCTCCCTCGGATCGACGACTCCTTGGACTCACTGCACGGAGCAAAATGGTTCTCCACACTGAATCTCGCAAGTGGATATTGGCAAGTACAACTAGATCAAGATGCCCAGGAAAAATCGGCTTTTACATCTAGAAGTGGTTTATGGCAATTTAAAGTTATGCCATTCGGGTTATGCAATGCGCCATCAACATTTGAAAGGCTGATGGAAATGTCTTTAGCTGGTTATCAGTGGAGTATCTGCCTGGTATATCTGGACGACGTCATTGTGTTTGGAAAATCCTTGGACGAAGCCATACTGAACTTGAGCAAGATCTTCCAACGATTGCGAGAAACTGGTCTAAAACTCAAGCCAAGGAAGTGCCATCTATTTCAACAAAAAGTCAACTACTTAGGACATGTATCCTCAGAGGGGATATCGACTGATCCAGAAAAGATCAGGGCTGTACAAAATTGGCCCATACCAACCAGTGTCCATCATGTCCGGAGTTTTCTTGGATTCGTTTCGTATTACAGGCGCTTCATTAAAGGATGTGGTGAAATAGCAAGATCGTTACATCGGCTCACAGAAAATACACAAGAATTCAGGTGGACTGAGGAATGCCAGACCTCGTTTGACACATTGAAACAGCGACTCGTCAATAGTCCCATTCTTGCCTACCCAAGCTCCCAAGGCGATTTTATTTTGGATACAGATGCCAGCGGTTTCGGCATAGGAGCAGTCTTATCACAAATGCAGGATGGTACGGAAAAGGTCATCGCATACGCCAGTAAAGTTCTGAGTAAAGCTGAACGAAATTATTGTGTAACTCGGAGAGAACTTTTGGCTGTGGTAACATATGTGAAGTATTTTCGTCTTTACCTGTATGGTCATCATTTCATCATCCGAACTGACCTGACCATAGTGCATTACGATGGCTCCTCAACTTTAAAGAGCCAGAGGGACAAATGGCACGTTGGCTTGGAGTGCTCAGCACATATGACTTCCAAATAGTTCACCGACCAGGGAAGCAACATGGCAATGCAGATGCTTTATCACGTGTACCTTGTACCTGGTGTGAGCGAATGGGTTATACCAGGCCAAAAGAGATCTGTCTAGTTCTTTCGGAAAAAGAACCAATGGTGGAAAAAGCAGTTCAAACAGAGCATACTGGGTCTATTGGTGTACAGATTACAAGAACTCAGTGGTTACCCAAATATTGGAGTTATCGACAGAATAATAAACTTCCGAAACGTCAATCACCGTACCCAGTTGTTCACCAGGCAGCTGCGGTTACTACTAGACAACAGAAAAGACAGGCAGATGAGCACAAGGCGTCCACTAGTAAATCTATGGATATTTCAGAAACCACGAATCAATGGTCTATGACTGAAATCGCTTCAGCCCAGGAACAGGATGCCTCCACAGGCTTGGCGGTGGTGTCCTCTGATTCTGGCAACTCGGCTACTGGGCACATAGGGACTGGTGGCTTTGAAACTGTTGCTGTTGGTCTTCGTACCCCTGGTAAAGTCATGGACTTCTTCCTGTAAAAAGGTGACATTACGCACTTGGAAATATGCGCGCCCAATGCCTTATCACTTATGAGACTTCTGCCACACTTATAAGGGCATATGTAAGACCCTTCCCTCTGTTCACAGTCTCTCCGATGCCTTATCAGATTGCTGAGCAATTTGTACGTTCTTCCGCATTCCTTGCACTCGAAGGCCCTGTTCATTTCCTGTATCACCATTCGTGGCTTCTTTGCGTCCGACATCTCTTTTCTGAAAGACAATAAATAATTCTCAATGTTGTCCTTCATAATATAATTTCTGTCCTTTGTCAGTTCGTCTCATTCAAGAGGAATAAAGTAAGTTTGTCTTGAGAGTCTTTTGTCTGTTGTGTGTTTGTTCTTTTGTCGACTACTTGGGCACAGTCCAAGGCTTGAAATTGGTGCCCTCATACGGTTTTAGACGATCATAATGAATGACCTTCGGTTTCGAATGTTGATGTAATTGGATGCGATAAACAGTATCATCAAGCTTCCCAACAACTTGGTAAGGACCTCCCCAGTGACATGCCAATTTTGAAGAAAGTGATTTCTTTTTGGCGTTGTTGAAATACCAAACTGGATCTCCAATCTTGTAAGGTGATCCTCTTCGACAACGATCATAGTAACGTTTCCGCCTAATGTTGCTCTTTGTTTGACTGGCTCGAGCTCGTTCGTGAGCGACTTCCAATCGTTCTCTCAAGATAGCTGCGTACTCAGTTGAGTCATCCGTGACTCCATCTGGTGGTCTTCCAACCATGATATCTAGTGGTAAATCCACCTCCCGTCCGAATATCATCATATTTGGAGTTTCATGTGTGGCATCATGTGTTGCAGATCTGTAAGCAAACAATGCGTATGGCAATTGCTCATCCCAGTCTCTTTGGTTCTTCTGAATCATTTTGGCCAGCTGATCTTTGAAAGTCCGGTTGTACCGTTCAACTAACCCGTTAGATTGTGGATGATAAGGAGTTGTACGCGTTTTGTCAATCCCTAACAGCTGGCAGACCTCTTGAATCAGATTTGACTGGAAGTTGGTTCCCTGATCTGAATGAATCTCTCTTGGTACCCCGTAACGCAAGATGAATTCTTTCACCAATCTCTCAGCAACAGTACTAGCTTCCTGGTTTCTCAGAGGATAAGCCTCCACCCACTTAGTAAAATGATCTGTGACAACAAGGATGTATTTATTTCCCTTGTATGTTGTTGGTAATGGCCCCGTGATGTCCATTGATACCCTTTCTAAAGCAGATCCAACCTGATACATCTTAAGCGAGGCTCTTGGCCGTGGCTGAGGGGACTTCCTTGAACTGCAGATGTCACACTGTTTGCACCACAGTTTAACGTCCTATCTCATTCCATACCAGTAAAACCTGTCTTGGATCTTGTTCAGTGTTTTCTGTTCTCCAAGATGAGATGCTGTCCGGGATGTTGACGAGATTTACTATCTAGAAAACAAAATAATTCACTTTAATAGCATTTTGGGATGAAAGTTCTCACCCTCTGATTACTATTGTCCCAGTGTACCCCGGCAAGTTACAACACATATAAGGGAGGTGGGAAGAGGTGCCGACATACTGACAAAGCCACATGACTTCACAGTAGTCTTCTGGTTAACCTATTGTAAAGCACATACCAAGAATCTAACGATTAGTGATATGTGTTGTATCTCAGGTACGCTTTTATTGTACCTGTTCGCTGTGACAACTCGTACACACTGGGGATTGGTGAGCTGTATCGTCGTCAGATGAAAGTGACGGCATTAACACAAAAGACTAGTCCCGATGTCGACCCAGCATCAACTTCCCACAATGCCAACATATATCAAAGACCAAAAGGTCTGTACAGGGGGCGGGCCTGCCCCGGGTGCATGATATATTCCGTTTTATGAAAAAAAAATAATGCATACATCTGAGATAATAAATCGATATAATTAAAGTGTACCTTTGTCCATCCTCTCTCAGTAGTAACAAAGCAGCAAAGTACCGTTGAAAACGTTTCATAACAATCTATCATCATCAGTCCTAAAAATTTACTAGGCACAATTTTTGTGCCCCAATTGTGTTCCCAATTTTTTACCAACAATAGGTTTTACTTGTAATCAATATAGGTATTGTATGGGGGTGGTAGCTTTTGGCTGATAATAATGTAAAGTGCTTCCTGTTCTTAAAATAGGAGCTAGACGGCCCATATCCCACTGTACCCGAATCTCCCCCATCTCACTGTAATATTTTCCGAAAAAAAACATTGGTTAGGTGTGATAATTTTGAGCCCCCAAAAGATATAGGGCAGTGGCCGTCGGTCATTTTGTGAACTTTATTATGGCACGGTACTGTACGTACGTATTTGATGTCATTTGGCACTCCCGACATTCAATTGAAGCTACTCTGCGATGGTGTAGGCGAGTTCTACAAAATCATAAAAAAGTAACAAGAAAAAATTGCGTATTAACAAATGAGATGTTGCGTGTTAACAAAAATGAGATATTATGTTAACAAACAAGTGGACAAACAGACGGATGGGTAAAGCAGACAATTAAAAGCAAAATTAAAAGGGTGATGGAAAACGATGCCGACATAATGACAAGAAATCACAGGATCCCACAGACAAATATACTTACTGCATATTTTCAAAACTATCACTAGAACTAAAAGTGAACCCTGTGGTGATCTGTATCTCAGACACGCTTTTATTGTAGATGTTCATGTAGACATTGAATGATATGACCACACGGAGCTTAACCCAGTCTGGAGTGGTATTAGATACAAATATTTCAGAGCGATGATGCAACACCCTTGGAAAAAATCAATAGGCTTAGACCTCGTTGCCGTCACAATCCTCATCGAGTCTGAACTGGACTTACAGCATAAACACAAGAATTTTCAATGATTTACAATATTTTCATTCACCGTGAACTTGACCTTCGATCTTTTGACCTCAAAATGAATAGGGTTCTTCTTCGACCCATTGCTGAGGTGTACCCAAAGACTGGTTCCAATTCATGACGTGAACTGGAGATATCGCAAGGTCAACAAAAAATTAACATATAGACACACGGGCAGACTGACAGACGTACCGAAATCGTGAACGTAATTTACGACCTCGTAACTATTTATCAAATTTCAATTTTATCCTGATTAATCATACTTAATAGAAAGATTGAGATCAGGCAAAGGACAACTGTGTCATAAATTGTGACTGAGTCATTGTATGTTTGGAATAGCTTAGAAATATACAGAAAGGCTCCGAGACACGAATAATGAACATTAGTTGAAGTATCACGTAGTCGATATTTTCCAGAAAAGTTTGTCCAATTTTGATACATACGTTACCGCTATTCACCTTAAGCAAAAGTCACCATAAATTCTTTATAGAGTTGGAATTCAGTGTTTTGCAATGTTAACTTGTTACGTTTTAATTAGAATATTGTTCTCAGTGATGATTATGAATTATTTTCCGATACATAGAATTCAGTGCAAAATTTCGCATTGCCAGTTTACACTAATTGTGATAACGATGTTGTAAATCTTGTATTCCTACCTTCCTAGAGCCATCACCACACACAACTTGTCTTTGGAAGCCTTTTGTATTTTGGAATTACAAATCAAGCAGATATATAATCTTCAGAAGTTTTGTTCGGTTGAATGTTTGTATTTGAACGAAATCGAAAACTAATACTGCGACTCCCTGATGTCGGTTCAACTACAATATTGTTGGACATGTTCTTTTATAACAAAATTGAGTAAGGAACAAGCGACTTTTGATTATCAGCAATGAAAGTTGAGAGGACAGACAGTCACGTTTGTATCGCGTTGTGAAAGGATCGGTGTTATTGCAATAAATGCATGTTATTGCAATAAATGCAATTAACGCCTTAACACAGTTAACTCACGTTATTAGCCTTGACGAGGCTAAGATTTTGTTATAGACTGGTTAGGAATAATTCTGGATGGTCAAGGAGAGATAATTAAGGTTTTGTCTTAATGAGAATTATTTCCCTTTTGTCTATAGCTGGCTGAACTGGACAGGCTATCAAAATATGGAATATTGGCAGACTGGATATGCGCGGTTCAACTCTTGTTATATGTGAAGCAGAAACTTCATGTTACCACGACGTGTCACCCGTGAGAGCCAGGTTTTCTCCAGGTATTTTCGAATATTTTGACAGGATTTGTATTTGTTACTATGCCGAGGGCGAAGGCAATTTCGCGGAAGACTCTTGCTGCTAAGCGGGCAACGAGCAGACTCGGTCGCCTTGAGGATGGGCACCAGCGCTCAAATCTAGAAAAAACTGGGAGTGGGGAATCGAAACGGCGATGCAACTTAAACCCTCCGAGGTCCACTCGGCCTGTTGCTATGAGAATCGATGGCAATCCGGAGGTACCTGATGCAGTGATGCAACAAGCAGCCACAGAGAACGGGTCGCCCGGCCAGGATGGAGAAAACGAGACTGGTGATATGGTTACGAATATGACTTATTTTTCCATCCCAACTTCATGTAGTTCTAGTGATGCAGATAATTTTGCTTTCGTCCAACAGGGAACGGTCCCCGGTAGTATTTTTCCTCGGAATACAGGTAATTTTATTAGCAAAATGTCAACTGTGAATCGTTTTGGCAATACCACGCAGCCCTTGGCAGTAGGGGGGGGAGAGAGAATTAAGGTTTAACGTCGCATTCAGCAATATTTCAGCTATATAGCGACGATCAAACAAAATTCTAAGTAATCAATTCAACAACTTAGTAAACTAATGCGTTAAAACAGATACAAACATTAAAATTTGTACAACAAACCAATCTCTCTCAAATAATCTAAAATATAATCTTCTTTTACTCGGGTAAAAAGACCTTCCAGCGTAGCTGCTCGATAAAAAGTATCTCTTGCAATCTTAAAATCTATGCAGTCTATGAGAATATGTTTCACCGTGAGATCTTCATGGCATGGTATACACCTTGGGACAGGCTCCTGTTTTAGTAAATATTCGTGAGCTAATCGTGTATGGCCGATCCTACATCGTCTAATCATGGCCTGATCGAAACGTTTCTGACCACCCAGATGAATATATCCTAAAGTTTTCTGAAACTCATGAAGTTTGTTATTATCCACAGCATTCCATAAAGGTTGAAACAGCTTTCTCACATAAGCAGTATTAGCTTTGATATCAACTTGACTAGACAGGATTATAATCGGAAACCAAATATGATGTCGCGAATATTGGTAGAGCATTGGATATTGTCTTACGAGCGCAGAGTGCGATTACTGGAGCATTGGATATTGTGTTACGAACACCAGCAGAGTAAAAAAAGGAAAGCCCAAATTGTAGCACTGAAAATATGCATTTCCTCTTAAGTTGATATAAATAAATTAAATTGAGTCAGAGAAATGATATGAAATTCAGCTAAATCTTTTACTGTGAATGTTGTGCAATGAATTTAAAACTAGACTAAAATTTGGGGCAGTTTGAAGCAAAATTGGCTTCTTTAGAGCCAAATATATAGCTTAATTTGGCTATTATACATGTATTTTGAGCAGAAAAAAGGTAGATAGATGAACAAACAACTTAAATAGAAATATTGCATGTAGGTTTGCCATTTTGACACACCCGATTCTACCCTAACAGAGCGATTATATCCTGAAATTTTAGAAGAATTGGTTGGATATTAATACCAGCAGAGCAAAAAAGGAAAGGCCAAATTGTAGCATTGAAACATAGCGTACTTTGTCAATTAAATGAAGTAAAAATTATAAAAAAATGTTATGTATGTCAGACGGCATTGGCTTTTTATATTTGATGATGTGTATCTAGACTTTGCCAGCAGTCTCATATTGGCGATTAGCATCAACCTTCCGGAGAAAACATAGCGATTCTAAATGGCTGTTATAACCGGAAGTAGTATTCCCAGCAGGCCATGGAGGCCACATATCCAACCTCTGTTGTTGCGGGCATCACATATCAAAAGACCAATCTGATATCTTAAAGATTAAGGGTTAAAATCGACATTTAAAAGTTCCCGCGCGTCCAACTTTTTGTCGGGAATTTGGGGGCCATCTTGCTTTTGAGCAAAATTTTCACTTTGACGCGAAAGACTCGATTTTGTCGCAAAATTCTGCATGGAAAGTATACCAACATCTTTTCCTTGGTACCTTATCTATCATATAAAATGGTTTTCAGAATATCTTACAAGTTTGATAGGCCAGACTCGCCATTTGGGTTCAGATCATACAAAACCACCGAAGTGACGAGAAGTGGATTTCAGAGCTCCTGAAAATTGAATGTAAAGGTAAGTTTTTGGTCTTTCTTTACCGGGTTTTTTCTTGGTGCGTTCGAGTGTATAAACATACCGTCTATCATCGTACATTAAATATTGATGTAAAAGCAATGTATATTTTGAAATTCAGATGAAAACCCAAAAGGCCCAAAATTCTAAGAATTCAAATTCATAACTCAGTAAAATAATGCGTTAAAACCGATACAAAACCGATCCCTCTTAAATAATCTAAAATACAATCTTCTTTTACTCGACTAAAAAGATCTTCCAGCGTAGGTGCTCGATAAAAAGTATCTCTTACAATCTTAAAATCTATAGTCTATAAGAATATGTTTCACCGTGAGATCTTCGTGGCATGGAATACACGTTGGGGCCTACTCTTTCCAAACATAGATATGGCGTCAACCAGTGAGCAGGGAGCGAGTGATTTGCCGGTGTTACCTGTCAGATACAAGATTTTGGTCCGTACCGTTACTAATGAGCGGACACGCTTTTCGCGGTGGTGCCGTGAATACCACTTAATCGCCACAGCGGTTCAATGTGGCAAATGTGAAGGCCCGACAAGAGAGGTGGCGAAACCGGGCAGCGGTGACGGCGTGGAGTGACTCTGTACGAAGAAGAGCTGCCGTAGACAAACGATACGCGTGAATTCTTGAATCTCAGGGTCAAATCTGACTCTAGAGAACACATTGTAGAATTGCCGTATTTGTGGTGTGCGGAACAAACCTACGGCTAAATATAGGTATAATTTTTGTCGAGAGGTCTGTATGGTGAGGTTGGAGAAATCCAACAGTGAACAACTCGGTGGTCCTGGTCGGATTGTAGAGATTGATGAATCCTGCTCGATAAAAAGTATCTCTTGCAATCTTAAAATCTATACAGTCTATAAGAATATGTTTCACCGTGAGATGTTCGTGGCATGGAATACACCTTGGGACCGGCTCTCTTTTTAGTAAATATTCGTGAGTTAATCGTGTATGATCGATCCTACATCGTCTGATCATGGCCATTGTCCTTCTTAATCAACGAAACCATATTTCCCCATGTCATTGTCTTCACCCTGTACGATTCAGAATGTTTATCGTGGCAATTTATCCGTGTTTTTGGAATACATTATCGTCTTGGTGTAATGCAAATGTATACTGTCCATAGCTCATCCTTGTCCTATTTATTCAATCATGTCGGTCGTTCTGTATTATCACGTGTTTTATGTCGAATCTTCTCATCCTTGTCTTTCATGTCTGTAAGAGAATACCTCGCCAACCAGAATTAACTGTCAACATCCAGCACATAGCAAAATTGAGAAATAAACGTTCTCGACGTACAGGCCAAAATTAAACACGCCATGTAATCCACCAATGAAATGAACATGCACAATCGCCCGCATGCAATACCCAGTGTTCATCATGAATATTCAAGGCGAGTATGTGTATTGATCTTAGAAACATAATTTTTCCACGAATAATGTTTGTTTTTGTTTTTTCCGCTTCTACGAGCTTTAGCTCTAGCAACTCCGAGATCTTCCATATTTTCAGAATTTGGATGTCGGCGGAAACACCGTTCAGCTTTCTCCCTACGTTTCCTTGCTTCTTTGCAGTCACGATTAAACCATGTTTTTTAATATGTGCAAGTCCTGAAGAACTGGGTATGGTTTGGTTAGCAATTTCAATCATCATATCTGAGAATAACTGTATAAGATCTGGAACATCAGCGAAAGAAACTGCTTGTAGTTTTTGTGAACAAAGCTTTTCAAATTCTGGCCAATTTGCTTTCTCGAAATTACACCTTGTTAAAAGGGGGGTCATCAGCTGAATGAACAGCTTTTAAAACAATGGGAAAGTGAGAGAGAGAGAGAGAGAGAATTAAGGTTTAACGTCGCATTCAGCAATATTTCAGCTATATAGCGACGATCAAACAAAATTCTAAGTAATCAATTCAAAAACTCGGTAAACTAATGCGTTAAAATAGGTACCAACATTAAAATTTGTACAACAAACCAATCTCTCTCAAATAACCTAAAATACAATCCTCTTTCACTCTGCTAAAAAGATCTTCCAGCGTAGCTGCTCGATAAAAAGTATCTCTTACAGTCTTAAAATCTATGCAGTCTATGAGAATATGTTTCACCGTGAGATTTTCATGGCAAGGTATACACCTTGGAATCGGCTCTTGTTTTAGTAAATATTCATGAGTTAATCGTGTGTGACCGATCCTACATCGTCTAATCATGGCCTGGTCGAAACGTTTATGACTGTTCAGGTGAGTATAACCAATCGTTTTTTTGAACTCGTGAAGTTTGTTATTATCCATAGTATCCCATAAAGATTGAAACAGCTTTCTTACATAAGCGCAGATAGATGGTCTGAAATCGCTGTATGGTATTCCAACAGGGTCAACTTCTTCATCTAGAGCTGCCTTAGCCAATCTATCAGCTTCAGTGTTGCCTTTGATGTCAACGTGACTAGGCACCCAACAAAACACAATATCCATCTGTTGATCAAATCTGGTGTCATATAATTGTAGAATTTCCAAGATGGTGGGATGAGTGGAGTTTCCATTTTTAATTGCTTTAAGGCATGACAGTGAATCTGAGATTATGACATATTTTTTCCTTTTAGTGGATCCAATACCTTCTAAAGCTGATAATAGAGCTTTTGCTTCTGCAGTAAATATGGAACTTTTACCTGGCAGTCGATACGTTTTAGTTTTGGAACTAAAGATAGTAGCACATGCTACTCTCTCACCATCTTTAGAACCATCTGTATAAATAGCCTGATGTGAACTTTATTTCTCCCTCAGTAGACCAAATTCTTGGGTATACACGAGCTGGCTCGTGTCTGCCTTTTTATATTTAGTCAGTGAAATATCTACTTCTGGCGTGGCTAACTGCCATGGTGGAGTTGGCAAGAGCTCGTTAGGTAAAATCGGACTAACTTTAATACCAGCTGCTACAAGGTGTGGTTTCATACGGATTCCAAGAGGTGGAATAATCCAGGGGTTCTTTAAAAAGAGATCTGCGTACTGAGGGTTGAAAACACAGTTATATGCAGGATTTGAGAGATTCGAACGCAGTTTTGTGATATATTGCAGTGATAATTTAATTCTCCGAGGTTCTAAAGGAAATTCATCCGCTTCGACATACAAGCTTTCTTTAGGTGATGTTCTGAACGCACCGAGGCAAAGTCTTAGTCCTTGATGGAGAATAGGATCTAGCTTTGCCAAGTTTGACTTGCTTGCACCGTTGTAAACAATAGAACCGTAATCGAGTTTGGAACGAACAAGTGATCGATATAAATGAAGGAGAGTTTGCTGATCTCCTCCCCACTTATAGCGGGCAACTACTTTCAACAAATCCAGAGCTTTCGTGCATTTGGCTTTTAAGCAATTTATATGAGATTTGAAAGTTAGTCGTTGATCAAACAATATGTCTAGAAATTTGACCTCTTTTACCACTTTGATTTCAGTTCCATCTAAGGTAAGTACTGGATCTTCGTGCTGGAAATATTTTCTGCAAAAGTGTATACAATTTGTCTTAGCTCTGGAGAATTTGAAACCATTTTCTAGACACCATTTCTGAATTCTGTTTAGACAAAGTTGTAATGTTCTCTCAATATTGTGTATACTTTTCCCACTACACGATATATTGAAATCGTCTACAAAAAGTGAGCCATCAATTGATTTATTCAGAACTGCAGCCAAGCTGTTGATCTTGATACTAAACAGGGTAGTAGACAAAATACTGCCCTGTGGGACACCCTGGTCTTGATCAAAATGATCAGACATAGTTGTACCCAAACGAATTTGGAATTGTCTATCATTCAAAAAGTTGGAAATAAAAACGGGTAAACGACCTTTTAATCCCATCTTTTGAAGATCTTTAAGAATCCCGTATTTCCATGTAGTATCGTAGGCTTTTTCTAAATCAAAAAAGATAGAAACCACATGTTCGTTCTTGGCGAAAGCATTCTTAACATACGAATCTAATCTGACTAAATGATCAATGGTACTTCTATTTTTCGGAAACCAGCTTGAATATCAGTAAGTTTCTTTTCAGTTTCCAGGTACCAAACAAGGCGATCATTTATCATGCGTTCCATTGTTTTGCAGACACAACTAGTCAGTGAAATCGGACGATAGTTACCAGGGTCTGTATGGTCACGACCAGGCTTTGGTACTGGTATAAATTTGGCAGTGTGCCATGACGGAGGAAATTCTTCTCTATACCAAAGTCTATTGAATATGCGTAATAGGATTTCTAGAGATGATTCCGGTAGATGTTTCAAAAGCTGATAATGAATATTATCAGGGCCTGCAGCAGAATCGTTAGCTTTTGTGAGAGAAGCATGAAGTTCCTCAATTGTAAACGAAGCGTTATAGCCTTCATGGTTACCGGAGGTGAATTTAATTTAATTTTTCTCTTCTCTCTTTTTGAAACTTTGAAATTTAGGTACATAATTTTCTGATGAAGAGTTTTTGGCAATTGTTTCTCCTAATTTATTTGCAATTTCTACTCTGTCAGTAATCACCTGATTTCCATCGTTGAGATGATGAACGCTGGACTTGGAGCTTTTACCTTTTATTCTTTGAATCATATTCCAAACTTTTGTTATTGGAGTATGAGTATTTATCTTAGAAACATAATTTCTCCAAGAATCACGTTTATTCTGTTTCATGGTTCTACGAGTTTTAGCTCTTGTAACTCGGAGATCTTTCAAATTTTCAGGATTAGGATGTCGGCGAAAATATCGTTCAGCCTTCTTCCTACATTTTCTTGCTTCTTTACAGTCATCGTTAAACCAAGGTTTCTTAAAACCAAGGTTTCTTAATATGTGCAACTCCTGAAGATATGGGAATGGTTTGGTTGGCAATTTCTATCAACATATCTGAGAATAGCTGTATAGGATCTGAAGCATCAGCGAAGGAGACTGATTGTAGTTTTTGTGAACAAAGCTTTTCAAACTCGGGCCAGTTTGCTTTCTTGAAATTAAACCTTGTGAAATGAGGGTCATCAGCTGAATGAACAGCTTTTAGGACAGTGGGAAAGTGATCACTTCCACAAAGGTCATCATGAACAGACCAAGAAAATTCTTCAAGAATAGGAAGGTCGCAAAGTGAGATATCCAATGCTGAATAGGTTCCATGGGACGAGGACAAATGTGTATAAGAACCATCATTAAAAATACACAAAGAATTATTTCATATAAAATTTTCGAGAATTTTACCTTTACAATTGTCTTCATTATCCCAGAGGATATTACGACCGTTAAAATCACCCATCATTAAACAAGGTTTTGGAAGCTGATCGTAAAGATCTTGAAGTTCATTGAGCCGGAGACTACCAGAAGAAGGTATGTACACTGTGCATAATGTGAAAACAGATTTCAAGGTAATACGAACTGCTACAGCTTGTAAATCTGTCACTAAATCAACAGGACTGTGTAAAACACCCATTTTAACCAATATTGAAGAACCGCCTGTAGCTTTTCCATTTTCCTCTAAAGCGTAGGAATGATAAGGTGTGTATTGGCGAAATTTAAATTTATCTTTATCTGCTTTCTTCAGAAAGGTCTCGTTGAGACAAAAAGCTGATGGTTCATAATCTTGAGTTAATAATTGGAGTTCGTTTAAATTTGGGCAAACCCCTCTGCAATTCCACTGAACGATAGTTGGTGACTGAGCCATTTTTAGTCTGTACAAAGAAATCATATACAAAACTGCCCAAGCCAAGATATATAAGGTTAACTTAGCGTATGTTAACGTTTTATTTTGGGTAATTCTTTTTTAACTTTCTTTTTATTTTTCATTTGTTCTCTCTTGTCTTTTTTACTTTCTTTCTTATAAACTTCTTTCTCTCTTGTCCCAACAAGTCCTTCGACCTTTGGTTCAAGGAAGTCTCGGCTTTTAACGGACGATCACTACACTCCTGATACTCATCAGAAAGCATGGGTGTATCGTTGGTAGGAGTGGGAGTAGCATCGACTATTTTAGGCTCTTTGCCTGTTTCGCTATCTAGGGAATTCTCTTTCTCCTTTTCCTGATTCGAGGTAGTTTCATTACTACAAGATTGCTGATTACTTTCTTCTTCTGTGAATTCATTCAGGACTTCCTCATTCGGTGTAAAGTTTACGTCGACACCCGAGTGAATAGGATTAACGAAGGAATTCACAGACTGCACAGGTGTATCCGGAGCCGACACACCGCCAGTATCCGGTAAGTTGTCTGGAGTCAATGTGTTGCCAACACTTTCAGTCTGATCAGAGTCAGACTTCTGATCAGAATCAGACTTCTGATCACCTGCCTTCTGATCACCTGGCTCGGCCTCTACACCATCACAAACCTCACTATCACTGTCATCTTCATCTTCCGAACTACAACCTACCTCCATCTCGTCACCGAGAGGCTCGTAGTGGTTTGACGTTTTCTCATTGCTCCAAGCGGCAACTATCTCCTGATGACGTTTGATAGGTTTGCCATCAGAGCCTACAGTCTTCCATAAATCTATATACTGCTGTTGTTTCTGCTGGACAGCCTCGGCGGAAAGTCTTCCTCGGACTTCTGCGGGCGGAACAGGGCGAGGACCAGAGGAATCACCCTTTCTGCCGTTAGCTACGGTATCTCCAGAAACCTGTTTGGCTGTTGGACAGGTTTTTTTAAGATGTCCTTCCTGATGACAAATCAGGCATTTATTTTTCAAAGGACACCTCCAGTTCATGTGATCTTCTGAACCACAAGTATAACATGTTTTTACTTGACCGTTATACCATACAGGAAGTCTCATACCTCCAATTAATATAGAAGAAGTACGTTTGAATTTCGACATCCAAATTCTTCGAACTCCTGTCTCAAACTCTCTATCGAAAGAATAGAACTCCTTTTGTACAGAGAGAACATCGCCATAAAACTCAAAAGCACTTCTGATCGCAGAATCTGGGAAATCGCATGGTCCTTTCATCTTTACTAGCAATTTCCCTGGATCTATTTCCTCAAAATGGCCACGTTGATCTCCAACACGAATACCTTCCAGCACTAGGCGGGTTTTGGTAATTTCATTTGCTACTGTGACGTTCCACAGGGTATTTGATACCTGTACTAGACCTTTAAGGATTTTCGGTCCTGATCCAACAGTGTCTTTTAATGCGTGATATATATCAAACGCATTAGCTTTCTCTAGACCTTGAAGTTGTAGGCTCAGTGACCTATCATACTTTCCAAAGGCCATAGTGAAAAACAAAACAAACAAACAAAAAAAACCTTCAAAGTCCCACTAGGGACTATCAATACCACTACAAACTACAAATAGTGACACGCACAAACCCCAACAGTGAGCCTCCCCACAGAGTAAACATTGAATACTCCCACTGCACGAAAACTAGGATTTACACAGTGATTAAATGGCGTGTAAATTTGATGAAAATGTCAAATTTACAATAATTTCAACGAATTTACTTTGTCTGTAAATTGGAAATTTACTTCGAATTTGCTTCGAATTTACAACCTGTGTAAACTCCAGAGTTTACATGTAGTTTACATGTAGCAATAAATGCAAATAAATTCCGCATTTAATAGATGATGTAAACGGAGAGTAAACTGATCGAAGGGATAATATGCCAGAATATCGAACTTATTTCAACTTGATTAACCACTTTTACAAGCGAATGCAAACGAACATTCTACTGCGGATTTCCAAATTTACAACCATATTAAATTTTTGTAAATTCGATATTTTTCAGATTTACTCCCGAAGTAATTTATATTAAATTCAGTAGTTTTGGAATTTTCTACCGGATTAATTTCACGTAAATGTGGAAATTCTTAAGCAGTGTAGTTGAAATAAATTGCAATAAATTTGAAATTCCTAGTTTGCTATAGCCTTAAAAGTCTCTGAAATTTAGAATTTTCACACTAAATTAGTATAAATTCTGTATTACGTTTAATGAATAAAGCAAGTTCTTCCGTGTGAAATAGTATATAAAGAATTTATTCAGGACCTCAGATATAATTGTCCGCATAGTAAACAATGTTGAATTCGCCATGCAAGGAATTTTATCACGTAAAAGTTATTTGGGTGTGGTTATGGATATTTAGACTAATCATCCATATGGACAATCAACTAAGATGATGAAGTCAGCAATATCATGGTAATTGCATGGAGAGAGTAGAAACTTTGGCTTCCGTGAATCATTAGGTCTGCCTCAAGCATTATGTCGGTCGCCAAATATGTATTTGAAAAAAAAAAACTCGAGACAAGCCATTGGCAGAACGTAGTTCTTCGCGGTCGATGATGTATTATTTACAATCACAAATTACATGCTCTTTCATGACATCTAGCAAATACTAACCCAGTAGGTGAAATATCCAACAGCCCTAACGAAACAACCTACCCTATGCCGGGCACAGGGCGAAACACCCTTCCACGACAGCCCTAACAAAGCTATCCTTCTATGCCGGGTACAGGGCGAAACACCCTTCCACGACAGCCCTAACAAGACTATCCTTCTATGCCGGGCACAAGGCGAAACACCCTTCCACGACAAACCTAACGAAACAACCTAACCTATACCGGGCACAGGGCGAAACACCCTTCCACGACAGCCCTAAAAAAAACTATCCTTCTGTGCCAGGTACAGAGTGAAACACCCTTCCACGGCATCCCTAACGAAACAATCTAACCTATGCCGGGCACAGGGCGAAACACCCTTCCACGACAACCCTAACAAAACTATCCTTCTATGCCGGGCACAGGGCGAAACACCCTTCCACGACAGCCCTAACGAAACAACCTAACCTATGCCGGGTACAGGGCGAAACACCCTTCCACGACAGCCCTGACAAAGCTATCCTTCTATGCCGGACACAGGGCGAAACACCCTTCCACGACAGCCCTAACGACACAACCTAACCTATGCCGGGCACAGGGCGAAACACCCTTCCACGACAGCCCTAACGAAACAATCTAAACCATGCAGGGCTCAGGGCGAAACACCCTTCCACGACAGCCCTAACGAAACAATCTAAACCATGCAGGGCTCAGGGCGAAACACCCTTCCACGACAGCCCTAAAAAGCAACCCAACCTATGTCGGGCACAGGGCGAAACACCCTTCCACGACAGCCCTAACGAAACAATCGACCTATGCCGGGCACAGGGCGAAACACCCTTCCACGACAGCCCTAACGAAACAATCCCCTTATGCCGGGCACAGGGCCACAGAGCAAAACACCCTTCCATGACGGCTCTAAGGAAACAACCTAACCTACGCCGGGCACAGGGCGAAACACCCTTCCACGACAGCCCTAAAAAAAACTATCCTTCTGTGCCGGGTACAGAGTGAAACACCCTTCCACGGCAGCCCTATCTCTAACCTATGCCGGGCACAGGACGAAACACCCTTCCACGACAGCCCTAACAAAACTATCCTTCTATGCCGGGCACAGGGCGAAACACCCTTCCACGACAGCCCTAACAGAGCTATCCACCTATGCCGGGAACAGGGCGAAACACCCCTCCACGACAGACCTAACGAAACAATTCAACTATGCCGAGCCCAGGGCGAACACCCTTCCAAGACAGCCCTAACAAAACAATCCACCTATGCGCGGCACATTCATAAGATGAAATCTCAGCTCTCTATACAGTACAGAGTAACTGGTATATGTATGACCTAATGATATGAACGCTGCTTTGGTATGAAAATAACTGCATCTGAAGCCTTGAAAAGTTGATAGATCAGAGTCACACTGTATTTCACTAGAAATCGGATCAAGCGTTAACAATTGTTTTCGGTGTAAAACAGTTCAGTTGAGTTCAGACCTTGAGAATCATTCATAGCGTCTGCTTTCTGGTGAAAAAGGTTGCCATCCTGCAACAGGTTGATCTCAAACTGTCCCTGCAATTAGACAATAATACACTAATTATCCATTAATTCAATCTGAATATATTGTATCTCTTGGCAAATTTACAGTGAATATAAAACGTGATTATCTGGGTATGTATTCATTTGATATACTTAATTATAATATAATCACCTACTCACATTCTACTGAATATTCACGATAATTGGAGATATAAGTATGCATGTACATGTATATGTTATGTAGGCTTATATATAATAAAAATCTTGCCATTTCTGTGGGATACACACAATATATGGTATATTTCCAAATTTTCCATTCTGTGGTAAAAATAAAGTCAAAGTTACCTGCTGTTTCTGAATCAACTCAATTTAACAAACATGGACGGGCAGCCAATTGTCAAATAACACTGCAACGTCATCTGAAATAAAAAGAGATTTATAATATGAAACATCTACACACATATTCATGTGTTTTAGCGGTCATACAAGGTTCTCTCTGGGCACTCCGGCTTCCTCCACCAACCAAACTGACTGTTACCATATGAGTGAAACAACCTTGATTGTGACATTAAGCCAAATCCCCCCCCCCCTCCCTCCCCCACCTCATGCAGTGTGCTGCAGGCCAGATCATACGGTAATTTCCCTAATTATTCTCTGATTAAAATGGCCGATTTGTCCTCTCTCGTGATTTTCTCCGTCCTAATAAAAGGTAAACCCAGCATTTTCAATATACCCGTGAAACAATGAATTCGAACACCCTCATATATGTTACGAAGAAGCACGTATATCCAAGTATATATCAAGCATGCTCAACAGATCCAAACAATATGCCACATGATGCAAGTGAAGTAACTCGGTTACATCTGGTGATTTTCTTCATTAATTTATATATGTATTGGTAAAATCAATATAATTACGATTATGACTAATAGCTGAAAATATTTATTTTACCGCAAAAAAAACAACAGGTCTAAGCAGGGCAGGACAGAACACATGAATGTCAGATGCTATATTTCTCGGGCTGTCGTCACGCGTATCCACGGGAGCCACACCGCTCATTTCGTCTGCTATTCATTTCGGTCCCGGCCATCAACGATACACAAAATAAATGAATAAATTAGCATTGTCATATTAGGTAGGAGAGAGAGATCATTTCAACGTCGCGTTCAGTAATATATCAGCTATATATAGCGAAGAACAATATTAAACTAAGACATTGAAATGAAATGTTATCAAGCAACAGATATTTACATAGAAATTTCCCTATCTGGCTCGAGCTCAACATTTAGTTTACATATTATAAATCGCACAGATAAATACTGAGAAAGTATTCTTTGAAAAAATGTCATCGCTCTAAATCTTTAAGACACGTATTAGCTATACTATGAATATATTATCACGTACAATATCTTTCTTGTAAAAAAACCCCAATGCAATAGACAAGATTTTACTTCGAATTAAGAAACAGATTAAATACGAAAATTACAACGTTAAGCTTCATGTTGTCAAGCAGAGTGTTACAAGTTTTCAAGGGACGATGTTGATCTACTATGTTAAGAAACTCAGTTGCTAATACTATTAAAGTAAAACGTTTTTACATCGTTAATAGAAGTGAGTTCTTCGATACTATATACTCCTATGACATATCACATTAGAATATTAGATAAAGAAGTATATGTTACTAACTGGAATAAAATAATGGAGCAGGTATACGTATGCTAGAAATTTCACATTCCAGTTTATATCTGGTCACATGATATACACGTGACCCCTTTCGCGGGAGCATGCCTGCCTGTCTTTGAGATATTGGGTTATCAATTTCAACTGACTGGTATATTCACCGCCATACCAAAATGGTGGGCATGTAACTTGTTTGCAGCATTGAATACACCAAGTGCTTAATATATTTATCGACACGGATGATAATACAAAGACATGCTTACCTCAAATGATCAGACAAATATCTTAATCCCACTGTTTGCTGCAGTATTACATAGATCTCATCGCCAAACCGGCATGTTGTTTTCGACCACCTCCGTCTTGGAAAACTTACTGGGACTGTTTAAACATGTGTTTACGGGTTCTAACCGGCGGAACATTCCATTTCAATGGTACAGGGAGACGGAGCTTGTCAACGAATTTAAATCATATTACGGAACCAATTGTGACATAAAAAATATCTTGACATAATTGTTGTTCTTCACATATAAATTAACAGATGAAAATCAACGACGGCGAAGTTTTATGCATAAATCGACGGCGGTCAGGAGAAGATTTTCAGGTTATAAAGTATACCACCCCCATGTGGAAATGAGATTGCTTGCTGACATGAAACTCTATTTTGAAGTGACTATATTGTAGAAAGTTACTGCAATATCACTTCCCCCAAAACATTTTACCCAAAAAAGAAAATTCTGACGGAAAAATATCATTGAATATGCAGATTAAATATACACATTTACATTCAGTAAGTTATCCTTTAATGAAAATGGATTGAAATTTATTGCAATTTACTTCAAGTTTACGACTGGTAAATTTCAAGTTTACGGGCACAGTGGAAATTTATTGCAATTTACTCCAAGTTTACGACTGGTAAATTTCAAGTTTACGGGCACAGTGGAAATTTCGAATTTACAAGCAGTAAATGCCTCGTAAATTTTAAACTCCAAATTTGTCAAAATTTACAGCTTTGGTAAATTGAAGTAAATTCCAGTTTTCGTGCAGTGTCCCCGATGGAGCCTCACTCCAAAGACGTACACTGTAACCTTTACAACAATACACTGGAACTTCAGGGCCAGGCAGAACAAAAGCCTAGTCCTAAACCCAGCGAGTTGCTTGGTTACAACGAGGAACAAAAGAACAGAGAACAAAGGCTAGCGCACAGCTGTACACTCAGGGCTAAGCCTACAACGCACAGCTATATAACTTCGGTATGTTACATGTATTCAACCTACCTCGATTTACACAAATATTATGTGCAAATCGACCTACGTCAAACCGAACGAAAAACGAACCAACTTCAGACTAGATCAAGTCAACAAGGATATATATATATACAACAGCAAAATACGAAATATTTACAGACAGCGAACAAACAGAGAAGAGGGAGACAGAGAAAAAAACCCCACCGACTCTCTCGGTCACAAAGACCGAGACGGTAGTAATGGCGGCTCTCTGCCTTCCCAAACCAGGCCAAACTGACTAAGTCAGAAAAACGCCCTGAACAGCAAAAAACTGAGAAATAATTCTAAACTTTCACCACAGGTATTTGCCAAAAGTATTCACAAAATATATTACACAAAAATCAGAGCTAAGACCAGCTGAAATTCGCAGAAATAGACAAATTTCTCGGAGCGAAGTGAAAACACGTCCGACTCCCAATCTCTCTACATCCGGCGCAAATTCTTAGAGTATAGCAAGGACGCAAAGTGAGATATCTAATGCTGAATAGGTTCCATGAGCCGAGGAAAAAGTGTATAATTACAACACATATAAGGGAAGTGGGAAGAGGTGCCGACATACTGACTGCGTCACATGACTTCACAGAATAGTCTTCTGGTTAACCTATTCTAAAGCACATACCAAGAATCTAACGATTCGTGATATGTGTTGTATCTCAGGTACGCTTTTATTGTACCTGTTCATGTGGCAACTTGGATGATATGACCACACGGCCCCTAGCACCGGCATAAGCGGTATTAGATACAAATCTAGAGAGCTAAGATGGAAGTGCTCTGACAACTCGTATACTGGTAATTGGTGAGCTGTTTCGCTGTGACAACTCGTACATTGGAGATTGGTGAGCTGTATCGTCGTCAGATGTAAATGACGGCATTTAACACAAAAGACTAGTCTGTAAGGACCGATGTCGACCCAGCATCAACTTCCCACAAATGCCAACATATATCAAAGACCAAAAGGTCTGTACAGGGGGCGGGCCTCGGGGACGAAACGTCCACCAGCAGAATCTCGCCATATACAGGAAAAAATTACAACACATATAAGGGAAGTGGGAAGAGGTGCCGACATACTGACTGCGTCACATGACTTCACAGAATAGTCTTCTGGTTAACCTATTCTAAAGCACATACCAAGAATCTAACGATTCGTGATATGTGTTGTATCTCAGGTACGCTTTTATTGTACCTGTTCATGTGGCCATCATTAAAAATACACAAAGAATTATTTGATATAAAATCTTCCAGAATTTTTCCTTTACAGTTTTCTTCATTATCCCAAAAGTCACCACGGCCGTTAAAATCACCCATCAATAAACAAGGTTTAGAGAGCTGATCGTAAAGATTCTGAAGTTCACTAAGACGGAGACCTCCAGATGTGAAAACAGAAATCAAAGTAAGACGAACTGCTACAGCTTGTAAATCCGACTTTAAATCATTAGGACAATGTAGAACACCCATTTTAACGAATATTGGTTGAGCGTTGGATATTGTGTTACGCGCGCAGAGTGCGATTACTGCAGCCAGGGGAGATACCGGCCCTTTAACAGGTGAATGTATCATTTGGATATATACTTCTACATTCTCCGATACAATTGCATACACTACAAATAACGTTTAGTATTTTATTCCAATGTACAAAACACATGTCTGGTTGGATATGCGTGTATAGCGGATAACGTAGTGAAGTAAGTTTGCAAGCTTTAGGGAAGAAAGACTGAATGATAAAAAAAATTGTGTGCAAATATTAGAATAAGGTAATCATTTATTTCATGTATTTGCAGAATATTTAGCTCCAAGAATAGGTACTATTCTGGGAAGATATTAGGAGGATTTATTATTTGATCGAGAGCACGATGGATTGAACAAGGGTAAAAGCTATTAAGCAACATTGTATCAGAGAGGTAGCTATAAACAGTGCAAAATGATTGATACTTTGTTAACATTAAGTCCTAGTCTCCTGGGCAAACCTTGTAGGGAGTGAGTGAGTCGTCGAGTTTAACGTCGTTTTCAACCTTGTTTCAGCGATATCACGACGGTGCCTACATGTGCCAGAACACGAGGTTGCTCACAGTTCCTATTACCCTGGAGACTAACATTGTATCAGTAAGGTAGCTTTCAACATTGCAACAAAGGCAGCAACCCCAAGTTGAATACAGCCTTCAAATATATTCGGCTGATTAATGATTTCCGGATATCCCTCGATAATGAATCTGAATTCAGCCAATAAAAGTTTTTTTCATCTAAGGCCTGGACATGCCACTGGGCATTTATTGTCTGCTAATGACCACACCTTTACAAAACCCCCTAAAATTCCCACGGGTTTGGGGATGATGGAAGAAAGAATTAATTTGGAATTTACAGTAACTCATAACAATAGTCACGCGGTATTTTGAATGCACAGTGTTTATCCACTGTGGTAGGTTTAGAGGAGAGAGAGAGAGAATTAAGGTTTAACGTCGCATTCAGCAATATTTCAGCTATATAGCGACGATCAAACACAATTCTAAGTAATCAATTCAAAAACTCGGTAAACTAAAACGTTAAAACAGGTACAAACATTAAAATTTGGGGGCCCCAATGAGAGATTGGGAGTCGGACGTGTTTTCACTTCGTTCCGAGAAATTTGTCTAATTCTGCGGATTTCAGCTGATCTTAGCTCTGATTTTTGTGTAATATATTTTGTGAATACTTTTAGCAAATACCTGTGGTGAAAGTTTAGAATTATTTCTCAGTTTTTTGCTGTTCAGGGCGTTTTTCTGACTTAGTCAGTTTGGCCTGGTTTGGGAAGGCAGAGAGCCGCCATTACTGCCGTCTCGGTCTTTGTGACCGAGAGGGTCGGTGTGTTATTTTCTCTGTCTCCCTCTTCTCTGTTTGTTCGCTGTCTGTAAATATTTCGTGTTTTGCTGTTGTATATATATATATATCCTTGTTGGCTTGATCTAGCCTGAAGTTGGTTCGTTTTTCGTTCGGTTTGACGTAGGTCGATTTGCACATAATATTTGTGTAAATCGAGGTTGGTTGGATACATGTAACATACCGAAGTTATATAGCTGTGCATTGTAGGCTTAGCCCTGAGTGTACAGCTGTGCGCTAGCCTTTGTTCTCTGTTCTTTTGTTCCTCGTTGTAACCAGGCAACTCGCTGGGTTTAGGACTAGGCTTTTGTTCTGCCTGGCCCTGAAGTTTCAGTGTATTGTTGTAAAGGTTACAGTGTACGTCTTTGGAGTGAGGCTCCATCGGGGAGTATTCAATGTTTACTCTGTGGGGAGGCTCACTGTTGGGGTTTGTGCGTGTCACTATTTGTAGTTTTAGTTGTATTGATAGTCCCTAGTGGGATTTTTTTTTTTTTTTTTCCACTATGGCCTTTAGAAAGTATGATAGGTCACTGAGCCTACAACTTCAAGGTCTAGAGAAAGCTAATCCGATTGATATATATCACGCATTGAAAGACACTGTTGGATCAGGACCGAAAATCCTTAAAGGTCTAGTACAGGTATCAAATACCCTGTGGAACATCACACTAGCAAATGAAACTACCAAAACCCGCCTAGTGCTGGAAGGTATTCGTGTTGGAGATCAACGTGGCCATTTTGAGGAAATAGATCCAGGGAAATTGCTGGTAAAGATGAAAGGACCATGCGATTTCCCAGATTCTGCGATCAAAAGTGCTTTTGAGTTTTATGGGGATGTTCTCTCTGTACAAAAGGAGTTCTATTCGTTTGATAGAGATTTTGAGACGGGAGTTCGAAGAATTTGGATGACAAAATTCAAACGTGCTATTCCTTCTTCTATTTTTATTGGAGGTATGAGACTTCCGGTATGGTATAACGGTCAAGTAAAAACATGTTATATTTGTGGTTCAGAAGACCACATGAACTGGAGGTGTCCTTTGAAAAATAAATGCCTGATTTGTCATCAGGAAGGACATCTTAAAAAAACCTGTCCAAAGCCAAACAGGTTTCTGGAGATACCGTAGCTAACGGCAGAAAGGGTGATTCCTCTGGTCCTCGCCCTGTTCCGCCCACAGAAGTCCGAGGAAGACTTTCCGCTGAGGCTGTCCAGCAGAAACAACAGCACTATATAGATTTATGGAAGACTGTAGGAACTGATGGCAAACCTATCAAACGTCATCAGGAGATAGTTGCCGCTGGGAACAAAGAGAAAACCTCAAACCAATACGAGTCTCTCGGTGACGAGATGGAGGTAGGTTGTGGTTCGGAAGATGGAGATGACAGTGAGGTTTGCGATGATGAAGATGTCAGTGAGAGTGAGGTTTGCGATGATGTAGAAGTCAAGGCAGGTGAACAGAAGTCAGGTGATCAGAAGTCGATTTCTGATCAAACTGAAAGTGTTGACGTAGTATTAACTCCGGAAGTTGAATTGAAGGGTGACAACTTACCGGATACTGGTAGTGTTTCTGGTCAGAATGCACTTGTGCAGTCTGTAGATTCCTTCACTAATCCTATTCACTCCGGTGTAGATGTAAACTTTACACCAAACGAGGAAGTACTGAAGGAGCTCACAGAAAAAGAAACTAGTGAAGAGGCTTGTAGTAATAAAGCTAACTCGAATCAGAAAAAGAAGAATAAAAAGAATACCATAGATATCGAATCCGGCAAAGAGCCTAAAATAGTCGATGCTACTCCCACTCCTACCAACGATACACCCATGGTTTCTGATGAGGAGTATCAGGAGTGTAGTGATCGTCCGTTAAAAGCCGAGACTTCCTTGAACCAAAGGTCGAAGGACTTGTTGGGACAAGAGAGAGAGAAAGAAGTTTATAAGAAGGAAAATAAAAAAGACAAGAGAGAACAAATGAGAAATAATAAGAAAGGTCAAAAAGGATTACCCAAAATAAAACGTACATAATGGCTAAGCTAACCTTATATATCTTGGCTTGGGCAGTTTTGTGTTTTATTTCTATATACAGACTAAAGATGGCTCAGCCACCAACTATCGTTCAGTGGAATTGCAGAGGAGTTTGGCCAAATTTAAATGAACTCCAATTATTAACTCAAGATTATGAACCATCAGCTTTTGTCTCAACGAGACCTTTCTGAAGAAAGCAGATAAAGATAAATTTAAATTTCGCCAATACACACCTTATCATTCCTACGCTTTAGAGGAAAATGGAAAAGCTACAGGCGGTTCTTCAATATTGGTTAAAATGGGTGTTTTACACAGTCCTGTTGATTTAGTGACAGATTTACAAGCTGTAGCAGTTCGTATTACCTTGAATTCTGTTTTCACATTATGCACGGTGTACATACCTTCTTCTGGTAATCTCCGACTCAATGAACTTCAAGATCTTTACGATCAGCTCCCGAAACCTTGTTTAATGATGGGTGATTTTAACGGTCGTAATATCCTCTGGGATAATGAAGACAATTGTAAAGGTAAAATTCTTGAAAATTTTATATCAAATAATTCTTTGTGTATTTTTAATGATGGTTCTTATACACATTTGTCCTCGGCCCATGGAACCTATTCAGCATTGGATATCTCACTTTGCGACCTTCCTATTCTTGAAGAATTTTCTTGGTCTGTTCATGATGACCTATGTGGAAGTGATCACTTTCCCACTGTCCTAAAAGCTGTTCATTCAGCTGATGACCCTCATTTCACAAGGTTTAATTTCAAGAAAGCAAACTGGCCCGAGTTTGAAAAGCTTTGTTCACAAAAACTACAATCAGTCTCCCTCGCTGATGCTTCAGATCTTATACAGCTATTCTCAGATATGTTGATAGAAATTGCCAACCAAACCATTCCCACATCTTCAGGAGTTGCACATATTAAGAAACCTTGGTTTAATGATGACTGTAAAGAAGCAAGAAAATGTATAGTATACATAAACATAGGCTAGTTTCTTGCAAGAGAGAAGCGGTCAACAATTTTCAATGATGCCGACAAGACATCATGATGTTCCAAAAATATAAAATCCGTATCGCTGATCAGTATTCTTAATCCATAATAATCGTTGTAAAGTCGTTATCTAGAGAATGATGTATCTCAGTCACGCTTTGATTGTGGCTGTTCATATGAGTACCATGAGGATCTTGAAATACATGGATCCATACGACCCCTAGCCCTGGGTTAAGCGGAATTAGACACAAGTTAAGAAACGTAACGCCATAGATCTTGCACGCTACGTTCGTATTTTGCTATCAGCATGCGATGTGAATCGCCAAATTTGAGAAACTTTGATTGTAGGCGCTTGGTGGAATAGCCCTGTTTTATAAGTTTCTGCAACAATGTTTTGTGACGTTGATTAAAATCGTCACATTTAACACAGGATCTAGCAAATGCTACTAGGCGAGATATGTATACGCCATATGCAGGTCCCACTGGAATATTACTGTCCAGAAAGGGATAGTTTACGATGTCGAAATTGTATATCATCTCTTTTGTCATAAAGTCGACGAGAGAGAATGCCCGCTTCATTTCTGTAGAGATATAGCTCTAAATATGATGCGGCTGTAGGGCTATCTGTAGTTTCCTTCAAATCCAATGAAGGTGGCTATATATCCTTCACTGCGTCATTTATATAGCGATTATCCACAGCGAGAAGATCGTCTATATAGCGTTTGGTGAATGAAAAGGAACAGGCTTCAAATGGATCGGTTTTTGAAAGGGCCTGCATATAGTCATATTCATAAGAGAACAGATACAGGTCAGCGAACAGGGGTCCACAATTAGTACCCATTGGAATACCTATATGCTGCTGATATATTGTGTTGCCAAATTTCACATAGATATTTTTAATGAGAAATTCAAGCATCTCTATAAACAAAGAAACATCCCATGAATGATATCTCTTGTATGTAGTAGAGCTAAAGAATGATTTATGGCTTCCGACATTAATATATCTACGATCAGTTTTCTTGAGCACAGATACTATTAATGAACTTAGACGGTCTGTAAGGTCCTGATGAGGGATTGTAGTATAGAGAGTCGAGAAATCTCATGTGGATAGATGTCTGTACGGTATGTGACCTTTAAAATCAAGTTCTTAGTTTTTAGAAATAGTGGCGCAATACCTTCCCCAAAATGCCTTTACCTCCTGAAGGGCCCTCGTCAATAGGGTTGAAAGATGCTTGGTGGTGAAGCTTCTAGAACCAGCTATGAATCTAGCTTTGTATGGTGATTTATGCATTTTGAGTATACTTTTGGTATGTCGTTATGATTGGTTGGAAGACAACCTCTTTCCCTGAGAAACGTTTTGTGATTGTTAAATAAATCTTCCAGAGTAACTGAAGTTTGGGAGTAAGTAGACGTATTTGATGATGATATGTCAACACTCAATTCTTCGACCAGCTCCTGGTAATAGTAATATTTACATATGTATATTATATTATTTGAAGCTTTGTCTGCTGGGACTATGACGAATTTACTCTGGAGATTTGCTAGAACTTCTTGCGAATTGAGGTTTCTCAGTACTTGTTTTGCTTGGGGAATAGTTTTTCTGTCAATATGGCGGATTGTTTCAACGACCTTGCTTTTGGTGAGGTCCAGCCAATCAGCGAGTGCTGTAGGTTCAACTTTTTCTCGTTTAGACCAATCAATAACGTACTGTTCCAATGCAGACAGGACTATCTTCTGGTCGGCCTTCAGATTTATTCTTCTCGGCTCTCTATATTTAGGTCTTTTCATCAGGAGTAATTTCAGGTCCTTATCACGCACCACATCAAGGTCACCAAGATACAGAGATTCACCATACTTGTCTCATTACTAGGGTCATTCAGTTCAGTTTCAACCACGGGGGATGACGACCCTGCTGAGTTCTTGTCCCGCGCAGTTGCTGCTGCTTCAGACTCTTAAACCACTTCCTCTGAGGCCAAATCTTTCTCCTGTATCATCAAAGTAGATAAATTAAAATAGTTAATGCCACTGTATGAGTGGTTGATAATTCCACAGTAAACAAACACAAGTCCATACAGGCATGACAGAGATGTAGATATGCAATATCAACGAAGCATCAATGATTGTGGTTCAGATTCGTTGGCATTGCAGTGACGTCATTTTCATTCTCCGAGTAAAACACATATTCAATGGCATATGTCAAATTTAATATCTATGATGCTTTAGAAAAATCCTCCGCTGAAAAAAAAATGCACGGGGTGAGAATTTGCAACTTATCAATTTTGAGGCGGAGTACATCAATTTTCTGTTTGAATCAGTATTTTCAGCCAAAGTCATAGCCAATAATCTGGTGAATACTGATAATTGTGCTTCTAAGATATCTAAATCTAGACAGCAAATCTTGAAGGGATCCGAGAATAAATGGAATTTCATAGAAACAAAGAGTGCATCATGGGATATCTTATCACAACCGTTCCAAAGCAATTGATTGGTCAATTTAGATTTTCAAAGACAAATCAGGGATTCTCATTGGGCTGTAGAGAGAACTTGAAGAAAATCCAGCCAATCATGGGAGTTCTATAAATTAAAGGTTGTGATCTATTTTTGTGGTAGGCCCATTGGGGGAGTGGTTTTGAACGCCGACATAAGTTGGCAATTGGGTGCCTTACTATGGTGGTCGCCGGTTCAAATCCCGCATAGGAGTCAACCTATCCCATGATAGTGTAGTCCTGAAATAACAAAAAATACTGTTATACGTTCTAAATGACAAAAAAGGTCGGTCTCTCATGTACTCACACACGAGAGAAGCTAGGCTGATTTAATATGGTCGAAGCACTGGTGACATGTATGTAAAGTATTGAATGTTATGCAAATCAGAAGCATTTAGGCTTAGTTTTGTAGATGAAGGGTGGGGCTTGGTGCACCGGAGGTGTGGACACGTTCCCAAGGGTAGTGGATAGGTTGAATACGTGCAGCATGGTGTAAGCTTGAGGAATATATTAGGGTAGGGGGTCGTACGAGGTTTAAAGAGTTTTCCTGGGCAACAGATTGCAGCAAAACAGATTCCGTAAAGTGGAAGCTGAAAAGGTACATATTACCCGACAACAGATTGCTGCGACAGTTTGAAGGTTTTTCTTGAGCGACGGTTTGCAGCGACACTATAAGAAGTTATATTTTGCCGGACGACAGATTACTGCCACAGTTTGAAATTCTCCTCTCGACAGATTGCAGTGACGCCTTGAGAAGGTGTATTCTGTTGGATGACAGATTGCTGCAACAGTTTGAAAACACGGCTTTTACACGCGACATCAGCACACTTCTCCTAACACTGATTTGCTACTCGACGTTATGTACAATCCTCCTCAACAACGTTACGACATTCGACTTAAGGTACATATCTGCCTTACCCGGCTTCGACACTTTCTAACCGCGATTTTACATGAATACAGGTACACTTTGGTGGAGGAATATGATTTTTAATATGAAATGAACTTGAACGTGATAATTATGAAACATACAATACCCTAGGTCCGAAACCTGCTTTAGTTGACCTCACGTACATTTCTCCCTAAAGACCACTTTGATACTCGTCTTAATGTACATTCCTCCCCAACATTTACAATTTGCTAGAAAAATTATATGATTTTACAGCTGAAAAATAAACCTGAATGTGAAAGTTATGAAACATACCTAAGTAGTTATCACGCTATGACACACGAGTTCATGTTCATTCCTCCACTGACTCCACTTGCACTTTCGACTTCATGTACATTACTCCTCCGACAACGCTTTCACTCTCGACTTCATGTACATTCCTGCACAAAAGTACGTACATTCCTCCCTAATACCACTTTGACACTTGACTTAACTTAGACACCTTCCCAGTACCGTGTAACACTGAAATTCACAAACATTCCTCCCTAACACCGCTTTGACACTCGACTCCATGTACAGTCCTCCCTAACCCGCATTTGACACAACTGCGAGAAATGTGTTTTTATATCTGAAACGAAAGTGAACTTGATAGTCATTAAGCACACCTATAAAAATGAAAAATTTGAAAATCAATTTTCCTATTTCTACGCTTAAACTTACCTTCACATACCTTATTGCTATCGTGTTCCTACGCGATTGCTCTATTGTAAAACCTTACCACAGAACCAAAAAAGTAGTCCCTGTAACGCCCAATGCCCATGCGCGAGTACCCAGAACCCAATCTGTCTGACCACGTGACTTCCTTCTTTCCTATTCAACCGCAGTGTGAATAACCCATCAGCGGGGAGGTTGGGAGGGCCATCACGGTATGTGAAGGTAAGTTTAAGCTTAGAAATAGGAAAATTGATTTTGAAATTTTTCATATTTCTTGCGCTGTGAAACTTACATTCACATACCGTATTGCTAGAATATCATAGCAGGAGGAGGGAAATAGTGGTCAAAACAGAAAAGGTCTCAAGCATAGGCGAAGGATAAAACAGGAGTCAGCGAGATAATCGAGTGCCATAAAACATGTAGCATGACGGTATGGCCATCGATATAATCACCCAGCCCTATATATATAATAAGCGGGCCTAGTGAATAGCTGACAAGCACTAGACCGAAACCTCCCGCCCCCCCTCCCTCTTTTTTGAAAATTGGGGAGAGCAGCCACTTACCAGATTTTAAAAAAATGGTAAAACCACTAGGAGGTCTAGTGCGATGTAGGCGGGTCTGCAACAAACTGGGCAGCCATCAGGGGTATCAGCGAGTATATGTCCCGTCTCTGAAGCGTCATATCCCGAAGGTAGCGCGAAACGTAGGTTACGTTGCTCCTCCAGAAGCAGGCCCTCATGATGTCTGACACGGATCTAATGGTCCATAGAGGCCAGGATGCCGACATGGCCCTGACCTCATGGGCGGAGACCTTGGATAAAGTAGTTACCTCAAGTGGTACGTCCGTATACGCCAAACGAATAGTTTTAGAAAGCCAGGAAGATATGGTATTCTTTGACATCTCCTGCTTTGCAGAGGGCCCAAAGGGGATGAATAGACGCACCCGCCCAGCTCTCATATGCTCAACACAGGCGAGGTAGCAGGAGAGAGCTCTGACGGGGCACATGACTCTGTCGTCGTCAACAGCTGCGGACAGGATGTTGGACAGAGCCGGAATGACGAACTCTCGCGGGAGATTGTTGCTAAGAACCAGTCCCTCTACGACAAACTCCGGGAGAGTAGATAACGCCACCCAGGTCCACTCAGGGTTGTATCTCAAAGACCTGAAGTCCAAGGCATGGATTTCTGATACACGGGCGGCAGATGCAAAGGCGATCAGAAATACGGTCTTGTAGGAGAGAAACTTCATCTCACAGGTGCCGATGGATTCGAAGGGCGGCAAGGACAGGCGCCTAAGAACCAGTGCCAAATCCCATTTAGGAAGCTGCGGCGTCGGAGTAGGCCTCTCTACCCGAAAGGAACAAAGAAGGGCAGAGAGGTTGACGTCGAGTGATGGGTTGACACCTGTGGTCAACTGAAGTACCTTGGCGATAACGGACCGATAGCCGTCGACCGTGGCCGGAACAAGCTGCCTGTCATGAAACAGATACAAAAGGAAGTCCGCTACCTGTTGAACAGAGACAGAGGTTGGAATAATTCCACGTCCAAAACACCAGGTAGCGAAGGTCTTCCACTTGTTCTGGTACACCGCAGTCGTTGATGCTCTGGTGGACCGGACCATCCTTTCGGATGCTTCGACAGAAAATCCAGCCTCAACGAGCTGATGCTGGACCACTTGAAGGCGGTCAGTTGAAATAGACCGGGATTCGAGTGGTACAGGCTGGATCTCGGCTGACGAAGCAGGTTCCACCAAAGCGGCAGCCGACGAGGTACATCTATGAGAAGATCCATTACGTCTGCAAACCATGGGCGAGTGGGCCACCACGGAGCCACAAGGTAGCCCACGCACGACTGTGCTTGGATCTTCCGGAGGACTTGCGACAAGATTGCTGGCGGCGGGTACGCGTACGCAATCATGCCGGACCAGTCCAAAGACAGGGCGTCGACTGCCAGGGCTGCTGGATCCGGAACGGGAGACACATAGGCCGGCAGTAGATGGTTCCAACGGGTGGCGAACAGATCCACATTCGGCGTCTCCCATATCCGAGACATCTGGGCTAGGAGGTCTTCGTGAAGCTGCCACTCGGTCGATATGATCTGATTCGGTCTGGATAATGTGTCTGCCAGCACGTTCAGATGACCGGGAATGTGGCGAGCTCGCACAGACAGTTCGTTGTCCCAACAGAGGTTGAAAAATTTCTGTGCCTGATCCAGCAGTTGGGAGGAATGAGTTTCTCCCTGCTTGTTTATGTAGGCCAGAACTGTCGTGTTGTCCGTTGCTACTAACAAGCGTTGGTTCGTGAGGTCTGGAAGAAATCTATGTATGGATATCGACCTGGAACCCAAATGTGCTCCCCATCCTTCCATCGATGCGTCCGTGGACAGTTGACGGGACGGCTGAAAAGGTAGGAAGGAGACACCTATCATCACGTTCTCCGGCTGCAGCCACCAGCGTAGTTTGATATCCTCTGTCACAGGGACAGTCGGATTCAGGTGTCGTTTCGGCCAAAAGTTGAGATGCATCATCAACGGCCGAAGCAGCAACCGGCCTCGAGGTGTCACATCCTGAGTCGATGTTAACAGGCCGATAACTGCAGCGAATTGGTTAGCACGTCTGCGCGATGCTGACGGGAACGTCGGCACCGACGTCAGAATTTTCTTTCAGCGGTCTTCCGGGGGTTTCGCTAACGCTGAAAGGGTGCCGTAGGAAACTCCGAGAAAGACTCGAGACTGAGATGGTGTCAACTCCGATTTGCCCTCGTGAGGAAGATAGCCCAGAGCAACAAGGACCTCCCAAACGAAATTGGTGTCCTTGCGGAGTTCTTCCCTGCACTGATTCCGCAGAAGAGAATCGTCGAGGTAGAAGTGATACTTGAGATCTCTGGTGTGCAGGAATGACGCCACCGGGTTGAAAACTCTGGTGAAGACCGGGGGGGGGGACGTAGATAGTCCGAAAGGGAGCACAAGTAACTGGAACTTCCGGTTGCCAACCAGGAAGCGCAGATATTTGTGATGAGCCCTGTAGATCGGAACATGCAGATATGCATCTTGGAGGTGGAGAGACGTCATCCAGTCCCCTTGTAACAGAGCCGAACGGATAGACCGGAACGACTCCATCCGGAAATGAGGCGGTGCCAAAAAGTCCTTGTTTAACCGGCGTAGGTTTATGACCATACGCATTTCGGTGGTGTTCTTCTTGGGGACCTGGAACACCGGAGAATAAAAGATCAGGGACATATCGCTTGGCGGAAGTTCTACAGCTGCACCCTTCTCTACCAACTTGTCCACGGACCTCTGGATCTCCGTCAGGTGCTCGCGACGCACAGGAATTCTTGACGACTTGGGTGACGAAGTCAACGGGGGAGTTGTGGCGAACTCCAGCCGATACCCATGACGTAGGGTGTTCAACATCCACGAATCTGCCTGGATTGCCTCCCAATTCTGCCAAAAACGCCTACCGGAAGCGCCGGATTTGGTGGAATTGGGAACAGCGGCAACGTGCGGTCTCGCCATGCAGAATGAACATCTGCATGGCCCGTGCCCTCATTTCTTGGGAGGCTTAGCGGACTTCCCTTTTCGCTTTCACGTTTAGAGTGGCCGACCCCCCCTCCCCCCTCGAACCTCCGCCTGATTTCGAAGAGGAGGACGCATCCTTTTTGGAACCAGCACCGGAAGAAGTACTTGAAGAAGAAGCCTTCTTAGGGGCCGAGGAAGCCGACGTCGAGGGCTCTGGAGCCGATCGCTTCCTCTGTTGTGGTGCAAAATCGGAATGCGTGGTCCTGGCAGTGGACATTTCATTCTGCAGCACTGGGAGAATACCAGAAAACAGAAGTCCCGAGGCGGGGGACTGCTCCCTTAAGGTTGACCTCACACTGGACGGGGTATACGTAGGCAGGGCCGCGAACAGTGAGAGACGCCTTAGGTGTACGAATATAGCGGACATGAACACTGAAGATGCCATCAAGTCCGCGTCCGCACGCGCAGCTGCCGTCAGGAAGTCCATCAGGTTGACGTCATCGACAGGAACAGAAACAAAACCGGAAGCTGACATCTGGAGTATGTGATTAAGTATCGTACGAATGGCATATAACAACCAATCTAGATGGGAAGTAATCGCTACCTCCTGTCTAGAAGTGTTTTACAGGAGACAAATCTGACGTATAGAAAGAGGAATATCCTTCTTAGGCGGAGTGGCTCCAATGAACTGATCGAATTATGGTTCCTGGACCGCAGCTCGATCATGCCAGGGTGAACCGTGTACTGAATAGGACCGAAAAACGGGTCGCTCCAGCGGGAAGACACCAGTAGATCTCTTAAATAAAGATCTAGATTCCTGTTGTCGTTGCCTCTCAACTTGGGTCCTAGGCAGAGAGAAGGCATCCCGCATGCGCTCAGCACATTCATAAACGGCTCTGGAAGGCGGAAGTGATGTACGATGAGTGGGCTCTTGTTTAAGATCCGACATCGTAGTGACCCTTCTCGATTCCACAAGTGGCGGAGGAGTCATATCCGGAAATAACTCGTAGAGGCGTGCCAATGTATCAGAATAACTAGACGCCGCGAGATCCGGATCAGCATCAAACAAGGTCCGTTCTTCCGCTTCCGGCTCGGCGTTAGTCACTGTCACAGGATCCGCAGAGGTAAACCTGGGCACAAACGAAGGAGGTGTAGATCTACTACCCCACGAGAGATCAAGTGGTTGCTGAGCGGGAAGGGAAGCGGAAGGCGGACGCCTTGATGACACGGGGCGAGGTTGATAACCAGCCCACCCAGGAACCGGAATCGATGTCGGTGGAGGTGGTGGAGGCCTCAACATGTCACGTTGAAGGGCTGCAAAATCAGCAGATAATCTATTAAAACTGTCGGACAGGCTGGCAGAAATAGATGCTGCTGGGGGGCACTGCCTATCAGAAGGAGGAAGCAAGCCGGAACCGGAAGCAGCCGCATACTGTGACATCGCAGGCCTAGCTGGGTATCTAGGCAGATGTGGGTGAGCAACCCTAACTTCCCTCTCTGTATAGGCGCATGATATGGCATAGCATATCTGACAGGCCTAGGAGAACGGAAGTAAACACCCGATGTACCGGAAGTCGGACGTGTAGAGATACGTGCAGAAGAATACACTCGACGGGGTACATCATATGGTCGAGCTACAGAAGCCACCGAAGGGTACGATGTAGGCCCATATACTGCACTACGAACAGGAAATGGAGAGTACGGAGGCGCAGTATAGGGATTAGCCGATCTGCTATACACCGATGACGTAAACGGAAGTCTATACATTGATGACGTAACATGAGTATCATACATCGATGAAAGACCCGGAACACTATACACCGATGAAGTAACAGGAACATCGTACGTAGAGGCAGTCCTATAGTAGGATGTAGTAGCCGACGTCGGAGCATGCGCAGAAAAAGCAGCGGAAGTTCCGATGTAAGACGATGATACCGGAAGATAAGATGATACCGGAAGGTATGATGTAAGAAGTTGCATGTAAGCATCCGACATACTCGGAGCTAACGTAGGCCGGAAGTTGAAACTGGACCCAGGCATACGTGGAAGAGGTACCGGTTGAGTAAGCTGCGGGGGTGCCGACAACGGCTGTTGTAGAGGCGCCCTGGATAATCTCGGTACATTCAGAAGTGAATGGCGAGACTCAGCGAAACCGGATACAGGTGTAATAATCAGCGGGGTCTGCACCGGAAGTGGTGATATTACAGACATCTCCGTAGATTTTGTAGACGTAGATGTGCTGGACCGAGATGTTGAAAGATTCTCCGGAAGTGACAAATCCTTGACTGGGGGTATAGCCACACTCTCCGGGTTCACTATCCTTAATAGGGGACCGTTGGAAGAAAGTGACGTCACTGATGTTGGATCAAAGGTGGCCGTCAAGGTCAAGGGCGTCCCGTGCAATCTTTGTCATCCCGCCATCTTTGTTCCCCACCTTAGCCCCTAAATAAACAGAATCAGTGCATGGAGGGGGAGAAATAGTAACAACTTTCGGTAAATTACGAGGCGAAATTACTTCCGTATCTTGGGTTACGGACATATCAACAGATGCAGTCTCGTCCGGCTCGTTCACAGTGGAGCGAAACGGAGAGGCGACCAAGCTCTCGGCCCTACTAAAGCCGGGCGGCGGTAAAATTTCTCCGGCATACGAACCGACAAGATACTGTTCACATAGCTCACATTCCGCACATTTAGCGTATTGATTCAAATGTAGGCAGGCAGGTATCCACGAATTACAGGAATTTTGATAATAGTCCACTCTCTTCTCCAGGTAAATATCCCAGGGAATCTCCGAGGTAATCCAAGGAAATGAACGAGGAATTGTGTGGTACTCCAGATGTAGATCTTGAGACTTTTTTACAGAGCACTTAGAAACTACGTCTTGACCGCTACGTTTGTAGAGGAAAGAAGGAAGTCACGTGGTCAGACAGATTGGGTTCTGGGTACTCGCGCATGGGCATTGGGCATTACAGGGACTACTGTTTTGGTTCTGTGGTAAGAAATTACAATAGAGCAATCGCGTAGGAACACAATAGCAATAAGGTATGTGAAAGTAAGTTTTACAGCGCAAGAAATTACTAAGTCCTAAACCCGATTTAATCGACACTAAACTTTCTTCTCTAACTCTGTTTTGACACTCGATTTCATGTACATTCCTTGCTAACACCGCTTTGACAGTCGTCTTAACTTAGATACAGTATCTCGTTAAAGATCGTTTGGTCACTGGACTTCACATACATTCCCCAACTGCTTTGACACTTGTCTTAAGTTACATTCCTCACTAAAACTGCTTAGAAACTGGTCCTAACTTATATTCCTCCCTAACACCGCTGTGACACTACACTTCATGCACCTCCCCTCCTCCCTAACACAGCTTTGCCTCTCGACTACTAACACCGCTTTACCACTCGAATACAGCTACATTCATCTCTAACACCACTTTGACACTCAACTTCACATACTTTCCTCACTAACGTCTTACACACTCTACATCACGCACATTTCCCACTAACATCACTTTTGTCACTCAAATTCACTTACATTCTACGACATCGTTTTGACACTTTCCTTCAATTAGATTCCTCCCCAAGACTGCTTTGAAACTCGACTTAACGTATATTCATCCCTAACATCACTTTGACTCAGCTTGACGTACATTCATCCCTAATACCCCTTTGATACTCGACTTCAGGAATATTCCGCTTTGACACTCGACTTTACATACTTTTCTCTCTAACACCGCCTTGACTAAAGACATCACGTACAATTCCCCCTAACACCGCTTTGCCACTCGACTTCAGGTACCTTCCTCCCTAACAGCGCTTTGACTGTCAACTTCACATACTTTCCTCCTAACACGTCTTTGATACTCATCACGTACATCCCCGCTAAGATCGCTTTGACACTCGAACTCACGTACTTTCTTCCCCAAGAAGGCTTCGACACTCGACATTCCTCAATAAAGCGGTGTAAGCCAGATATGTACCATAATTCGAGTGTCAAAACATTGTTGACACTCGACGCTTCGACACTCAGTCATGTACACTGCTTCCTAACCCCGATTCGACACACAACTATAGGTACACTTTGGTGAGAAAATACGATTTTTATCCTGAAACGAACCTGCAGGAACGTGATAGTTATGAGACATATCCAACCCTAAGTCCTAAACCTGATTTAATTGACACTTTATTTCACATACATTCCTCCAAAACACCGCTTTGACACTCAAATTCACGTACTTTCCTTTCTTACACCGCTTTGGTACTCATATGATTTTTACAGCTGAAATAAACCCGAATGTGATGAAACATACAGAACCGTAAGCCCTAATCCCCGTTTGACACTGGAGTTCATGTACATTCCTTCCCAAGACCGCTTTCAAACTCGACTTCACGTACATTCCTCCCTAACAGCACTTTGGCACTCGACTTTACATACATTCCTCTGGAACACCACGTGGACACTCGAAATACTCGATATTAAGACAATTTTTGCAGTGAATTTTACATATATCCCTCTCTAACACCGCTTCGACACTCGACTTCATGTTCATTCCTTTCTCACCATGATACACAACTACAGACGCACAACTACAGGTAAAATTTGGCGTACAAATGTATTTTTTATAGACGAAATGAACCGTGAGTGGTAGTTATGAAGCCAACCTAACCAGAAGTCGTAAACGTGCTTTAATGGACACTCGGCTTCAGGTACATTCATCCGTAACACCGTTTTTGACACTCGTTTTCATGTACGTTCCTCCCTAACACAAACTTTGCTCGAGAAATTACGATTTTGATAGCTGAAATGAACCTGAATGTTATAGTTATGAAAGACGCCTAAACCTAAGTCGTAATACCGCTTTGCCACGCGACTTCACGTACGTTCCTCCGTAGCACCGCTTTGACACGACTTAACATACGTTCCTCACTAACACGGTTTTGTCATCTCGGTCTTCACGTACATTCATTCCTAGCACTGCTTAAACACTCGACTTGGCACTCTATTAAACGTACATTTCTCCATAACCTCAGTTTGATACCGAACTACACTTTTGAGAAATTATGTGATTTTAATGGCGGAAATAAACTTGAATGTAACAGTTATCAGAACTAACTAACCCTACGTCCTAACACCGTGTTTGCACTCGACTTCACATACATTCCTCGCCAACACTGACTTAACACTCGACTCGACGTACATTCCTCCCTAACATCCCTTTGACACTTGAATTCATGCAAAATTCCTTCCTAATAAAAGACTGGTTTAAACTGTCATAGCAATCGGTTGCCCGACGAAATATACCTTGTCGCTGTCGTCAAACAGAATATAACTTCTCTGTGTACATCCATGCATGAATATGTCACGAAAAAAAATAATTGATACTGATCAATTTGTGATATATTCATGTGTCATCCATTCGAGTGATGTCTTACAGAGATGTGCGACTCTTTCACTGGTATATCAGGGAGGCTTCTCACGTGTGTTCTTACATGAGGGAAATTACAAGCGTCTGGTCCGTCATTCATAATTCAGCCGTCGTCGATTAGAGAATATCCGCGTCCATAATCCAAAGACCTATTCCATATTCCATATAACAGTACTAGCATCAAATTCAAAAAGACATTCATAGTATACATAAACATAGGCGTGTTTCCTGCAAGAGAGAAGCGGTCAACAGTTTTCAATGATGCCAGCAAGACATCATGATGTCCCAAAAATATCAAATCCGTATAATAAACTAAGATAAAGAGGGTATCACGAAAAATACTCAGTTCATGGAAAATCACTTCAGAATTTTTATAATTGTGAAAATATACAATTAGGTGATTTAGGCATGATGTTCCAAAAATATCAAATCCGTATCGCTGATCAATATTCTTAATCCATAATATTCGGTGTAAAGTCGTCATCTAAAGAATGATGTATCTCAGTCACGCTTTGATTGTGACTGTTCATATGAGTACCGTGAGGATCTTGAAGTAAATGGGTTCATACGGCCCCTAGCCCCGGGTTAAGCGGAATTAGACACAAGTTACGACACGTAACGCCATAGATCTTGCACGCTACGCTCGTATTTTGCTATCAGCATGCGATATGTATCGCCAAATTTGAGAAACTTTGAGTGGAGGCGCTTGGTGGTGTAGCCCTGTTTTATAAGTTTCTGCAACAATGTTTTGTGACGTTGATTAAAATCGTCACATTTAACTCAGGATCTAGCAAATGCTACTAGGCGTGATATGTATTCGCCATATGCAGGTCCCACTGGAATATTACTGTCCAGAAAGGGACGATGTCGAAATTGTAATCATCTCTTTTGTCATACAGTCGACGGGAGAGAAGGCCCGCTTCATTGTTATAGAGATATAGGTCTAAGTACGATGTGCCTGTAGGGTTATCTGTAGTTTACTTCAAATCCAGTGAAGGTGGATATATGTCCTTCACTGCGTCATTTATATAGCGATTATCCACAGCGAGAAGATCGTCTATATAGCGTTTGGTGAATGAGAAGGAACGGGCTTTGAATGGATCGGTTTTTGAAAGCGCCTGCATATAGTCATATTCATAAGAGAACAGATACAGGTCAGCCAACAGGGGTGCACAATTAGTACCCATTGGAATACCTATATGCTGCTGATATATTGTGTTGCCAAATTTCACATAGATATTTTTAATGAGAAATTCAAGCAACTCTATAAACAAAGAAACATTCCATGAATGATATCTCTTGTATGTAGTAGAGCTAAAGAATGCTTTATGGCTTCCGACATTAATATATCTACGATCAGTTTTCTTAAACACAGATACTATTAATGAACTTAGATGGTCAATAAGGTCCTGATGAGGGATTGTGGTATAGAGAGTCAAGAAATCCCATGTGGATACATGTCTATACGGTATGTGACCTTTAGCATCAAGTACTTCCGTAAGACATTTTGAGTTTTTCAATATCCACATACATTCAACGCCAGAGTTTTTAGAAAAAGTGGCGCAATACCTTTCCCAGAATGCTTTTACCTCCTGAAGGGCCCTCGTCAACAGGGTTGGAAGGAGCTTGGTGATGCAGCTTCTAGAACCAGCTATGAATCTATCTTTGTATGGTGATTTATGCATTTTGGGAGTCCAGTATACTTTTGGTATATCGTTATGTTTGGTTGGAAGACAAATACCTCTTTCCTTGAGAAACGTTTTGTGATTGTTAAATAAATCTTCCAGAGTAAATGCAGTTTGAGAGTAAGTAGACGTATTTGATGACGATAAGTTTACACTCAATTCTTAAACCAGCACCTGGTAATAGTAATATTTACATATGAATATTATATTATTCGCAGCTTTGTCTGCTGGGACTATGACGAATTTACTCTGGAGATTTGCTAGAACTTCTTGCGAATTGGGGCTTCTCAGTACTTGTTTTGCTTGGGGAAGGGTACTTCTGTCAATATGGCGGATTGTTTCAACGATATTGCACTTGGTGAGGTCCAGCCAATCATCGAGTACTGTAGGTTCAACTTTTTCTCGCTCAGACCAATCAATAACGTACTGTTCCAAAGCAGACAGGACTATCTTCTGGTCGGCCTTCAGATTCATATTTCTCCGCTCTCTATATTTATGTCCCTTCTTCAGGAGTAATCTTAGGTCCTTATCACTCACCACATCAAGGTCACCGGTCACAACATGTTTGCATGGTGTATAGATAAAGTTCGACGATTCACAATCACAACTATAGCCTCCCGACGTGTATAAGTTCCAGTCAAACTCCTTGACAGCATTAGAGTAAATGAATATTCTGGTGGCTATAGATTTAGTATACTTATATGGAATGCAAGGAGGTTCTGTGAACTTAAAATAGTTTGGTACAGTATTGCGTACCTCTGGATCATTCAGGATTCGAGGTAAATTGATGATGTCCAGTCCTTTATCTAAGTAGTTGAGTTTCAAGAAAGACCCCAAAACATATCATTGCGTCCTACGTATTTGCGGTATGGTTTTATGTCGTCTGACTCCTGATCTTGTATATGCTTCAAGCTTTGTACTTCAAATAACCCAATTGTTGTCTGCTACCCGGTGTGCAGTGTTACCTATACGTACAGATGTAATAATATATATTAATACGCATGTTAATTATTATGTTTGTAATTGTTTCTAATCCTATTCACTGTATCTGTATGTTGTCTATCATCTTCTTATTGTAACTGTATGTGCATTGTCTGCCGGGAGAGGCATTTAAATCGCCGATCCCGGTTTCCTTCGTGAAATAAATAGTGTTTAAATCATTAAATGTAGCCTGGTGGAAGCTCCAAGAATATATGAGAGTAGGGCCTCGTGCAAGGCTTACGTTAGAAGGTAGAAGATGGGGTTTTGTGCCCTCGGTGTAGGGGCATGTTCCCGAGGGCAGTGGATGGGTTGAATAAGTGAAGCATGGTGTAAGCGTGAGTGAATATGATTTAACGTCACTTTCAACTATATTTCAGTCATATCACGACGTTGGGTCCTATTCCTTTTCACACCGGGGAACCACACAGGTGGGATCCTATTCCTTTTCACACCCGGGAACTCCATGGGTGCCTCAGTTAGTCGCCTCTTACGACAAGCTGTCTGAGGAGCTGAGGCCTATTCTTACCATGACCTGTGGTGTGCACAACATCCCAGGTCAATCACCGGAAGCCCCACGGGGCGCATGGTGCAAGCTATAGGAATATATGAGGGTGGTTGGAGGGGTTACATTGTCTTCAACGCTTTGGTTAGGACAAATTAGAATATTTTATTCAAGTCACCTGTCAGGTTAAAAGTACATTTCATCTATCAAATTTATATACCGGGTACTGATATTTCCCTTACGAAAACGTTAAGTAGCTAAGTTTCAAAGCGAGTTAGGGAGGAATGTGTGTGTAGACCAGTGTCAAAGCGGGGTTAGGGAGGAATGGTTGTGTAGTCCTGTCTCAAAGTTGGATTAGGAGGAATGTTAGTATTGTGCAGTGTCATAGCGGGGTTAGGCAGGAATGTATGCAGGAGCGTCCAGTATCAAGTGGTGCTAGGGAGGAACATATATGTTGCCAAGTTAGGAAGAAACGTAGAGAGTGGTCCAGTGTCTCGAACCGGGGTTAGGGAGACATCCATGTCTAGTCGAGTGTCAAAGATGTATAGTCAAACTGGGGTTAAGACTTAGGGTTACTTATGCTCCTTTACTATCAGGTTAAAGTAAATTTCAGCTATCAAAATTTTATGCTAATGAGATTTTTCTTATCAAAACGTAAATTAAATTAGTGGATTAGTCAGGAATGTACGTGTAGTCCAGTGTCAGATCGGGGGTGGGGAGGAATGTATGTGTAGCCCAGTGTCAAAGAAAGTTTAGTGGGGAACGTAAGGGTAGTCAGTGCCAAAGCGTGGTTAGGGAGGAATGTGAATTGAATTGTTATCACGAATCGTTAGATTCTTGGTATGTGCTTTAGAATAGGTTAACCAGAAGACTATACTGTGAAGTCATGCGGCTCTGTCAGTACGTCGGCACCTCTTCCCACTTCCCTTATATGCGTTGTAAGGTCTGTATATACATTTGCAAGTAGATGGACGGACGGACGGACACCAGACACGGACGAACGCACGCACACAAACCAAAATCTAACCAAATGAGGGGGCTATCCCAATGAAGCTTCCACCCAAGTTTGGTGAACTTCCGTCCAGTAGTTCTCCAGATATCTTGAAGACAAGGACTATACATGTACAAGTAGACAGACGGATGGACACCAAACACGCACGCACACCAAAACATAATCAGATGCGGAGGCCATTCCAATGAGATTCCGTCCAAGTTTGGTGAAGTTCCGTCCAGTAGTTCTCCAGATATCATACAAGATATACAGATATATAGACAAGACCTGTCTATACATGTAGAGGTAGATGGTCGGACGGACGGGCGGACGGACGGACAACGAATCCGGATGAACGCATGCATGCATACCGAAACCTAATCAGACGAGGAGCCCATTGCAATGAAGCTTTCATCCAAGTTTGGTGAAATTCCGTCAAGTAGACTATAGTTCTCCAGATATCTGGCAGACAAGGTCTGTATATACATTCACAAGTAGATGGATGGACGGACGGACGGACAATGGATACGGATGAATGCACACACACACACCAAAACCTAACCAAATGAGGGGGCTATCTCAATGAACCTTCCATCGAAGTTTGGTGAACTTCTGTCCACTAGTTCTCCAGATATCTTGCAGACAAGGTCTGTATATACATGTACAAATAGATGGACGGAACGACAACGAACCCGGATGAACGCATGCATGCATACCGAAACCTAATCAGATGAGGAGCCCATTGGCTTTCATCCAAGTTTGGTGAAATTCCGTCAAGTAGACTATAGTTCTTCAGATATCTGGCAGACAAGGTCTGTATATACATTTACAAGTAGATGGATGGACGAACGGACGGACAATGGATACGGATGAATGCAGACACACACACACCGAAACCTAACCAAATGAGAGGGCTATCGCAATGAAGCTTCCATCCAAGTTTGGTGAAATTCCGTCCATTGGTTCTCAAGATATCTTGAAGGCAAGGCCTGTATATACATGTACAAATTGATGGACGGACGGACGGATACCAGACACGGACGAACGCACGCACACAAACCAAAACCTAACCAAATGCGGGGGCTATCCCAATGAAGCTTCCATCTAAGTTTGGTGAAATTTCATCCAGTAGTTCTCAAGATATCTTGCAGACAAGGAAAGGGGACGGACAGACAGACAGGCAGACCGACAGCACAAACACTAGATGTCTCCCACCAACTATGTTGGGGGAGGCATAACTAAGGTTTAACGTCGCGTTCAGAAATATTTCCGCAATATAGCGACGATCAAAGTAGGTTCTAAGTGTTCAAGTTAATAACTTGTTAATCCAACGCATATTAAAACATACACACATTGAAACTTCTACAACAATCCAATTCCCCTCAAATAACCTAAGATAATTTTTCTTTCACCCGACCAAAATGATCTTCTAAAGTAGCTACTCGATAAAAAGAATCTCTTACAATCGTAAAATAGCGGTGTTAGGCAGGAATGCATGGATCTCCCAGTATCAAAGCGGTGTTAGGGAGGAATATATGTCTTGCCCAGTTTTGAAGCTGGGCTAAGGAGGAACGGACGAGTAGTCCAGTGACAAAGCAGGGTTAGGGAGTCATCTATGTCTAATCGAGTGTCAAAGGTGTCTAGTCAAACTGGGGTTAGGGCTTAGGGTTGGTTATGCTCCTCTACTATCAGTTTGAAGTGCATTTCAGCTATCAAAATTATATACTAATATACTTTCCTCGCCAAACCGTTAAATAAGTTTCAAAGTGGGTAGTGAGGAATGTACGTGTAATCCATTGTCAAAGCGGGATTATGGAGGAATGTTTATGTAGACCGGTGTCAGATCAGGGTTAAGGAGAAACGTATGTTTAGTCCAGTGCCAAAGCAGGTTTAGGGAGGAACTTGAGTGTAGTCAGTGTCACAGCGGGGTTAGGGAGGAATGTTCTTCTAGTCCAGTTTCATTGCGGCATTAGGGAGAAATGTACGTGTCATCCAGTGTCAAAGCGTTGTTAGGGAGGAACGTAAGTGTTGCTCAGTTTCAAAGCTGGGTTAGGGTAGAACGTATGGGTAGTCCATTGTCAAAGCGGGGTTAAGACGTAGGGTTAATTATCTTCTTTTACTTTAAAGTACATTTCACGACTGAGTACATATGTGCAGGGCAGCGTCAAAGTCGTTTGGGGGGAACATATGTGTATATTTTTTTTCTGAAAATTTCTGGATTTTGTTTCCCCGTTTGTTAAACCAAAAGCCTCATCAGTTCCATGGAAGGGACACCGACACCGATGATGACTTCCTCTCACCCCCACTTCGTAAGGCGAGATAAAATATTTAAACGTGTGTCTAATCGAGTATCAAAGATGTATAGTCAACTCTCAAATGGGGTTACAAATTACTGTGATGTATGCTTCTCTGCTATCAGGTTAAAAGTACATTTCATCTATCAAATTTATATACTAATACTTCTCTTACGAAAACGTTAAGTAGCTAGGTTTCAAAGTGGGTTAGGAAAGAATGTTTGTTTAGTCAAGTGTCAAAACGGGCTTAGAGAGAGATGCAAGTGTAGTCCAGTATCAAAGCGGGGATAGGGAGGAATTGAGATGTATTGTCCAGTCTCAAAATGGGGTTAGGATAGATGTTAGTGTAGTCCAGTGTTTACGATTTTACGACAAAATAGATGACAATTTCGATATCGTAAACTATCTGGACAGAAATATGGCTTATACATATCTCACCTAGTAGCATTTGCTAGATCCTGTGTTAAATGTGGCGATTTTTATCAACGTCACAAAACATTCTTGCAGAAACTTGTAAAACAGGGCTATATCATCAAGCGCCAGCGCTCGAAGTTTCTCAAATTTGGCGATAGATATCGCATGCGGGTAGCAAAAGACGAGTATAGCGTGCAAGATCTATGGCGGTACGTTTCGTAACTTGCGTCTAATTCCGCTTAACCCGGGGCTAGGGGCCGTCAATTATGAATGCGGACGACGGCTGAATCTTGAATGACGGACTAGACGTTTGTAAATGTATCTATGTCCAGTAGAGTGTCAAAGATGCCTAGTCAAACTGGGCTTACGACTTCGGGTTAGTTATGCACCTACTATTAGAGTAAAGTACATTTCAGCTATCAAAACTATATACTAATTAGATTTTCCTTACCAAAACATTAATTAACAAAGTTTCAGAGTGGGTAGTGAGGAATGTATGTGTAGTATATTGTCAAAGCGAGGTGTCGAGTGTCAGGTCGGGGTGAGGAAGGAACGTATGTGAAGTCCAATGTCAAGGCAGGTTTAGGGAAAAATCGTATGTGTAGTCAGCGTCAAAGCGGGCTTGGGGAGGAATGTTCTTAGTAGTATAGAAAACCCTTTTAAAGCCACATTTCGTAGTAGAAAAGCGCATTTAAGGGCATTTGACCCTTTTGACCTTTTGCGCATTTCATGGAGGTCACGTGGAGGTCAAGTGCACATGACTTTTGACCTCGAATTCATCCGCAGTGATGCGGTCTGGTGATCATGCGGTCACTTCCGCGGACAGAAAGTAGTTCCATGTCAACCAAGTGACTTCCAATGTTAATGTATACGGGAATGCCTAAACAGAGTATGGGAATATACGTTTTGGGGTCTAGGTGGGCCACTATTGGTCCGATTGGGTCGAGTGAGGTATCAAAGTGAAGCATTCGTGAAGGCGCATCCAGTCATGGGTGGCTGCTGCGCCAAAGTATGGGGGGCGCCACATCGCCTTTCACCTCTGTGGCGCCAGGGGGCGCCACCAGCTCAAGGTCACGTGTAGGTCAAAAGTAGTTCCGGTAACCTTTAACCTTTGTATTCCTCCGCGGTCTGGTGGTGATGCCGTCACTTCCGCGGACAGAAAGTAGTCCCATGTCAACCAAGTGACTTCCAATGTTAATGTATACGGGGAATGCCTAAAAAGAGTGTGGGAATAGACGTTTTGTGACCGGGGTGGGTCCCTAGTGGACCTAATGGGTCGAGTGAGGTGTCAAAGTGGAGCGCGCCTCGAGGGCCATTCAGTCATGGGTGGGTGCATGTAAAATTAGGATTTTTTCCCGAAAATATAAAAAGCGAAACACGGACTTTACCCCTAAAATAGGGGAAAACCCTTATCAACTCTAGCCAAAAGGGCTAATATCGGTCCCCGGGCTTATCGAGGCCTGCCTATCAAGTCAATGAGGTGGGTGCATGTAAAATTAGGATTTTCCCCCGAAAATATAAAAAGCGGAACACGGACTTTACCCCTAAAATAGGGGAAAACCCCTATCAACCCTATCCCAAAGGGCTAATATCGGTCCCCGGGCTTATCGGGGCCTGCCTATCAAGTCAATGGGGTGGGTGCATGTAAAATTAGGATTTTTCCCCCGAAAATATAAAAAGCGGAACACGGACTTTACCCCTAAAATAGGGGAAAACCCTATCAACCCTATCCCAAAGGGCTAATATCGGTCCCCGGGCTTATCGGGGCCTGCCTATCAAGTCAATGGGATGGGTGCATGTAAAATTAGGATTTTTTTCCGAAAATATAAAAAGCGGAACTCGGACTTTACCCCTACAATAGGGGTCTGTATTATACAATATAAGGGAAAATGCCTGTATGGGGTATGGGGATGGTCATTTTTTTTTCGTGGGCTTTACTATGGGTTGTGGGGTCTCGTTTTTCTCGTCTCGCCAAGAAAAACACGATGGGAGGGGTGGCCTATAGGCTGGCTATATTGGGGTATAGGTTCAACCTGAGAAATTCACACACGTTCATTGTGATATGGGTTGTTTGGATTTGTTTTTCACGTCTCGTCATTTAGAACACGATGGGAAGGGTCTCGGAGCGCAACGGTGAAATTTTTGGAAAAGTACCATATAGCCCATATAGTCCCATACTGGCTATATGGGGGTATGATTCAACCTGGGAAATTCACACACGTTCATTGTGATATGGGTTGTTTGGATTTGTTTTTCACGTCTCGTCATTTAGAACACGATGGGAAGGGTCTCGGAGCGCAACGGTGAAATTTTTGGAAAAGTACCATATAGCCCATATAGTCCCATACTGGCTATATAGGGGTATAGGTCCAACCTGGGAAATTCACACACGTTCATTGTGATATGGGTTGTTTGGTCTTGTTTTTCACGTCTCGTCATTTAGAACACGATGGGAAGGGTTTCGAAGCGAAACGGTGAAATTTTTGGAAAAGTACCGGGTATGTGTGGATAGGCCCATATAGCTCCATACTGGCTATATGGAAGTATAGGTTCAACCTGGGAAATTCACATACGTTCATTGTGATATGGGTTGTTTGGATTCGTTTTTCACGTCTCGTCATTTAGAACACGATGGGAAGGGTTTCGAAGCGAAACGGTGAAATTTTTGGAAAAAGTTCACCGAGGCCTGGGTAGATCCATATAGCCCCATACTGGCTATGGGTGTATAGGTCCATACGGAGTGGACGTTTTGGGGTCTAGGTGAGCCCCTAATGATCCTATGGTGTCGTATGAGGTCTTATTTTGAAGCTCTCGTGGAGGAGTATCCGACTGGACTAATGGTTCGTCCGTTTTCAATATTCTGAGCATGCGCAGTCTGGCCATAGTATAGAAAGCAGGCATGTTGGGGGGTATGTGGGGGTGTGTTTGGGGTAGAGATGGACCACTATGGGTCCAAATGGGTCGTGGGAGGCGTCAAAGTGAAGCTTGTGTGGGGTAGAGTCAGACTGGTGTGTTTTTTAGTGCAAGTCGCGTCAACCTGCGCATGCGCAGTTGGGTGTAGTAAGTAAAGTGGCCATTTTGGGGCTGCGTGGAGGTGTGTTTGGGGTAGAGAGGGACCATCCTTGGTCCGATTGTGTCGTGGGAGGTGTTATCTTGTAGCTCTCGGGGTGTATAGCCCCATTTGAGGGATGTTCCCGTTATCTGTGACGTCATCGGTGACGTCATCAGTACGAGTAGTAGCCAAAGTGGGCATTTTAGGAAAGTGCAGGAAGGTATTTGGGGTAGAGAGGGACCATCCTTGTCATCTATGTCTAATCGAGTGTCAAAGGTGTCTAGTCAAACTGGGGTTAGGGCTTAGGGTTGGTTATGCTCCTCTACTATCAGTTTGAAGTGCATTTCAGCTATCAAAATTATATACTAATATACTTTCCTCGCCAAACCGTTAAATAAGTTTCAAAGTGGGTAGTGAGGAATGTACGTGTAATCCATTGTCAAAGCGGGATTATGGAGGAATGTTTATGTAGACCGGTGTCAGATCAGGGTTAAGGAGAAACGTATGTTTAGTCCAGTGCCAAAGCAGGTTTAGGGAGGAACTTGAGTGTAGTCAGTGTCACAGCGGGGTTAGGGAGGAATGTTCTTCTAGTCCAGTTTCATTGCGGCATTAGGGAGAAATGTACGTGTCATCCAGTGTCAAAGCGTTGTTAGGGAGGAACGTAAGTGTTGCTCAGTTTCAAAGCTGGGTTAGGGTAGAACGTATGGGTAGTCCATTGTCAAAGCGGGGTTAAGACGTAGGGTTAATTATCTTCTTTTACTTTAAAGTACATTTCACGACTGAGTACATATGTGCAGGGCAGCGTCAAAGTCGTTTGGGGGGAACATATGTGTATATCTTTTTTCTGAAAATTTCTGGATTTTGTTTCCCCGTTTGTTAAACCAAAAGCCTCATCAGTTCCATGGAAGGGACACCGACACCGATGATGACTTCCTCTCACCCCCACTTCGTAAGGCGAGATAAAATATTTAAACGTGTGTCTAATCGAGTATCAAAGATGTATAGTCAACTCTCAAATGGGGTTACAAATTACTGTGATGTATGCTTCTCTGCTATCAGGTTAAAAGTACATTTCATCTATCAAATTTATATACTAATACTTCTCTTACGAAAACGTTAAGTAGCTAGGTTTCAAAGTGGGTTAGGAAAGAATGTTTGTTTAGTCAAGTGTCAAAACGGGCTTAGAGAGAGATGCAAGTGTAGTCCAGTATCAAAGCGGGGATAGGGAGGAATTGAGATGTATTGTCCAGTCTCAAAATGGGGTAAGTGTAGTCCAGTGTTTACGATTTTACGACAAAATAGATGACAATTTCGATATCGTAAACTATCTGGACAGAAATATGGCTTATACATATCTCACCTAGTAGCATTTGCTAGATCCTGTGTTAAATGTGGCGATTTTTATCAACGTCACAAAACATTCTTGCAGAAACTTGTAAAACAGGGCTATATCATCAAGCGCCAGCGCTCGAAGTTTCTCAAATTTGGCGATAGATATCGCATGCGGGTAGCAAAAGACGAGTATAGCGTGCAAGATCTATGGCGGTACGTTTCGTAACTTGCGTCTAATTCCGCTTAACCCGGGGCTAGGGGCCGTCAATTATGAATGCGGACGACGGCTGAATCTTGAATGACGGACTAGACGCTTGTAAATGTATCTATGTCCAGTAGAGTGTCAAAGATGCCTAGTCAAACTGGGCTTACGACTTCGGGTTAGTTATGCACCTACTATTAGAGTAAAGTACATTTCAGCTATCAAAACTATATACTAATTAGATTTTCCTTACCAAAACATTAATTAACAAAGTTTCAGAGTGGGTAGTGAGGAATGTATGTGTAGTATATTGTCAAAGCGAGGTGTCGAGTGTCAGGTCGGGGTGAGGAAGGAACGTATGTGAAGTCCAATGTCAAGGCAGGTTTAGGGAAAAATCGTATGTGTAGTCAGCGTCAAAGCGGGCTTGGGGAGGAATGTTCTTAGTAGTATAGAAAACCCTTTTAAAGCCACATTTCGTAGTAGAAAAGCGCATTTAAGGGCATTTGACCCTTTTGACCTTTTGCGCATTTCATGGAGGTCACGGGGTGGTCACGTGGAGGTCAAGTGCACATGACTTTTGACCTCGAATTCATCCGCAGTGATGCGGTCTGGTGATCATGCGGTCACTTCCGCGGACAGAAAGTAGTTCCATGTCAACCAAGTGACTTCCAATGTTAATGTATACGGGAATGCCTAAACAGAGTATGGGAATATACGTTTTGGGGTCTAGGTGGGCCACTATTGGTCCCATTGGGTCGAGTGAGGTATCAAAGTGAAGCATTCGTGAAGGCGCATCCAGTCATGGGTGGCTGCTGCGCCAAAGTATGGGGGGCGCCACATCGCCTTTCACCTCTGTGGTGCCAGGGGGCGCCACCAGCTCAAGGTCACGTGTAGGTCAAAAGTAGTTCCGGTAACCTTTAACCTTTGTATTCCTCCGCGGTCTGGTGGTGATGCCGTCACTTCCGCGGACAGAAAGTAGTCCCATGTCAACCAAGTGACTTCCAATGTTAATGTATACGGGGAATGCCTAAAAAGAGTGTGGGAATAGACGTTTTGTGACCGGGGTGGGTCCCTAGTGGACCTAATGGGTCGAGTGAGGTGTCAAAGTGGAGCGCGCCTCGAGGGCCATTCAGTCATGGGTGGGTGCATGTAAAATTAGGATTTTTTCCCGAAAATATAAAAAGCGAAACACGGACTTTACCCCTAAAATAGGGGAAAACCCTTATCAACTCTAGCCAAAAGGGCTAATATCGGTCCCCGGGCTTATCGAGGCCTGCCTATCAAGTCAATGAGGTGGGTGCATGTAAAATTAGGATTTTCCCCCGAAAATATAAAAAGCGGAACACGGACTTTACCCCTAAAATAGGGGAAAACCCCTATCAACCCTATCCCAAAGGGCTAATATCGGTCCCCCGGCTTATCGGGGCCTGCCTATCAAGTCAATGGGGTGGGTGCATGTAAAATTAGGATTTTCCCCCGAAAATATAAAAAGCGGAACACGGACTTTACCCCTAAAATAGGGGAAAACCCTATCAACCCTATCCCAAAGGGCTAATATCGGTCCCCGGGCTTATCGGGGCCTGCCTATCAAGTCAATGGGATGGGTACATGTAAAATTAGGATTTTTTTCCGAAAATATAAAAAGCGGAACTCGGACTTTACCCCTACAATAGGGGTCTGTATTATACAATATAAGGGAAAATGCCTGTATGGGGTATGGGGATGGTCATTTTTTTTCGTGGGCTTTACTATGGGTTGTGGGGTCTCGTTTTTCTCGTCTCGCCAAGAAAAACACGATGGGAGGGGTGGCCTATAGGCTGGCTATATTGGGGTATAGGTTCAACCTGAGAAATTCACACACGTTCATTGTGATATGGGTTGTTTGGATTTGTTTTTCACGTCTCGTCATTTAGAACACGATGGGAAGGGTCTCGGAGCGCAACGGTGAAATTTTTGGAAAAGTACCATATAGCCCATATAGTCCCATACTGGCTATATGGGGGTATGATTCAACCTGGGAAATTCACACACGTTCATTGTGATATGGGTTGTTTGGATTTGTTTTTCACGTCTCGTCATTTAGAACACGATGGGAAGGGTCTCGGAGCGCAACGGTGAAATTTTTGGAAAAGTACCATATAGCCCATATAGTCCCATACTGGCTATATAGGGGTATAGGTTCAACCTGGGAAATTCACACACGTTCATTGTGATATGGGTTGTTTGGTCTTGTTTTTCACGTCTCGTCATTTAGAACACGATGGGAAGGGTTTCGAAGCGAAACGGTGAAATTTTTGGAAAAGTACCGGGTATGTGTGGATAGGCCCATATAGCTCCATACTGGCTATATGGAAGTATAGGTTCAACCTGGGAAATTCACATACGTTCATTGTGATATGGGTTGTTTGGATTCGTTTTTCACGTCTCGTCATTTAGAACACGATGGGGAGGGTTTCGAAGCGAAACGGTGAAATTTTTGGAAAAAGTTCACCGAGGCCTGGGTAGATCCATATAGCCCCATACTGGCTATGGGTGTATAGGTCCATACGGAGTGGACGTTTTGGGGTCTAGGTGAGCCCCTAATGATCCTATGGTGTCGTATGAGGTCTTATTTTGAAGCTCTCGTGGAGGAGTATCCGACTGGACTAATGGTTCGTCCGTTTTCAATATTCTGAGCATGCGCAGTCTGGCCATAGTATAGAAAGCAGGCATGTTGGGGGGTATGTGGGGGTGTGTTTGGGGTAGAGATGGACCACTATGGGTCCAAATGGGTCGTGGGAGGCGTCAAAGTGAAGCTTGTGTGGGGTAGAGTCAGACTGGTGTGTTTTTTAGTGCAAGTCGCGTCAACCTGCGCATGCGCAGTTGGGTGTAGTAAGTAAAGTGGCCATTTTGGGGCTGCGTGGAGGTGTGTTTGGGGTAGAGAGGGACCATCCTTGGTCCGATTGTGTCGTGGGAGGTGTTATCTTGTAGCTCTCGGGGTGTATAGCCCCATTTGAGGGATGTTCCCGTTATCTGTGACGTCATCGATGACGTCATCAGTACGAGTAGTAGCCAAAGTGGGCATTTTAGGAAAGTGCAGGAAGGTATTTGGGGTAGAGAGGGACCATCCTTGGTCCGATTGTGTCGTGGAGGCGTCATCTTGTAGCTTTCGTGGTGTACATCTCCATTTGAGGGATGTTTGCGTCATCTGTGACGTCATTGTTGACGTCATCAGTACGAGTAGTAGCGAAAGTGGGCATTTTGGGGCAGTGAAGGAAGGTATTTGGAGTAGAGATGGACCATCGTTGGTCCGAATGCGTCGTGGGAGGTGTCATCTTGTAGCCTTCGGGGTGCAGACCTCGATTTGAGGGATGTCTACAGCATCTGTGACGTCATTGATGACGTCATAAGTAGGAGTAGTAGCGAAAGTGGGCATTTTGCGGTAGGGGTGGACCATCCTTGGTTCGAATGCGTCGAGGGGGTGTCATCTTGTAGCTCTCGGGGTGTAGACCACGATTTGAGAGATGTCCACAGCATCTGTGACGTCATCGGTGACGTCATCAGTACGAGTAATAGCGAAAGTGGGCATTTTAGGGGAGTGAAGGAAGGATTAGTAGTATAAAAGCGCATTTCGAGCCCTTTTGACCCAGCGGCGCAAGTCGCAATGAGAGTATTCGCGCGCGCGCGCGTGTGTGTGTGCGTGTGTGCGTGTGTGTGTCGCCGTATGCAGGTGCACGCTCCTGTGGTGCATCCTGTACCCTAGCATGTTCACGACTGTTCCACCATCCCGGCCTTCTAACAGGCCCAGGTCCAGAAGCTCTCATGTCCTGCATGTGAATAGTCAGTCATATTGTGTGTGTGTGCATGTGTGCGTCTGTGTGTGTGTGTGTGTGTACGTGTGTATGTGTCTGTGGGTATGTGTCTGTGTGTATGTGTGTATGCGTCTGTGTGTATACGTCTGAGTGCGTGTGTGTGTGCTTGCGTGTGTGTACGCGTGAGTGTGCTTGCGTGTGTGCGTATGTACGCGTGTGCGTGTATGTGTATGTGTGTATGCGTGTGCGTGTATGTGTATGTGTGTTTGTATGCGTGTGCGTGTATGTGTGTATGTGCGTGTATGCGTCTGTGTGTATGTGTATGCGTGTATGTGCGTGTGTGTGTGTATGCGTGTATGTGTGTGTATTCGTCTGTGTATGCGTGTGAGTGTGTGTATGTGTGTGTGTGCGTGTGTGTATGCGTGTGTGTCTGTGTATGCATTTGTGCATGCGTCTGTGTGTACGTGTGTGTGTGTATGCCTGTCTGTATGCGTGTGTGTATGCGTGCGTGTGTGTGTATGCAAGTGCGTAAGCGTGTGTGTATGCGTGCGAGTGTGTATGCGTCTGTGTGTGTGTGTGTGTGTGTGTGTATATGCGCAGGTGTGTGTATGTGTGGGTGTGCGTGTGTGTATGCGTGTGTATGCGTGTGTGTGCGGGTGTGTATGCATGTGTGTGTATGCGTCTATGTGTGTATCTCCGTATGCAGGCGCACGCTCCTGTGGTGAACCCTGTACCCTAGGATGTTCACGAATGTTCCACTATCCCGGCCTTCTATCAGGTCCAGGTCAGAAGCTCTCATGTCCTGCATGTGAATAGTCAGTCATATTGTGTGTGTATGCATGTGTGCGTCTGTGTGTATGCATCTGTGTGTGCGTGTGTGTGTGTGGGTACGTGTGTATGTGTGTGTATGCGTCTGTGTGTATGTGTCTGTGTGTATGTGTCTGTGTATACGTCTGTGTGCGTGTGTGTGCGTGTGCTTGCGTGTGTGTACGCGTGTGTGTGGGTGGGCTTGCGTGTGTGTGTACACGTGTGCATGTATGCGTGTATGTTTATTGTCATAGTCTTACAGTATAAAGTTAAACACTGAGGATATTTCTAGAATGATAGACCTGAGGTAAACATGTTTACGTTCTGTTGTATTCATGGAATTTTCTCGTAATCGTGACCGATTTATCGTGAGTGAATTGTGTGAGTTGTCCGACTAGTGTTTTCTAGAAGATTCTATGATTGCAAATGGCTGTTCTGCGTACAGCCCGTATGACCCTGAGGGGTTTGTGCATAGCGCCATCTATACATGCATCGGGAGGCCCGTATGACCTGTGCGGAGCGCCATCTGTACATATAGATCTTCATTGTATTCAATATTAAACATTCTTGAAGTTTCTGGAATGAGAAAGCACTTGTTTATCTGGGTTAATTATGTCGAACTTTCTCGTAGTTGTTGTAATCTTATCTGGGTTAAATCTTACGTCATTGTTGTACCGATGGAAGTTTCTTGATCTGATAGAATAATCTCGAATTCCCGATAAAGTATAAATTGCTCGAAGTTTAGTGATCGAGGAGGAGATTCGAACGGTTTCAATTGGGTGCATAACTGGACATTAACGTTACCGGAGATTATTGACTGAGATTGTGCTGACTGCTAGATTGTATTCCTGTTGGATTACCCTTGTGTGTTTGACTGCGGTTTTATCTACGTTATTGTACTGACGAAAACTGGACAACAGCTGAGCGTTATTGACTGTGGAGATACAGGAACGCGATTTCTACACGTCACGAACTGTATAGAGATTTGTACGTTGATACGAACTTCGAGAGATACACCGGTATAACATTGAACAGTAAGATTTTATTTGACGTTTGTTTGCTATATTGACCGAACTTAATTTGTATATGATTTTAGTATTGTAAATAAATATTTTACTGTTAATACTCGACTTCACAAATCTTTCTGTTGCGTTTTTCTATTATCGTTTAGACGTAACAGAAATTGGGGGCCCTGTCCGCGAGCTTTGTTTACATTCCAGCTTTGCAACGTAGTTCTAAATTGATACATTGTCTGAATTTGTGAAGTCGAGTAGTAGTATATTATCAGCATGTCTTTTGACCCAGCACAGTTTGCTTCAATGCCTGGTCAGGAGGAATTTGACGAACTACGCAAAGAGGATTTGTTCGTGCTGTGTAAATTCCTACAATTTAAAGTTAAAACATCTTGGAGAAAGCAAGAAATTAAGAAACTCATTATTAAACATTTTGTTAGCAAACAACTTTGGGATGAAAGTGATTTTGATTTAACTGAGGAAACAGCTGATTATTTGGAAATAAAGAAATTAGAATTGCAAAATCAGCTGGAATTAAAGAAATTAGAATTAGAAAGAGAAAGGGAAGAAAGACAGTTTCAGTTAGAGCGAGGAAGAGAAGAGAAAGAAAGACGGTTTCAGTTAGAGAGAGAAAGAGAAGAGAAAGAAAGACAGTTTCAGTTAGAGAGAGAAGAGAAAGATAGACAGTTTCAGTTAGAAATGAAACATTTGGAATTACAGTCGCGAACAGATCCTCCTGCAGATGCACCTGTACAATCACAATCAAAATTTGATGCAGCTCGTCAAATACGTCTCGTCCCACCATTTCAGGAAAAAGAAGTTGATCAATATTTTCTGCATTTTGAGAAAATTGCTGAAAATTTAAACTGGCCGAAAGAAAATTGGAGTTTACTTCTTCAAAGTGTTTTGATCGGAAAGGCAAGGGACATTTACACTCAATTGACGGTAGAGCAAGCATCAAATTATGATATGGTGAAGGATTTAATCCTCAAAGGTTATGAATTAGTTCCTGAAGCTTATAGACAAAAGTTTCGTAGTTGTGAAAAAGAAAACTCTCAGACTCATGTAGAATTTGCTCGTTCAAAAGAACAGTTATTTGATAGGTGGTGTGCTTCGGTTAAAATTGACAACAACTTTGAAAACGCCAGACAGCTTATGCTAGTAGAGGAATTTAAAAGGTGTATCCATGGTAATATTAGAACATTTCTTGATGAAAAGAATGCCAACACTTTAGACGAAGCAGCCCGATTTGCTGATGAATACGCTCTGACACACAAATTATCATTTGTCAATGCTGTTAAGCCCAGTTCATTCCAGTCTAACATCTCAGGTAACAAATCCAGTTCTTTCTCAAGGCCTAAAACTTTTAACCCCAGTTACAAAGGTCAAAGGTCAAACACAAAGTCTCAGTCACCCACTTTTAACACTCAAAATAAATCTCCCGTTTGCAGCTACTGTAAAAAGGACAGCCACTTGATGGCTAACTGTTTTAAATTGAAAAAAAGACAACAAGATCAAGCCTTTCAAAAGCCTAGTGGTTTCCTCACTTCAAGATCTGTTGACGTTCATAATGTATATGACGTTAAGATGGCCAAGGACACTGTTCCTATTAGTTCTATCAAGGATAAGGTTGACAGTTTTTCAAATCCTGTTATGGAGATTTTTGAACCATTTATCCACAATGGTTTTGTATCACTTTCAAGTGATTTTTCTAATGCTACTCCTGTGAAGATTTTGCGAGATACGGGCGCGTCCCAGTCGCTTTTGTTGGCAGATATTTTGCCGTTTTCTGATTCTTCATCTGCAGGCAGTAATGTCCTGATTAAAGGGGTAGATTCTGTAAATTATACACCCGTTCCGCTCCATAACATTCATCTGTCTTCCGACTTGATTTCTGGACCTGTTACGGTGGGTATTAAAGGTAGTTTACCGTTTGAGGGTGTACAATTACTTCTTGGCAATGATCTTGCGGGAGATAAGGTCGGGGTTAACCCGATTGTAACTGACAGGCCTTGTTTGGATCAGATTCATGATCCAGTTGAAGACGAAATTCAAAGTTTGTATCCTGCTTGTGCAGTTACTAGAGCCATGAGTAAATTGGCTGAGGAGTCTGAAAAGGCTCTTAAAGATGACGTCATCGATGACGTTTGTTTGGCCGACACCTTTGTGTGTTTAAATGATGAGGCTGATAAGCCACATTTGGATAGCAAATTGGAATGTTCTAATGACAAAATTTCAAAATCACAGCTGGTTAATGAACAACATAGTGACAAGGACATTTCCAAGTTATTTGACAAGGCAGTAGATGAGTGTGATGTAACTCAAGAGCCTGTGTGTTACTTTTGTAAGAATGGTGTTCTTATGCGCAAATGGCGACCGCCAGATGTGTCACCTGATGATGAGTGGGCAGTTAAGTATCAGATTGTGGTACCAAAATCATATCGTTTAGATATCCTCAGACTAGCCCATGAAACACATCTTTCAGGCCATTTAGGTGTTAACAAAACATACTACAAAATTCTAAATCATTTCTATTGGCCAAATTTAAAGAAAGATGTTGTTGAATTTTGTAGGTCATGCCACACATGTCAAATGGTAGGAAAACCTAACCAAACCATGCCAAAGGCCCCTCTACAACCAATCCCTGCATTTGGGGAAGCCTTTAGTAGGGTGATTATAGATTGTGTCGGTCCATTACCAAAAACAAAGTCAGGCAATCAATACATGTTAACAATCATGTGTGCTTCAACCAGGTTCCCTGAGGCCATTCCTTTACGGAATATTAAGGCAAAAACTATTGTTAAGACCTTAGTTAAGTTTTTCACACTTGTCGGCCTACCCCAGTCTGTTCAGTCTGATCAGGGATCTAATTTCATGTCAGGAATCTTTCAACAAGTCATGCATGAATTGGGAATACAGCACTACAAATCATCTGCATACCACCCAGAAAGCCAAGGCGCATTAGAAAGATTCCACCAAACATTAAAGAACATGATTAGGATTTATTGTTTTGACACTGAAAAAGACTGGGATGAAGGCATACATTTGTTATTGTTTGCTGTTAGAGAGTCTGTTCAAGAGTCTTTAGGCTTCAGTCCATTTGAATTAGTCTTTGGTCATACAGTTAGAGAACCCCTTAAACTGCTAAAGGAAAAGTTCCTAGACAGTGAGCTTGACTCATGTAGTCTCTTACAATATGTGTCGGACTTTCGCACCAGGTTGACCAAAGCACGTGATTTGGCCATGTCAAATTTAAAGTCAGCTCAAAAAGGTATGAAAATAACCTATGATAAACATGTCCTTAAACGAAGTTTCAAACCTGGTGAGAAGGTTCTGGCTTTTCTGCCTATTCCTGGTAATCCACTTAAGGCTAGATATTATGGTCCTTATGTCATTGAAAAGAAACTAAGTGACCTTAATTATGTAGTTCAGACTCCTGACAGGCGTAAAAGCAAACAGTTATGCCATGTAAATATGTTAAAGTTATACATCGACAGAGATAGCACTAACAGTACTGTCCATCCTGTAAGTGTAGTTAGTCCTGACCCTGATACTAATGAAACTTGTGAAGAGCCCATGACAGCGGCGAAATTACAGAACTCTGACATTCTACTTAATTTGGATTCCAAGTTGTGTCATCTCGAGCCAGCGCGTCAGGAAGAACTTCGAACTCTGCTCAGTCAATATGAACATTTGTTTCCCGACATTCCTACTCGGACTGATACAATTTCACATGACGTCGATGTCGGAGATTCTAATCCAGTGAAGCAGCACCCATATCGTTTGAATCCCTTTAAACAAAACTACCTGAAAAAAGAGATTCAGTATTTATTGGACAATGACTTCGTTGAACCAAGTAATAGTAACTGGAGTTCAACTTGTATCCTCGTTCCAAAGCCGGATGGCAGTTACAGGATGTGTACTGACCACAGAAAGGTGAATACATTGACCAAAACAGACACATTCCCTATTCCACGCATTGACGATTGCATTGATAAAGTGGGAAGTGCCAAGTTCGTGTCAAAGTTTGATCTTCTGAAAGGATTTTGGCAAGTTCCACTGACAGATCGTGCGAAGGAGATATCAGCATTCGTCACTCCGGAGGGTCTGTTCCAGTACAAAGTTATGCCATTTGGAATGAAAAATTCTCCAGCCACGTTCCAGCGTCTCATCAACCGTGTTACTTCCGGTTTGGAAGGATGTGAGACTTACATTGATGACGTCATTGTCTACAGCGATACATGGGAAGATCATCTACTGAGAATTCGCGCACTGTTCAATCGACTGAGTGACGCCAAGCTGACAGTCAACCTTGGAAAAAGTGAATTTGGACATGCACGTGTGACATTCTTGGGTCATGTTGTAGGTCAGGGTCAAGTAAAGCCTGTAGATGCTAAGGTCAGTGCTATCTCGCTATTTCCAAACCAACATGTAAGAGACAACTGATGCGTTTCTTGGGTATGGCTGGTTACTAGAGGAAATTTTGTCCAAATTTTTCAGATATTACTGAACCTTTAACTCGGCTCTTAAGAAAGAGGGTAACTTTTGTTTGGACCGATGAATGTGAATCAGCTTTTGAAAAACTGAAAGCCATACTCAAGAGCGCACCAGTTCTTTCAGCACCAGATTTTGGTTCACCTTTTAAACTGGCTGTAGATGCTAGTGATGTTGCTGCTGGTGCCGTTTTGTTACAAGAAGGTATAGATGGTGTAGACCACCCAATATGTTATTTTTCACGTAAATTTGACAAACATCAGAGAAATTATTCTACAATTGAGAAAGAATGTTTGGCAATGATATTGGCTTTACAACATTTTGATGTTTATGTTACTTCTTCATCGTTGCCAATTACTGTATTCAGTGATCACAATCCACTTGTTTTCATAAGTAAGATGAAAAACAAAAATCAAAGATTGTTGAGATGGAGTTTGGTGTTACAAGAATACAATATTGAAATCAAACATATTAAGGGTAAGGACAATTTGATCGCTGATTGTTTGTCTCGCATATAATGTACATATGTTTGTCAATATTTTTGCTGTTGTAATATAGATTTGGTTTTGTAATAATGTTTTGAATTGTCAAGCAAGTTCCAAGTTTGAAACTTTCTTCTTTTAAGAGGGGGAGTGTCATAGTATTACAGTATAAAGTTAGACACTGAGGATATTTCTAGAATGATAGACCTGAGGTAAACATGTTTACGTTCTGTTGTATTCATGGAATTTTCTCGTAATCGTGACCGATTTATCGTGAGTGAATTGTGTGAGTTGTCCGACTAGTGTTTTCTAGAAGATTCTATGATTGCAAATGGCTGTTCTGCGTACAGCCCGTATGACCCTGAGGGGTTTGTGCATAGCGCCATCTATACATGCATCGGGAGGCCCGTATGACCTGTGCGGAGCGCCATCTGTACATATAGATCTTCATTGTATTCAATATTAAACATTCTTGAAGTTTCTGGAATGAGAAAGCACTTGTTTATCTGGGTTAATTATGTCGAACTTTCTCGTAGTTGTTGTAATCTTATCTGGGTTAAATCTTACGTCATTGTTGTACCGATGGAAGTTTCTTGATCTGATAGAATAATCTCGAATTCCCGATAAAGTATAAATTGCTCGAAGTTTAGTGATCGAGGAGGAGATTCGAACGGTTTCAATTGGGTGCATAACTGGACATTAACGTTACCGGAGATTATTGACTGAGATTGTGCTGACTGCTAGATTGTATTCCTGTTGGATTACCCTTGTGTGTTTGACTGCGGTTTTATCTACGTTATTGTACTGACGAAAACTGGACAACAGCTGAGCGTTATTGACTGTGGAGATACAGGAACGCGATTTCTACACGTCACGAACTGTATAGAGATTTGTACGTTGATACGAACTTCGAGAGATACACCGGTATAACAATGAACAGTAAGATTTTATTTGACGTTTGTTTGCTATATTGACCGAACTTAATTTGTATATGATTTTAGTATTGTAAATAAATATTTTACTGTTAATACTCGACTTCACAAATCTTTCTGTTGCGTTTTTCTATTATCGTTTGGACGGAACATTATGTGTGTGTATGTGTATGTGTGTGTGCATGGGTGTGTGTGTGCGTGTGTGCATGCATGTGTGTGTATGCGTCTGTGTGTACTTGCGAGAGTGTGTATGCGTGCGTGCGTGTGTATGTGTATGCTTGCGTGTGTGTGCGCGTGTGTGTGTATGCCTCTGTGTGTATGTGTGTGCATTTGCGTGTGCGTGTGTATGCGTGTATGTGTGTATGCGTGATGTGGCGGTGATTAAGAGCTTGGTAGGATTCTAGATTAACCTGGGAAGGATGGGCAGTTCCATTTGGACCAATCAGCGGTCGAGAAACAGAACCAATCAGCGGTCGAACAATCAGCCAATCGATAAGCACCGGGTTTTTCCATGCCTCGGGGACTTAGGGTCCCCACGGTAGGCTTTCGACGCGGTCCGCGCGTGCATCCGGGGACTTCACGTCTGCGCGTCCATCCGGGTACTTCACGTTACGCGTGTGTATATACGTGTGTATGCGTGCGCGTGTGTGTGTATGTGTGCGTGTGAAAGTGTGTGTGCTTGCGTGTGTATGCGTCTATGTGTATGTGTGTGTGCTTGCATGTGCGTGTGTGCGTGTGTGTCTGTGTGTCTGCGTGTATGCGTCTGTGTGTGTGCATGCGTGTGTGTGTGTAGGTGTGTGTGTGTGTATGCGTGTGTGTGTCTGTGTGTGTGGGTGTGCGTGCATGTGCGTGTGTGTGCGTGTATGTGTGTGTATGCGTCTGTGTACGTGTGTGGGTGTGTGTTTGTGTGCTTGCGTGTGTGTAGGCGTGTGTCTGCGTGCATGTGCGTGTGTATGTATGTGTATGACTGCGTGTGTATGTGTGTGTGCTTGCGAGTGTGTTTACGCGTGTGTGTGTGCGTGTGTGTATGAGTCTGTGTATGTGTGTATGCGTCTGTGTATGTGTGTGTGTGTGCGTGTGGGTATGCCTGCGTACGCGTGTGTGTATGCATGTGTATGTGTCTCTGTGTGTATGTGTGTGTGCTTGCGAGTGTATGTACGCGTGTGTATGCGTGTGTATATGTGTGCGTGTATATGCGTCTGTGTATGCGTGTGTGTGCGTGTGCGTGTGCATGCATGTGTGTATGCATGTGTGTATGCGTGTGTGTGTGTGTGCGTGTGTGTGTATGCAGCATGTGTGTGTGTATATACGTCTGTGTGTAGGTGTGTGTCACCGTGTGCCATGCTACAGACAGATGAGAGGAAGAAAGATCAACACGTTCACAAGTGTTCCTATAGTCCGGAAGTAACCTTTGACCCCTGCGCTGCTCCGAAGTGACGTCATCGGTATGTGTGTGTGTGTGCGCCTGCGTACGATGACGTCACTTCCGAGCAGCGCAGGGGGTCAAAGGTTACTTCCGGACTATAGGAACACTTGTGAACGTGTTGATCTTTCTTCCTCTCATCTGTCTGTATCATGGCACACGGTGACACACACACCCACACACAGACGTATATACACACACACATGCTGCATACACACACACACCCCCACACACATGCATACACACATGCATACACACACGCACACGCACACACACGCATACACAGACGCATATACACACGCACACATATACACACGCATACACACGCGTACACACACTCGCAAGCACACACACATACACAGAGACATACATACACATGCATACACACACGCATACGCAGGCATACACACGCACACACACACACTCATACACAGACGCATACACACATACACATAGACTCATACACACACGCACACACACACGCGTAAACACACTCGCAAGCACACACACACACACACATACACACACTCACACGCATACACACTGACGAATACACACACATACACACATACACGCATACACACACGCACATACACGCACACACACACCCAGACGCATACACGCACATACACACATACCCGCACACGCATACAAGCACACATACACATACACGCACACGCATACACGCACACGCACACGCGTACACACACACACACGCAAGCACACGCGTACACACACGCAAGCACACACACACGCACTCAGACGTATACACACAGACGCATACACACATACACACAGACACATACACACAGACACATGTACACACACACACAGACGCACACATGCACACACACACAATATGACTGACTATTTACATGCAGGACATGAGAGCTTCTGGACCTGGGCCTGTTAGAAGGCCGGGATGGTTGAACATTCGTGAACATCCTAGGGCACAGGATGCACCACAGGAGCGTGCACCTGCATACGGCGACACACACACGCACACACGCACACACACACGCGCGCGCGCGCGCATACTCTCATTGCGCCTTGCGCCGCTGGGTCAAAAGGGCTCGAAATGCGCTTTTATACTACTAATCCTTCCTTCACTCCCCTAAAATGCCCACTTTCGCTATTACTCGTACTGATGATGCCACCGATGACGTCACAGATGCTGTGGACATCTCTCAAATCGTGGTCTACACCCCGAGAGCTACAAGATGGCACCCCCTCGACGCATTCGAACCAAGGATGGTCCATCCCTACCCCAAAATGCCCACTTTCCTACTACTCCTACTTATGACGTCATCAATGACGTCACAGATGCTGTAGACATCCCTCAAATCGAGGTCTGCACCCCGAAGGCTACAAGATGACACCTCCCACGACGCATTCGGACCAACGATGGTCCATCTCTACTCCAAATACCTTCCTTCACTGCCCCAAAATGCCCACTTTCGCTACTACTCGTACTGATGACGTCAACAATGACGTCACAGATGACGCAAACATCCCTCAAATGGAGATGTACACCACGAAAGCTACAAGATGACACCTCCCACGACACAATCGGACCAAGGATGGTCCCTCTCTACCCCAAATACCTTCCTGCACTTTCCTAAAATGCCCACTTTGGCTACTACTCGTACTGATGACGTCAACGATGACGTCACAGATAACAGGAACATCCCTCAAATGGGGCTGTACACCCCGAGAGCTACAAGATAACACCTCCCACGACACAATCGGACCAAGGATGGTCCCTCTCTACCCCAAACACACCTCCACGCAGCCCCAAAATGACCACTTTACTTACTACACCCAACTGCGCATGCGCAGGTTGACGCGACTTGCACTAAAAAACACACCAGTCTGACTCTACCCCACACAAGCTTCACTTTCACGCCTCCCACGATCCATTTGGACCCATAGTAGTCCATCTCTACCCCAAACACACCCCCACCCTTATAAAAATGTACCATGATGTACCATGCTGAAAGTACCATGGTACTTTGGGACATTGTACCATGGATTTACCTTGCATGTACCATGGTAATACAATAGATTTACCATGGTGTACCATGCCTGTACCAGGCTGTACCATACCTGTACCAGGTTGTACCATGCCTGTACCAGGCTGTACCATGGTGTACCACGGTACTTTGGGACATAATCCATGGTACACCATGGTACATTTTTATAAGGCCTGCTTTCTATACTACGGCCAGACTGCGCATGCTCAGAATATTGAAAACGGACGAACCATTAGTCCAGTCGGATACTCCCCCACGAGAGCTTCAAAATAAGACCTCATACGACACCATGGGATCATTAGGGGCTCACCTAGACCCCAAAACGTCCACTCCGTATGGACCTATACACCCATAGCCAGTATGGGGCTATATGGATCTACCCAGGCCTCGGTGAACTTTTTCCAAAAATTTCACCGTTTCGCTTCGAAATCCTTCCCATCGTGTTCTAAATGACGAGACGTGAAAAACAAATCCAAACAACCCATATCACAATGAACGTATGTGAATTTCCCAGGTTGAACCTATACTTCCATATAACCAGTATGGAGCTATATGGGCCTATCCTACCCGGTACTTTTTTTCGGAAAAAAAATCCTAATTTTACATGCACCCACCTCATTGACTTGATAGGCAGGCCCCGATAAGCCCGGGGACCGATATTAGCCCTTTTGGCTAGAGTTGATAGGGGTTTTCCCCTATTTTAGAGGTAAAGTCCGTGTTTCGCTTTTTATATTTTCGGGAAAAAATCCTAATTTTACATGCACCCACCCATGACTGAATGGCCCTCGAGGAGCGCTTCACTTTGACACCTCACTCGACCCATTCGGTCCACTAGGGACCCACCCCGGTCACAAAACGTCTATTCCCACACTCTTTTTAGGCATTCCCCGTATACATTAACATTGGAAGTCACTTGGTTGACATGGGACTACTTTCTGTCCGCGGAAGTGACGGCATCACCACCAGACCGAGGAGGAATACAAAGGTTAAAAGTTACCGGAAGTACTTTTGACCTCCACGTGACCTTGAGCTGGTGGCGCCCCCTGGCGCCACAGAGGTGAAGGGCGATGTGGCGCCCCCCATACTTTAACCTGGGAAAAAAGGGGAACCAAGAGTTACCTCCCTGGAAAATAATAGTTGAAATCATTGCTATATACTACTTTTTCCCCTATTTTAGGGGTAAAGTCCGTGGTCCGCTTTTTATATTTTCGGGAAAAATTACATGCAGCCACCCATGACTGGATGCGCCTTCACGAATGCTTCACTTTGATACCTCACTCGACCCAATCGGACCAATAGTGGCCCACCTAGACCCCAAAACGTATATTCCCATACTCTGTCCCAGTATGGGACTATATGGGCTATATGGTACTTTTCCAAAAATTTCACCGTTGCGCTCCGAGACCCTTCCCATCGTGTTCTAAATGACGAGACGTGAAAAACAAATCCAAACAAGCCATATCACAATGAACGTGTGTGAATTTCTCAGGTTGAACCTATACCCCCATATAGCCAGCCTATAGGCCACCCCTCCCATCGTGTTTTTCTTGGCGAGACGACAAAAACGAGACCCCACAACCCATAGTAAAGCCCACGAAAAAAAAATGATCATCCCATACCCCATACAGGCATTTTCCCTTATATTGTATAATACAGACCCCTATTGTAGGGGTAAAGTCCGAGTTCCGCTTTTTATATTTTCGGAAAAAAATCCTAATTTTACATGCACCCACCCCATTGACTTGATAGGCAGACCCCGATAAGCCCGGGGACCGATATTAGCCCTTTGGGATAGGGTTGATAGGGTTTCCCCCTATTTTAGGGGTAAAGTCCGTGTTCCGCTTTTTATATTTTCGGGGAAAAATCCTAATTTTACATGCACCCACCCCATTGACTTGATAGGCAGGCCCCGATAAGCCCGGGACCGATATTAGCCCTTTGGGATAGGGTTGATAGGGGTTTTCCCCTATTTTAGGGTTAAAGTCCGTGTTCCGCTTTTTATATTTTCGAGGAAAAATTCTAATTTTACATGCACCCACCCCATTGACTTGATAGGCAGGCCCCGATAAGCCCGGGGACCGATATTAGCCCTTTGGGATAGGGTTGATAGGGGTTTCCCCCTATTTTAGGGGTAAAGTCCGTGTTCCGCTTTTTATATTTTCGGGGAAAAATCCCAATTTTACATGCACCCACCCCATTGACTTGATAGGCAGGCCCCGATAAGCCCGGGGACCGATATTAGCCCGTTTGGCTAGAGGTGATAGGAGTTTTCCCCTATTTTAGGGGTAAAGTCCGTGTTCCGCTTTTTATATTTTCGGAGAAAAATCCTAATTTTACATGTACCCACCCCATTGACTTGATAGGCAGGCCACGATAAGCCCGGGGACCGATATTAGCCCTTTGGGATAGGGTTGATAGGGGTTTCCCCTATTTTAGGGGTAAAGTCCGTGTTCCGCTTTTTATATTTTCGGGGGAAAATCCTAATTTTACATGCACCCAACCCATTGACTTGATAGGCAGGCCCCGATAAGCCCGGGGGCCGATATTAGCCCTTTTGGTTAGAGGTGATAGGGGTTTTCCCCTATTTTAGGGGTGAAGTCCGTGTTCCGCGTTTTATATTTTCGGAAAAAAATCCTAATTTTACATGCACCCACCTCATTGACTTGATAGGCAGGCCCCGATAAGCCCGGGGACCGATATTAGCCCTTTTGGCTAGAGTTGATAGGGGTTTTCCCCTATTTTAGGGGTAAAGTCCGTGTTTCGCTTTTGATATTTTCGGGAAAAAATCCTAATTTTACATGCACCCACCCATGACTGAATGGCCCTCGAGGAGCGCTTCACTTTGACACCTCACTCGACCCATTCGGTCCACTAGGGACCCACCCCGGTCACAAAATGTCTATTCCCATACTCTCTTTAGGCATTCCCCGTATACATTAACATTGGAAGTCACTTGGTTGACATGGGACTACTTTCTGTCCGCGGAAGTGACGGCATCACCACCAGACCGCGGAGGAATACAAAGGTTAAAGGTTGCCGGAACTACTTTTGACCTCCACGTGACCTTGAGCTGGTGGCGCCCCCTGGCGCCACAGAGGTGAAGGGCGATGTGGCGCCCCCCATACTTTAACCTGGGAAAAAAGGGGAACCAAGAGTTACCTCCCTGGAAAATAATAGTTGAAATCATTGCTATATACTACTTTTTCCCCTATTTTAGGGGTAAAGTCCGTGTTCCGCTTCTTATATTTTCGGGGAAAATTACATGCAGCCACCCATGACCGGATGCGCCTTCACGAATGCTTCACTTTGATACCTCACTCGACCCAATCGGACCAATAGTGGCCCACCTAGACCCCAAAACGTATATTCCCATACTCTGTTTAGGCATTCCCGTATACATTAACATTGGAAGTCACTTGGTTGACATGGAACTACTTTCTGTCCGCGGAAGTGACCGCATGATCACCAGACCGCATCACTGCGGATGAATTCGAGGTCAAAAGTCATGTGCACTTGACCTCCACGTGACCACCCCGTGACCTCCATGAAATGCGCAAAAGGTCAAAAGGGTCAAATGCCCTTAAATGCGCTTTTCTACTACGAAATGTGGCTTTAAAAGGGTTTTCTATACTACTGTTCTTGTAATCCAGCATCATAGCGGATTAGGGAGGAAAGTACGTGTCATCCATTGTCAAATCGGTGTTAGGGAGAACGTATGTGTTGCTCAATTGCGAAGCTGGATGGGTTAGGGAAGAACGTATTGGTAGTCCAGTGTCAAAGCGGGGTTAGGGAAGAATGTTCGTGTTGTCCATTGTCAAAGCGGGGTTAAGACGTAGGATTAGATATGCTCCTCTACTATCAAGTTTGTGTAGTCCGTGTCAAAGCGGGGTTAGGAAGAAATGTTCTTCTCCAGTTTCAAAGCTGAGTTAGGGAAGAACGTATGGGTAGTCGAGTGTCAAAGCGGGATTAGGGAGGACTGTATGTGTAGTCCGGTATCAAGGCGGGGTTAGGGAGGAACGCATGATGGACTGTAAATATGGGGTTAGGGAGTGAGGTACATATAAAGAGCACCAAACCGAAAATATGGAGTGAGTAATGTGGTTGAGTGTCCATGTGGGATCATGGAGAAAGGTATATGTGCTTGTGGTCAAGGTCAAATCGGGGTTACCTTTACTTGGGCTTGTTGAATTCTCATCTGGCTCCTGTTCATGTGCTTCACTATTAAACTAGACGTAGGAGCAATGATATATGTGTGATGAAGTGTCAAAACCGATCTTAGACTGTCTATTGTGCAATTTTATTCTGCCATACAGAGAAAAAGTAACATTTCTGATGTGAAATTAAGCCGTAAACTGTAACGATTGGGTTCATTGTGACGCTGCAAAGTGATTCTCTGAAGAAAGTCTTCATTGTTACGTTCGAAACTGTCGCTTGGAAGAAAAACAATAACAAATTGTCCATTGTTCCGTTGCATTCTGCCGTACAGAGAAAAAAAATAGTATTAGTGGTTAGAAATGAAGGCCTTAAAATGATGGGGTTCCATTGTGACGTCTCAAAATGCCGCTTTGAATAGTGAGCTTGATAGTCCTACTAAACACAGAATGTCATAAGTTACGTGAGTGAGGTTGAAATAAGTATTTTGTATGGTCATAATACTCTAAGTTTTGCTTGGCGTCTTATAAAGCTAATCCCACCGCTGTCACCAAAATGCCATATCTAGAAAATTCCGTTCGTGGGAAACCGCCACTGTGGGTAGCGAGAACAAGACGACATGAGCTTCAGTCACGACAGACGCGGTTCATGAATACTCCATGTAATGATCACGTGATAATGCATACAATAGCCAAGTCTGGCGACAATAATATGTCTAGACTTGAGCCTTTTCAGCAGCAAAATAGCTTCCTACATGAAGTATCTACCTGGAAAGCAGTGCGTTGCAAATGAACAAATGACATTTAATGAAACCTGTACACAGCAAAAATAAAACACAAGTCTATAATAATACCAACTAGATCAGCACAGGAGATGCTTCCTTCGTGAAATACAAATCGGTTGAATTCAATGCTCAATAGATTTCCACCTAACCAGCAGTCCCGTGTGAAAAATAGTCAAAAGAATGTGCTAGCTCACCGACATAGTATATAAAACAGGTGTCTGTGACTAAACATCATCTTCTTACAGTGTACCTTGCGTAAACAAACATACAATGTTGTTCCTCAAATCTTAGAGTGTACTTTACCAAAATACAAGTATATAGCTTTGTCTATATAGTACAATACATGCGTCACTAAATACCGCTCTTTTGGAGAGTACCATTACCAAAACGTTAGCAAATACTTGGAAACCGGCGTTGAACTATAAGGCCCCGTTTGTGACAATATTGTCCACGACAAATATATAGAGGTAAAACCAAAATATAAAGTCGCCGTTTGGGACAATATTGTCAGACACAAATATATAGAGGTAAAACCAAAATATAAACTGAACACTACATTCTAAATTACTAGATCAACAGATCAAACCGTTTATGGAAAGAAAAACACAAATTATGCGATTTAGTTCATTATTCACTGTTATTGGTACCTACGAATCACTGTTATTGGTACCTACGAAACTTGCCACTTATGCTAATCTGTATTGCAAGTAACCACAGCGAGCTTTAACTGTTCAATTGAAAAAGTTTCTTCAGCGGGCCAGAGCAAAGGACTAACTGGGATACAAATATCCCACTTGGGATATTAAATCCAAGTTGGGCATTGAAATATATCCTAATTGGGATATTTTTACCGATTTTCATACTAAACGGCAATGGCCAATTTCGACATCTGAACTACAAAAACAGGGTAGAATGTACTTCACAAAACTGCCAATGCGATTGTATAATTTTGCCGAAATTGCATCCATACATGATGTTGTATGTCTTGATGAATACGAACACAATACCTAGCAAAATATGCCAGCTTGAAAATATGGAAGTGTAAAAAAATATCCAGAGTGGGAGATCTCAGTTAGTCCTTTCAAGTCTTCGGCTTTTACAATAAAATGTTCCGATATAGCTTACCGAAGAAGTTCTGTATCCCGATTCGCCTGGTTGTACGTTCCTGGTGGCTTGGCTGCTTTTAAGTCCAGTTCACAGGATTCCACGACAAGATTCCACAGAATAACACTTCACCACCAATAGTGAATAGTCACAAATGTTCGCTCAGACCGCAGTCTGAAAGTTCTCACACAATGCCACAGACTAGTCAGTATTGCAATACATGTTCAACTAGCCCGTGTTGGCGTGATCAGGGCAGGGGATGCTCACGCCATTGCGTTGGAGAAACCAAGCTATAGCGCGCGAGCAACAACAACATTCCATTTCATGTAATTCGACAGAAATAGATATTTAAAACGTACCTTATACCATCAACTTCAATACTGTACACACACAAACTCCTCACGAAGGCACAGAGGGTAGGAAAAAATAAGTGACTCGGGGTTGTTGTTGTTTCTCTGGACAAACATAACGTCTTCCCTGCTCAACTCCGTGAGCACGTGTTGTTTTGCGGAAGCCCGACCCTTTCGCCGAGGGGTTTACCAAAAATGCAAACCGCACACGTGTTCGGCAAGACACGCTCGTCAATTGCCAAGAACATGTACGCTCTAATGAGGGCAATCGATTCCGGTATGTCCGAATTGATTTTAGTTTAAACTCTACACACCGAAAAGGAATATTTCCAAGAGCGCGTGTTATGGGACTTTTTTTTTATTTTTTTTTTTATTTTTTATTATTCAATGTTATTTATTCCATTTTGATGTCCATTTGAAATTTCGTTTAGTTTTTGACAGATTTAACTTGGACATTTATATACACACTCAAACAAAGACAAAGACTTACTACATACATACATACATACATACATACATAAAATACATACATATATACAAAACACATATTTACACACACATGCATTCATGCATACGAATACATTTTCATGTTAACATATATTCACATTACAAGTTTAGGCCACACCCGGCCTTTGATAATATAAAGAATAGTGTAGAGACATAAGCATGTACGTGTATGTATGCAAACATGCACGTACATACCTACTTTCATAATAATGTAAATATGTAAATAGAGTTATGGGACTTGAAGCGTACATGTTGTTTGCCAGTGGACGAATTTCTTTCCGAACACGTGCGCGGTTTGCATTTTGGGTAATCCTCGTGCGCGCAAAGGAAAGGAAAGAAAGATGGCGTGAAGCGAGGAGGACGTTTTGATATGTGCCGAGAAACAACAACCATCCCGGGTCACTTGTTTTTTTTCTACCCTCTGTGCTTTCGTGAGCAGACTGTGTGTGTATATGGATAAGTTGATGGAATAAGGTACGTTTTTAGTCATGTATTTGGGTCGAATTTCATGAGTTGAATTTTGCTGTTTGCCGTGCGCTGTAGCTTGGTTTCTCCGACCCGGCCAATGGCGTGAGCATCCCCTGCCCTGGTCACGCCAACAAGGGCTAATTAGGGTGGTTTACCGGAAGTAAACAATCTGTTGTCAGAACAATCGGCCCCCATCCTTTAACCTGGGAATTGCTTCGGGCCTAATTTCAATAAAATCGATAAGATGTATCGTTGTTGCGCGAAAGCATGTACTCATTTGTGTATTTAAGAGGGAAATACTCACATGTCATGCAAAGATTGCCGTGGATCGAGTCAAACACGCCACCCTGGAGTTTTAAATCTGAACAAATTGTTTTCTGCGCATGCGTGAAAATGTCCCGTAGATTCGTACCATATTTTGTCAAATTAATTCAAGTGAGTATATTGCAACATACCCATTTCGCACACAAAATAGTAAAAACTGAGAACATAGCATTTCATACGTAGAATATATATTTCGCAATCGCCATATTTTTAATATTTCTGCTTTCGAATATGGTACTAAATGGTCTGATCAATTGTACTCCCTATTGCTCAATGAACGAACAGCAACATGAACGTGTGAAGCCATTTATTGTGATTGTGATCGATATTCGCTAGATTGCAATATCGTGCAGAATGCATGGGTGAAATTTATCCTCGAAAATGAATTGGAATACCTATTTCAAGTAGCTCAGTGTAAAAATCTCCAGTATAAAGTCACATGTATGCTTTAATGAATATTCAGCGCAGCGAGGGTCTGGAGAGAGAGACAAAAACTCGACAATGAAAGGGAGATAATTCTGCAAATTCCTACTTATACCTAGCCCTACTTACCTCCCTTCCACTGCATTTGTGAGCGTGTCGTGGCCGAGTGGTTAGGGTGTTTGACTCTGACCCGGAGTGCTACAGCTGGCGTGGGTTCGCGCCTCGCCAGTGACCGTTTACATCTATACTCGCCTATTTACAAGGCGCTGGACTGATTCGGTGTCCAGGGTAAAATGGACTGATGGTGGAACTAGTTGCTACGCTAGACCTTCGCCAGCGGAGGCACTTGGGGAATAAAGTACTTGGGTGTCTTTCAGTGACCGCTATATAAATTCACTCACAGTAGTACATAGCATACACCGCTAGGAAGCTCGCATGGTTAGACTATCACAGCACTTTCAGCATGGTAGTTCGTCCAAATTGTAGAATTGTATAAATGTACTTTCAGGATAGTAGTTCGTCCAATTGTATAGAATTGTATAATAAATGTTCACTTCACAGCACGATAGTTGAGCTATAAAATGTTGAGTGGTTCCTAATTGATTGTATATTAATATGTACTCCGTAAGGAGGTGCCTCTCTCAAAGGGGGAAATTACGAACCGAACTTGAACTTGAACTATGGCACAGCGCCGCAAACCAAGTTGAAGGTCGTAGTTCAAGTACTAGACTAACCACGTGTTCGCATTCTGAAGATCGGGTATATTTTGCAATCTTTTCCATCACGTTTTCTTGTCTTGTAATATATTTCGAAAACTACGAAAATTATTCCTAAAATATATACTTTACACACATGATCAGTTCATGTTTGATCAATCTGCAAACACCTTGCGCAGAAAGTAAGCGGTTTTGCTTCACTCTTCTTGGCCGGAGTAGTCACCAAGTGACTTTCTTCAGTCCTGAAGAATAATCGGCAACCAGAAATAGGCCCAGCCGTAGACGAGATGAACTGCTCTCTCGCCAAAATACACAGTTTATCTTTATCACAAGGATAGAATGGCAAATTTTGTGACATATTTATGCCAAACTTGTGTTACCATGCTTCATTTCGTATGCGGATAGCTAGAACTCCTCCACACGGAATTGTTTGAAAACTTTAGCAATGTTTTTGAAAACTTTTGGCAATGCCAAATTTCATATGCAGTCAGGATTTTCAAGGATACAGTTCTAATTATAACAAGGGAAATATCATTTTTCAGCCTACATTGAATAAAGTATTTCAGTACGGACTGGTGCTTTCCTCCTTGTAGACCCTGCTGGTCTAGCTCATGCAAATACGTTAGATACAGGATGTAGAGTTATCTTACCTCAACAAACGAAGAGCCCCAACCATTTGGTGTTTTGAAGGAGTTCTTGGCCAAGTTTCATCTGGTTATTTTGAAAATTAATTTAACATTTTGTTAACTTGTTTAGTTTACAATTGCAATTCGGGCACTTTCCCTTTGCCATAGGCGTATGTTTTCATAGTTTTTCATTATTTTAGCAACTTATTATCATATTGTATTTCCCTTCCAATTTTTCCTCCATCTTGGAATGTCAATTGTCTGTTCAGTTTTTCATGCCATTTTTGAGATTTATTCCAACGCTGTGACTTCAAGGTGGATTTTTAACCATTCTAATTCATTACTGGAGTGCCACAGATGAAGTAGAACTGGTAGCTCCGTGTCCAAAAGCGACTTTAAAATTTCAATGCACTACCCTAGGCTAATGTTCAACCATGCACACTTTCAGTATGTGCTGCTGAATTAGGTCATCAGTACATGCGACGCTTACATATCATCAATGTTTCGCACATGTACGTCTTCATAACACAACTTCGCTGCATTTTAATATGTGGATCGTTGGACGGCATAGCATAATCATATCTTCTTTGATAACAAACTGAATTTTTTTTTACTCCTGCATAGCTGTTCTTTGTGAGTGTATCTGTGTATAGATACTTTACCTGTTCAGCTGTGTGAGCCCGTCACTCGCACTGTGCAGCCAATCAACGATTTCGCATCTCATTACCACTATGCAAATACAGAACTATGCTCTTCGCGTTGAAAAAGTTAACAAGATCCCTCATATAAGACGAAGCGAGCCACACTGATGCCTACCAAAAAGTTCGACTTTTTGATACCGAACATACGACTTCATATAAGACGACATGCACTCTATATTCTTAGGGTCGACTCCTATTCGTCATGTAAGGAAAACACAATAGGTGTCTTCATGAAGGGAACCTTGTTAAACCTGGAAAAGCTACACGGTGTTCCCCGTTTGAAGATACTTACATGACTCAGTTTCGAAAATCAACCAGCGAAACAAAATACAAATCTACGGAACCGTAGAGGGGACATGCAAAATCTTTTTTCGCGGAAAATTATCTCGTCCCACGAGATAATTATCTTGTCCCACGACATATTTATCTCGTCCCACGAGATAATTATCTCGTCCCACGACATAATTATCTCGTCCCACGACATAATTATCTCGTCCCCCGAGAAAATTATCTCGTCCCACGAGATATTTATCTCGTCCCACGAGATAATTATCTCGTCCCACGACATAATAATCTCGTCCCACGACATAATTGACCAATGGCAACAGGTTTTACAACTACGTTGTTAACGAATGAAAGCGCACGTAACTTGCGAAAAGAAGTGTCTCATATACCGGTACATTCTTCCGAGCAGCTCGCCCAAGCTCTCTGCTGGGTCAACCATTAGTTCGGGAATTAATGCGACACGTCGTCCCTGATGACTTCCTTTGACGATGAGTTTTATTGACAATAGGCTTGTTTTCCTGAACGCCTACAGTTCACGGCCTATTCTTATCTCATCAAAAGAGCTCGAGGAACTACTGCTTTCGCAGAACTTCGATATTAAGGACTTCGTGTACATAAAACTAATAAAATTTACGTAGTTCAATCCAGCGTTCATTCTGCACGTATTGCAGTTCACCATGAAACAACTAAATTGGTATATTTTTTATAATGTGAAAATCCTGTATCATTAATTAGATGGGAGATTTGTGGGGGTTTTTTACGTCATGATGTCAAGTCTGTATGTTATAGCATTGGCAGATCAACACCATCGTGGCGTTAAAATAATATGGTACGTATTGGCGATTTTCGGCAATTCTCAATCGATTTTTATTGAAAGACAGGAATAAAGTTAGTATTTTTTTAGTTAATATACTGTGTGATTTAAGTTTCAATGTTGTACGATAAATGGTCTCCGAAATATCGCCGAAAACGTCTGGGATATATTATCTGGGACAGACAGTAGGTTTATTTCTATGGTTTCTTTGTGAAAAGTAGTTGAAAATTAATATATCTCTTGTTTGTGTATGAAGAAATACTGAGCAAATGACTGGGATCTCAATTGAAACACAAAACAACTTTATAGAGAAAAAAAAAGAAGAAAAATTCTGCTCAACGGACGTGTTGATGTTTTTTCGTCCAAATATGCGATTGGATTAGAGAACATTATTTCATTCTCAGAGATGATCGCACGAGATTTGAGCCCGAAATCGTCAATCTATTGTTTTGTTCACTGATCGATTGCAATCTTAATTTAGGCCTACCGGTAGGCACTGGCGGTGATAAGTTTACTTCCCCAGTACTAAGCAACAACTGGAAAAAATACTTGATAAGAAAAACATTCACTTCTATGCTATGTTTTCTTTCTTTCATTTTTTTTATTTATTCATTTTTTTTTATTTATTTATTTTTTTTATTTAAATTTTTTTTCTTGGCCGGCCAAGCCTCCCATGTACGGAGCCTTCTCGGTTTACTCCTTCTCAGGTTAATATGTAATGTCTGTCACATTTATATAATGCAAGGAAGTGGCGGAGATCGAGACACCTGTTCAGATGTGTACTTGTATCCGCTAAAGAAAATGTTGACATCAAATTATAGCAGTTGGAGAATTTTCACTCCTAATCATGAATACTGTTTGAGGGAATGGATAAACTTCACTTCCTTCGTGTTCTCTAGTCAGTCTTGTGTGAAATCTATGTCAACAGAATTGTATTACAATATGACATCGGCTTTATTATGAAGTCTGCGTCCGCTCCATACACAGATCCAGACGAAAAAAAAAACACATTGAAACACTCTCTTCGTTAAACAACTAAATTTCGCACGAAGGTTTGCAGACTTTTAGTGAACCAAGGACATCAAAATTAAGATTCCATTCATCCAAACCCAAGAAAACTTTGAAATGATCAAATAATTTTTCCTTGTAGTTTGAGGTTGTTTTTTTATTGGCTAGGCCATCTGCAGATTGCCTAAAATTCCCAGACTGATTACAATAGATGTACGTTACGTGCGCTTTGATTGGTAAACAACGTAGTTGTAAAATCTGTTGTCATTGGTCAATTATGTCGTGGGACGAGATAATTATCTCGTGGGACGAGATAATTATGTCGTGGCACGAGATAATTATCTCGTGGGATGAGATAATTATGTCGTGGCACGAGATAATTATGTCGTGGGACGAGATAATTATGTCGTGGGACGAGATAATTTTACGCGAAAAAAAGATTTTGCATGTCTCCTCTACGGTTCCGTACAAATCAGTCAATACGGCAAGTCTAATCTTCATATCGAAAATATGGTCGAGGATACTTCCCATTGCCCAAAGTCACGTCAGTCGATTACTGGTTCCACTGATAAGTCTTGTTCTTCATGTGATTTTGCACTTTGTCAAAAATTGAGATCTTCATATGAATATCCATGAGGGTATAATTCGATTTATATCAATATTCATGCTCGGTAACCATGGTAACGCTCAATCTCAGTAAACTCAGATATAATATCACAGATATAACATCTGACTTCAGTCCTATATAAATCCCACGCGAATTTGAAACTACATTTGTTAGCCAATCAGGTGACTAACTTGGTGGAACAATTTCAAAATCACGCCCACAGTAATTACCCACGGTAGCACGTTGTCTAATATATAAACATTATCCTGAAACAGTACCGAAATTATGGCATCATTTCCAGACAGTGTGTGTGAAAAACTGTAAAGATCAAAGAGTTTACTCCCACCGAGAAGTCTGGCTTTGTTAGGGGGTTAAAAATATCAAAAGATTGTGGCGTGCGAAGATGTTAATCTTCGTGAACTAAACGTCAATCATTGTCAGAGAGAAAAGGTAGAAATTGCCGTGATTGGCTTATTATGGGATCTCGTAGAATATCGGCGAAAGTAGTATATAGCCGTGATTTCGAGTCGCATTGACCTCCTTGCACTTAAACTTGTGGCGGCCACGTGGAGAGGTCAAAGGTCATTGAGTGCACTTGAGTTGACCTGTATCCTTTCATCTCGTCTCTGATCTTGGAACATGTTTAGACATGTTAGGGGATTCCTCCGCGGTGATGCGGTTTGGCGGTGATGCGGTCTGCCTTCGCGGACAGAAAGTAGTCCCAAGTATATAGAGGGCTGAGGGTATGTCTGACTGTATGGAATGCATGTATTGACTTGTGTCTGGGTTTTTTCCATCACGGGGAGTGCGCAGGTGTATGACGTCACTTCCGATCTGCGTGAATCGGGCGTGACCTGGGTATGACTGTATGGGATGTACTGACTTGGTTCTGGGTTTTTTCCATCATGCGGCGGTCACGTGATTAGGAGTGCATGTACGGACTTGTATGCCGTCCATTCATTTGAGTCGTGTACTATTTTCCCAAGCCACAACACGAGGATGAGATGTCCTAGAATAAACGTCATCATTGTGACGGCAGGGGTTGTGCATGAAGGTTTGTTGAAATTTATTTTTTACTTACAAGGTGACGAAGAAACTTCTGAGTTGGCGATCAGCTATTGCAGCGAGATAAATAACTATTACACAAAACAATTATCTTCTGAAATGAATATGATCCAATCGCTGTAGCCGATCTTCTATTCCTCGAGATAACCCTCGGTACAAGAATTGTTTGACACAAGAATAATTTAGTGATGTATAACCGTCAACTGGTGGTGTCCGTTTTGACAACACTTACTCCCAACTGTGGTTTGGTACATCTGCCACAGAACATCCTTTTTGTCGCCTTCTGGAACTCTGTATCACATGACCAATGCATTACGGGGTTAAGCCATGTGTGGACATACGTCAATAACTGACTGAACTCGACAAGTATATATATAAATAGGCCTACGTGCCTGACTGTTCCCTTGTATATTACCAGGAAGATATTGAACGCAAAATATGGTAGGAAACACATACAAAACATAACTAATATAAATGTTAGATGAATCCATGGTTTCTTCATGGACCGCCCGACGGTGGCGCCACCTGACGCTGTAACGGTTGTCGCCCTCTTTTTCAAGGCGTGAATTGCGAACGAAGAGAAACTCAAAACGAGGAGAATCGGCACTATCAGGTTAAACAGCAGGTCATATACGAAAGATTTGTCTTCATCATCATTGCCACAGTATTCTATGGATACATTACCCTTTAGATGTACGGACTGGACCTGCAAACGAGAATAAAGGCCAAAGTAGTAACCGGGTGTATGACTTATGATCAGATACTCCAGTTTATGGTTTGTTGATGTTTTTCAATGTAGGTGTTCAATTTCATATCGAGCGTTAATCACCAAAGACCCACCGATGAAGTGTATATGACGGATTGTCGGTGGGAATCATCCAGAAATATTATGATCCGGGAAGGGGTAGTTTATAACAAAGTTGAAGACGGGCTCCGAAATTAACCCAATACCTCGGAATTATTTGACTGAATCATTCATTAATGTTAATTAAGGCTTTTATTGCAATGTGCATCACTTAAGCGAATTACAAACCGGTATTATCGAGGAGCAAATGCTGTAACAGCTCTGTTAACATCAGTTGTCACCTTCAAATTAATGGAAGAAACGGTTAACAGAAAGTTGAGGATAATCCATCTTCATTTTATCAAGCCAATTTCTACGTACCTACTTCGAACCTGTCTTGATGTATCTGACCACCTTCAGTGTTCAAAATCCGATTTGTAAATTTCACCTACGAACGAGAGACGAACCAATCAGAACCTACACACCGATTGACATCATCTGCATTCCTCCTAATATGGTGCGTGTGTTGACCCAATATATAGGTTAGCCAATCAATAACGCCAATAATATGACACATTTCGGAATTCGAAGTTTCGAGGTCAGTGACGTCTCTTATCTATTTATAAGTTATTTGAACATTGAAGGGGTCAGATATATTAAGGGAAATTCGAAGTGAAATTCGACGTAGAAATTGGCTTGATAAAATGAAGATGGGGATAATAAGGCCGCTCTTCGGCTTCGGATGCTTAGCATATGTACATAGGAGTGGATCATCTACTTCACGAGCGTTTTCTAAAAATTCCACATTAATATTTGAAAATGGTTTTACCGAGCAAGTCATTAACCATGAGCTTAATTCCTTACCTGAGCCAGATGGGTTGGATAGATGGTGAGCATCAGAGATATCACCCAAACGGAAATAATCTGGATTCGTATGTTTCTCTTCTTAGTAAGCCTTCTGAAGAAAAGAGGGTACTTGATGGCACAGAGTCGTTCTATAGCCAACACTATCATACTGTGGATAGCGCCATAGTATCCACCATACACAATAATCAGGTAGAATTGGCACATCGATTTAGTTTTCGGGATCCGGTTCAGCATTCCACCTACGACCGCCGCTACAGAATACAGCATATCTCCTAGGTGATTAAGAAGAGAAGGATTTAGGAGTTAAAATCATTGTGATATTCAGAGTGGCTTGGTTCGCAGTGTCGATGTTGTTGTTGTATACCCCACTTTTTCATTCACCACAATGAGCTTTGATGATGTCACGCAGCAAACTAGAGATAATTAGATAAACAAATAATGGTATATTTTCTTTTCTAACATTTTGTTTACAGTTTAATGCATAACATTTGTACCACTTGGTTGCCATTAGTTTCAGGAATATGGTTACCATAGCAACCGGTAACCAAATGGTAATCAGGAACTTTAATGGTTAAAGTGATTCTTTAATGATCATGAATATCATAGACCGAATAATCAGCAATTAAGTTTTCATAACCTGCAAAAATTTCAAAATAAAGTCCTTAGCAGCTGGTTGATATGGTAACCAAATTTCTAAAAATAATTAAAATATGGCAAAAACAAAGTCATATAGTTTGCTTAATGCCATAAGTAATCAATAATATAAGTTTAAAAGAGATTAGACTTCTAGATATGTGAATATAGCTGCATAAAGTAAGCTCATTGTCAGGAGTTCACTTGGTCACATCCCAAAATCTCATTTGCATAAATTCCCTGAATATCATATTCCTACGAAATAGGCTCTCATTTGCAAATTGGGAGAGAGAAAGAGAGAATTAGGGTTTAACGTCGCGTTCAGCAATATTTCAGCTATATAGCGACGTTCAAACAAAATTCTAAGTACTCAAGCCAATGACTCGGTAATCCAACACATTAATACAAACACACATGAAAACTTATGCAACAACCCGATTTCTCTCAAATAACCCAAGACACAGTCCTCTCTCACCCGACTAAATAAAAAGATCTTCCAAAGTAGTCGCTCGATAAAAAGAATCTCTTTCAATCTTAAAATTTATGCAGTCAACAAGAATATGTTTCACTGTGGGATCTTCGTGGCATGGAATACACCTTGGGACTGGCTCTTTTCAGTAAATGTTCGTGAGTTAATCATGTATGATCGATTTTGCATCGCCTGCTGATAGCCTGATCGAAACGTTTCTGGCTGTTCAGATTATTAAAGCCTACCGTTTTTTTGAACTCATGAAGTTTGTTATTTTTCACAGCATCCCATAAAGATTGAAACAGCCGTCTCACATAAGTACAGATAGAGGGTCTGAAATCGCTAAAGGGCCTCAGTACTACCTTTGATGTCAACGTGACTAGGCAACCAACAAAACACAATATCAATATGTTGATAAAATCTACAGTCATGTAATTGTAGAATAAGAAATAACATATCTCCGCAAACGTTTGGATTATTTATATGCGGTAAACGGCATCTTACTCAAAGTTTGCCTTCATGATTACGTTCATCTCGTTTGGGTTCCTCTTTATGCTCGACATCGTTACTAACGATCCATACTTCATGTAAGGAACACGAGACAAAGCACACAACAGCCACTTTTGTGGAAAACCAAGGCTTTTCAGCAACACAAACAACAACTGTGTCCTGGTGAATGTCATACTGATACCACTGTTTCGCTTTACCCACATCGAAAACTGGACACTCTGTGATGCCGGATGTCCAACGCTATTCCACTTGGACATTCTATGTCGGCACGGACAGAGAGAGACAGAGAGAGAATTAAGGTTTAATGTCGCGTTCAGCAATATTTCAGCTATATAGCGACGAATCAAACAAAATTCTAAGTTACAAGCGTCTGGTCCGTCATTCATAATTCAGCCATCGTCCATTAGAGAATATCCGCGTCCATAATCCAAAGACCTATTCCATATTCCATATAACAGTATTAGCACCAAATTCAAAAAGACAATCATAGTATACATAAACATAGGCTTGTTTCCTGCAAGAGAGAAGCGGTCAACAGTTTTCAATGATGCCGGCAAGACATCATGATGTTCCAAAAATATCAAATCCGTATCGCTGATCAGTATATTTAATCCATAATATTCGTTGTAAAGTCGTCATCTAAAGAATGATGTATCTCAGTCACGCTTTGATTGTGACTGTTCATATGAGTACCATGAGGATCTTGAAGTACATGGGTTCATACGGCCCCTAGCCCCGGGTTGAGCGGAATTAGACACAAGATACGAAACGTAACGACATAGATCTTGCACGCTACGCTCGTATTTTGCTATCAGCATGCGATATGTATCGCCAAATTTGAGAAACTTTGAGTGGAGGCGTTTGGTGGTGTAGCCCTGTTTTACAAGTTTCTGCAAAAATGTGTTGTGACGTTGATTAAAATCGTCACATTTAACACAGGATCTAGCAAATGCTACTAGGCGTGATATGTATACGCCATATGCAGATCCCACTGGAATATGACTGTCCAGAAAGGGATAGTTTATGATGTCGATATTGTAATCATCTCTTATGTCATTCAGTCGACGAGAGAGAAGGCCCGCTTCATTTTTATAGAGATATAGGTCTAAATACGATGTGCCTGTAGGGTTATCTGTAGTTTCCTTCAAATTCAGTGAAGGTGGATATATATCCTTCACTGCGTCATTTATATACCGATTATCCACAGCGAGAAGATCGTCTATATAGCGTTTGGTGAATGAGAAGGAACGGGCTTTGAATGGATCGGTTTTTGAAAGCGCCTGCATATAATCATATTCATAAGAGAACAGATATAGGTCAGCCAATAGGGGTGCACAATTAGTACCCATTGGAATACCTATATGCTGTTGATATTTTGTGTTTCTATTTTTAATGAGAAATTCAAGCAACTCTATAAACAAAGAAACATCCCATGAATGATATCTCTTGTATGTAGTAGAGCTAAAGAATGCTTTATAGCTTCCGACATTAATATATCTACGATCAGTTTTCTTGAACACAGATACTATTAATGAACTTAGACGGTCAATAAGGTCCTGATGAGGGATTGTGGTATAGAGAGTCGAGAAATCCCACGTGGATACATGTCTATACGGTATGTGACCTTTAGCATCAAGTTCTTCCGTAAGACATTTTGAGTTTTTCAATATCCACATACATTCAACGCCAGAGTTTTTAGAAATAGTGGCGCAATACCTTTCCCAAAATGCTTTTAGGGTTGAAAGAACCAGAACCAGTTAGGAATCTAGCTTTGTACTCAAGTCCTCAAGCCAATAACTTAGTAATCCAACACATTAAAACATACACACATTAAAACTTATGAAACAAACCGACTTCTCACAAATAACCCAAGATGCAGTCCTCCCTCACCCGACTAAAAAGATCTTCCAAAGTAGTCGCTCGATAAAAAGCATCTCTTACAATCTTAAAATCTATGCAGTCGATAAGAATATGTTTCACCGTGAGATCTTTGTGGCATGGAATACACCTTGGGACTGTGACCGGATAGGACAACGAAGTTAGACACCTAAGTTAGAACGGCGTTGATATTGGTTTTCAGGAAAGAATTCAATTGACACTTTGTCAGTATCGAGCAGAACAAAACGTCACAAGATGTCAAGAGTTCCACAATTGTGAGAACATAGTGAAATGATACCATTTTTGGCTTCAGAACCGACACCATAGAGGAGAAAATTATTATTTCATGAAATAAAGAAAATATAAACCTACCGACTGCTAGGCTGATAAAATAGTGTCTTGAGTTGGATTTTCTCATACAGCGTTGTAGTAGCACCACACAAACCAAGAGGTTGGAGGTGAAACCGACGACACCGATAAAAGTGGACAAGTTTCGAATCCATCCCGGTGATGTGTAAACTGGTTCGTTATCCAATGTGCCATTTTCCATGGTCAGAACTACCAGATGTTGGATCAGCCTATGTACGTCTCGGAGTGAGTCACATTTTTGTTTGACTCATTGTGTGATCCATCTGCCAGCTGAAAAGAAACGATACGAGTTTCCTGTAAGTTTTATGGAAAAGGATAAGCTAATCAATGTAAATATCCTAAACGGTTACTTAGATATTGGAGTGCAAGATGATGGGCTGACCTTGCTGAACTAAGTTGATTAAAAAAGTATTTATATCTCTAGTCGATGCTCTAAAGAACCTAATCGTGAAGCAGCAAGATCGGCAATTCCCCGAACCAGAAATATCGAAGAATTACATACTGAGAAAATCCAGCCAGAATGGAAGGGGACTTAACTAAGCTGACCAGGTATCCGACAGTGGTTGCAGGTCAGAATATTAGCTTTCGACCAATCAGAGACAACGGTAAGTTATTATCCGGAAGTGAAATATTTACTTGACCCACAGGTAGCGTCACCTATAGGTGAATCGGCATGAAAAGCAATCCGAAGCGAGACCTTTAGGCAAGGTACCCACATACCAAATTTGGAAAGAATCCGTTCAGATTCTCAAAAGTTATCGTCCGGAAACTAAATACAAACTTGGTCCCATTGTGGCGCCACCTACAGGCGGATGGGCATACAAAAACAATCGCAGGCGAGATCCTGAGGTGAGGTACCCACATTCCAAATTTGAGAAGAATCCGTTCAGTTTTCAGAAGTTCGGAAACAAAGTCGGACTGACGCACAACCGCTCCGACGCACGGACGGACCCCAGTAGTATAGTCCCACTTTAGCCCTTCGGGCGTCGAGGGATAACAAAATACGAGATGATTTCCTACAAGAGAAGCGGTCAAAAGGGATGACAACAAGATGTTCTGCAGATAAAATATTTATCAATGACCACTATTCTTTGTCCAACTGAATTTCTTTTCTTTTTTTAGCCCACCATCACCAGATGGTGGGCTGCTCAAATCAGTTTTTGTCCGTGGTCCGTCGTCCGTCCGTCCGTCAGTCCGCTGGACGCCCCTCCGTCCGTCCGTAAACAATTCTTGTTATCGCGATTTCTCAGGAAGTACTGCATGGATCTTTCCCAAATTTGGTACACAGGTTCCCCTTGGGGTCTAGTTGTGCAAGATACCCTTTCTGGTCCGATTCGAAAACCCAATATGGCCACCAGGCAGCCATCTTGGATTTCCCCATGAAACTTTGTTATCGTGAATTCTCAGGAAGTACTGCATGGATCTTTCTCAAATTTGGTACACAGGTTCCCCTTGTGGTCTAGTTGTGCAAGATACCTTTTCTGGTCCGATTCGAAAATCCAATACGGCCACCAGGCAGCCATCTTGGATTTCCCCATGAAACTTTGTTATCGTGAATTCTCAGGAAGTACTGCATGGATCTTTCTCAAATTTGGTACACACGTTCCCCTTGGGGTCTAGTTGTGCAAGATACCTTTTCTGGTCCGATTCGAAAATCCAATATGGCCACCAGACAGCCATTTTGGATTTCCCAATGAAACTTTGTTATCGTGAATTCTCAGGAAGTACTGCATAGATCTTTCTCAAATTTAGTACACAAGTTCCCCTTGGGGTCCAGTTGTGCAAGATACCTTTTTTGATCCGATTCGAAAATCCAATATGGCCGCCTGGCGGCCATTTTGAATAACCCCATAAACATTGTTATCGTAAATTCTCAGGAACTACTACATGGATCTTTGTCAAATTTGGTACACAGGTTTCCCTTGAGGTCTAGTTGTGCAAGTTACCATTTCTGGTTCGTTTCAAAAATCCAATATGGCCACCAGGCGCCCATCTTGAATTTCCCCTTGAAACATTGTTATCGTGAATTATCAGGAACTATTTCATGGATCTTTCTCAAATTTGGTACACAGGTCCCACATGGGGCCTTATTGTGCAAGATAACATTTTGGGCCCGATTCGAAAATCCAATATGGCCACCATGCCGCCATCTTGGATTTCCCCATGAAACTTTGTGATCGTGAGTTCTCAGGCCATCCTGAATTTTCGTATAAATCTTTATTCTCGCATTTGGCACAGGTCCCCTTGTAGTACAGTTGTGCAACATACCTTTTTTGGTCAGATTCGAAAATTCAACATGCCCTCCAGGCGGCCATCTTCATGGTCGTCAGTGTCTGTAGAGCATAATTTTCAAAATGCGAAATTCAAATTTTTTTGTAGTTTTGGTTAGGTTTTTGTTGGGGTTAGGATTTTGCTAGGGTATGTTTGTTTGGGTCATCGTCGCTGTGTGTCCAATTAGGTTAGGTGCGACGTTAAACTTCAAACAACCAACCAATCAATTTCCTGATAAAAATTTCCTCTTGAACCCTTGTTACCGTGGGTATCTTCAAATCTCCATAACCACGGAATGGGTCTTCCTCACATTTTGTACAGATGTTATAACCCCTCGCATCCTAGTAGTTGTGCATTCATCATTGTTTAGGTCCCATTCGAAACTGCAATAGCCAACAGGTGGCCATGTTAAGATAATTTTTTTCTATGATTGAACAAAAATATAATACACTAGTTGGCAATATGCCTTAAGACCCACACCTCTATTCATTAAGAATTACCTTTTGGTCATAAGGTTAACTTGTAAGTATATGCAAAAGCTCTTTTAATTTTCATTTCATGAAAGGAAACTAGTTTTCAAAAGTTCCTACAGAGGAGGCTGTTACAAGGGTGAGGAGGGGGGGGGAGAGCGGGGTCCAATCTCGGTAAAATTGCAACAGGCATCCTGACGTCCAGTACAGTGTTCTTAACATCCCAACAGGCAAAAATCCTGAATTCCCAGACGTTTATTATTTCTTTGCCACATTTCCAGTAAATCAGTGTCATATTTCGGTTGAATTTTTCGTCATGAAATAGCATACAAATACATCAATCTATATTTCTGGGGGCCCTCGGTGGCCGAGTGATCTAAGGCGCTTCGCTGGTGACCGCTAGCCTCACACCGCTGAACTGGCACGGGTTCGAGCCCAGCTGGTCCATGTGTGAAAGTTTGTCAGTTACTTGCCGAAGGGCGGTGGTTCCCTCCGGGTTCTCCGGCTTCCTCCACCAACCAAACTGACTGTCACTATATGAGTGAAACAAACTTGAGTGTGACATTAAGCCAAATCCCCCCCCCCCCATATATTTCTGAAACGAGTATTTCTTCAGGATTCCCAATATATTATTAAAATTAAAATCGGATAATTAGTGGATACGCTATCAGCTTTTGACGGCCGACGAGCTATACTTCCGATGACTGCCAAAGATTTTCCGGAGGTAAAATAATCTCGTTTTCCGTCGAAATAACAACAGCCGCTGTTCGGTCTTTCATTGTGAACAGGTCAGATTGATAAATTGTTCAATTAGTGTATATTATTCCTTCTAAAACTACTTAAATCATTTTTTTTAAATGCATGAACGGTGATATTTACAACAATTCAGCATAAAATTGCGACTTTCGTCTGCTGTACGAGAATTTCTCTCTCTCGTGGATTAGAGGTACCTACCTGAAAACTCAAGTTAAGTCAAGTTCCGTGCAGGAAAAGGTCACGTAACCCACGAAACTCCTCCGAGGGAAGGGTTTTTAGCCATGTCAGTTTTTGTGTCTCTCCAATAATTACTTTTATATGAAATTAAAATAAACCGTGAAAAGCGTACGAGCCCGTAGTGAAGCTCTCCCCTACAGATTGGTAGAGACTGTCACTGGTTTAGGAATATTAATATGTTATTTCTTATTTTTCTGGTCGTCGCCAATTTGTTTAAAATTGAACATGAGGCCGAAAATATATCGTTAGCAATATAAACTCAGCAAGAGTTACCAAAGTGAACACAATGCGATTGTCACAGATTGTAAACTTACGACCTGGCTTTGCACTGAGCAGACAGCTGTGCCCATCTTAATATAGGCAGGATTTCAACTTGGGGCGTAGGGGATTTCCAATAGTTCATCCAACGACAGCTTTGATTGACTGTCTTAAGAGTATTATTATGGGATAAACGTTTTGTTCCAAATTGGCAGCCATTTTGACAAGAGTAACTTTGCTAATCTTTTCTCCCGTATTGTTTATTGGCTTTATTCATAATTGACATAAAATAAATAGTCCCAAGCGTTTTGGCGGACAACACTGAACTACATAATGGATAATTTAAATGTTAACACTGAGGAAACACGAAAGTACGGTACCGTAGTTTAGAATATTGATTTCTTTTGAAGAGAAGGCGCTTGTGATCATCGCAATGTTAAACTGTTCATGTGTTGATGCCGAACCCGCACACGCGTTGTTTTGCGACCTGTGCTTTTTAGGCCGCCTCACAGAAATGAAACTTGCAACGTGATTAAAATTTATCAGGGCAAGCAGAATGTAAATTATTATGGAAATTCGTACTAATATTTACAAAAAATTCTGTGTACTGAACGTTATTTATGGCGAGGTCACGGTTTGCTGCGATGTCTTTATCATGTGTGACGGTACAACAACAACAACAACAACTACTGTCCGTCACAGATAATATATTCTAATATAATATAATATAGACGTTTTGGAGGATATTTCGGAGACAATTTATCGTACAGCATTGAAACTTCACACAGTATATCAACTAAAAAATTCTACTAATTTTTCCCCCGTATTTCATTAAAATCTGTTGGGAATTGACAATTACCAATACCTACCATGTTATTTTGGGGATACGATGATGTTGATCTGCCAATGTTAAAACATGCAGACTTGACGTCATGACGTCAAAAAATAACCTACAAATCTCCCATCTAATTCTTGTTTTCGCGATTTGTTGAAAACTACTGAAAGGATTTTCTTGATACTTTGGAATGAAATTGGAACTTTTTATATGCCCGTCAATTTTGACGGAACGTATTATGGTATGGCGTCGTCCGTCCGTCCGTAAACTTTTTCTCGTCAACGCAACTCGTCCTAGAGTTTTCAATGGATTCTTTTGATATTTGGTGCACGTGATCGGTACCATGTGTAAATGTGCACGAACGTTTTTTGGCCCGATTCGACGGTTTCTTGAGTTACTCCTCTTCATTTTGGTCTGACATCCTTGTATTTGGAACCTACTGTCTTCGTCAACGCAACTCGTCCCAGAGTTATCGATGGATTCTTCTGAAATTTGGTACACATGATCGGTAACATGTGTAGATTTGCACGAACTTTTGTCAGCCCGATTCAACGTTTTCTTGAGTTACCCCCCTTGATTTTAGTCTGAAATCCTTGTATTTGGCACCTACTGTCTTCGTCAACGCAACTCGTCCCAGAGTTTTCAATGGATTCTTCTGAAATTTGGTACACATGATCGGTACCATGTGTAGATGTGCACAAACTTTTTTCGGCCCGATTAAACGTTTTCTTGAGTTACTCCCCTTGATTTTGGTCTGAAATCCTTGTATTGGCACCTACTGTCTTCGTCAACGCAACTCCACTCAGTTTTCAATGGATTCTTCTGCATTTTGGTGCACATGATCGGTACCATGTGTAGATGTGCACGAACTTTTTTCGGCCCGATGCGACGTTTTCTTGAGTTACTCCCTTGATTTTGGTCTGAAATCCTTGTATTTGGTACCTACTGTCTTCGTCAAAGCAACTCGTCCCAGAGTTTTCAATGGATTCTTCTGAAATTTGGTACACATGATCAGTATCATGTGTAGATGCGCATACACTTTTTTCTAACCAATTGGACGTTTTCTTGAGTTATCCCCCCTTGATGTTAGTCTGGAATCCTTTTGTTTGGCACCTGTACAGTCCTCATGAAGGAAACTCGTCCTAGAGGTTTCATTGCATTCTTTTGAAATGATTGGTGCCAAGTGCACGAACTTTTTTCGAGTTGATTAGACAGTTTCTTGAGTTACTCCCTTGATTTTCGTCTGAAATCTTTTATTTGCCACCTACTGTCCTCGTGAACGCAACTCGTTTTCGATGGATTCTTTGGAAATTTGGTACATAGGATCGGTGCCATGAGTACATGTACACAAACTGTTTTTTGGGCTGATTCGATGTTTTCTTCAGTTACTTTCCTTGATTTTAGTCTGAAATCCTTGTATTTGGCACCTACTGTTATTTCGACCCCATTCATCAGGCTGATGAGCTTACTTTTGCAGCTTATACTAACACAAATTTTGTTTTAAAGTTACTGATACAGACATTAAGCGCATAACCTTGGGTGGAAGAATATGCACTCCCGCAGAGTAAGATTAACTGGTGTTTTACCTGCTCCTACAAATACCGCTCAAGGCCCTTATGTACCCCCCCCCTCCTCCCCACCCGGACCTGCTTACAACACTTTCGAGTTTGCCAGTACCAATACAGGGTCATTTCGACCAAAGCCATCCAAGATTTCAGGACAATGCTGGTAAACAGTGTGTAATGAATAGTCTATCAGCTCTCATATACAGTCGAGAGAAACCAACAACAATTTGGACATCAAATGACGTAGACCAGATACTTGTAAATGGAAACGAAATGTATGAATTTTTGCGGCGAAGTAGCACAATCCATCATGAGCTCCTAGCCATTAATGACATTCGTGGGTCAGTGGAATGGTAATCTGTACAATTTTGCATTTCAAGAATCACTGATGGGAACACTGGGCAATACGAGACAAAACCTAGATGAACTGCAGTTCTTAACACTGGCTGAAGCATTACATGCTGCTTTACTTCAAAACAGTAGTGATGCTGCTATTGTAACATTCAAAGGAAGTACATTCATTGTAATTAAGCAGAATAACATTTACTGTGTTAGTGACTCTCACTCCAGAAACTTGACTGGTTCTGTTGATCCAAATGGATCAAGTATTGTGCTGCATTATAGTGACATACACGATGTATTTGAACATTGTCTTCGTCTAGCACAATCAATGGCTTATCGGGCAGATGATATTTTCGAAGTAACAGCTGTCAAGATATTGAGGATAAGTTCAGACAATTGTACTGATCAGACACCAAAGAGTTCTGAGAAGACAACAGGATTGACTGAAGAAACGGCAAATGATAGTCTTCTGTTATATTTTGAAGATCAGGAAAAAGACAAATACTAAAAAAGAAAAAATCTTCAACTGTCCATAAAAGTGACAAAATAATAAATGCTTGTACATGGCGAGAGTACATGTGTACGTACATGAAGAAAATGAGACAAAGAAGTTCAAAGAGAAAAATATTGAAAGAATCTGACAAAAGACGCAAATCAAGTACTAGAGAAAAATTTCCAGAAAAGCACAGATTAATAGATGTTCAAAGTAAACAGAAATCTAGAAAAAAAGATCCGGAAAAGCACAAATTAATAGATGTCCAAAGTAAACGGAAATCTAGGGAAAATGAACCGGAAAAGCACAGAGTAATAGATGTCCAAAGTAAACGGAAAGCAAGGAATGATCCAAGCTTCTTAGTGATTGAAAAACAAAGTAAGAGGACAGCCAGGGGAAAAGAACCGGAAAAGCACAGAGTAATAGATATCCAAAGTAAACGGAAATCTAGGGGAAAAGAACCAGAAAAGCACAGAGTAATAGATGTCCAAAGTAAACAGAAATCTAGGGAAAAAGAGCCCGAAAAGCACAGAGTAATAAATGTCCAAATTCAACGGAAATGTAGGGAAAAAGAACCGGGACAGCACAGAGTAATAGATGTCCAAAGTAAACGGAAATCTAGGGAAAAAGAACCAGAAAAGCGGAGTAATAGATGTCCAAAGTCAACGGAAATCTAGGGAAAAAGAACCGGAAAAGCACAGAGTAATAAATGTCCAAAGTCAACGGAAATCTAGGGAAAAAGAACCGGAAAAGCACAGAGTAATAAATGTCCAAAGTCAACGGAAATCTAGGGAAAAAGAACCAGAAAAGCACAGAGTAATAGATGTCCAAAGTAAACGGAAATCTAGGGAAAAAGAGCCGGAAAAGCACAGAGTAATAAATGTCCAAAGTCAACGGAAATCTAGGGAAAAAGAACCGGGACAGCACAGAGTAATAGATGTCCAAAGTAAACGGAAATCTAGGGAAAAAGAACCAGAAAAGCACAGAGTAATAGATGTCCAAAGTCAACGGAAATCTAGGGAAAAAGAGCCGGAAAAGCACAGAGTAATAAATGTCCAAAGTCAACGGAAATCTAGGGAAAAAGAACCGGGACAGCACAGAGTAATAGATGTCCAAAGTAAACGGAAATCTAGGGAAAAAGAACCGGAAAAGCACAGAGTAATAGATGTCCAAAGTAAACGGAAATCTAGGGAAAAAGAGCCGGAAAAGCACAGAGTAATAAATGTCCAAAGTCAACGGAAATCTAGGGAAAAAGAGCCGGAAAAGCACAGAGTAATAAATGTCCAAAGTCAACGGAAATCTAGGGAAAAAGATCCGGAAAAGCACAGGGTGATAGATCTGAAATGTAAGCGGAAATGTAGAGAAGATTCACAGTTTTTAGAACAAGAAAGATTATTGAAGAAAAAAGCTAGACTTGATCCAGCGTTTTCACAAGCGGAGTCAAAAGCAGATTTGACCAGAAAGAGACAACTGCGACAGGATAGAACTTTCCTCACGATTGAAAGAATGAAACAATCTGAAAGAAGGCGGCATATTACACAAGAAGAAAAAGCCTCTGACAGAAAACGAAAATCAGAAGATCGAAAGAGCCAAGAGTATTTTCAGCATGAAAAAGAACAATGTAAAAAAAGACGTTTCGGACATGATATAGACGGATGTATCAATGTTTTCTATAAAAAAAACCCAGAAAAAGGACCAGAATATGTATGTACCTGTTGTCATCAAACATGTTGTCCTGTTCCTATATTTCCAACATATAAAGATTTCTATACAGGATACAAATCTGTAGATGGAAAGGAATGGATTTGTCACACATGCTTTTCCACATTAAAGAAATGTAAAGTTCCAAAACTCTCTGTTGCCAATGGGATGACCTGGCCTGATAAACCCCACGAGTTGAACTTGCACCCTCTCGAAGAACGGCTTGTAGCGCTTAGAATACCATTTATGCAGATAAGAGAATTACCTCGAGGCGGACAGTATTCAACAAAAGGCAATGTAGTCAACGTTCCGATTGACATTCAGCCGACACTGAATGCATTACCAAGACAAATGGATGAACATTTCACAGTTTCTGTAAAACTGAAGAAAAGACTTTCGTACAAATCGTGTATGTTTTCTGAAAATGTGCGACCAACTGTTGTACTCACAGCTTTACGCTGGCTTATGAACAGTAGTCAGCTGTATAAGAATTCTGGTCTGGCAATTGATGAGAATTGGGTTAACGAGACTACTAAAAGTGCTGAAGAAATTGTTCAAGAATTTACCAAGATCACAAAATCTAAACTGCGGACTTGGACATAGTTGTTCGGACACTGCAGATGGCAGACAATCTGAAATTGTTTATTCAGAAGCATTTACTGATCCTGAAAACGAGTTAGAAAACCAAGATACATTTATCGAAATCCATGAAGATGATCGCTTTGAAGGCAATTCTGACAAACTCATCGAGCAAACAAATCTTGATACCAACAAAGGCCTAGTTTTAGCACCTGGCGAAAGACAACAATCACTTAGCATTTATCATGATAAAGATGCTGAAGTACTCTCTTTTCCAACAATATATTGTGGACAGAAAAGATTAGAAAACAATGACCGGCAGGTACCTGTATCTTACAGTGATATTTCAAAATGGGAACTGCGAAGTGTTGATCGAAGAGCCGCAACATGTGTTCCAAATCTCTTTTTCAAACTGAACAAAATTCAAAGGAAACAAGTGGTTGATAAAGTCAACTTGGCTGTTCGAAGGAAGAAAAGTGAAGGAAAGAAAATTACAGCAACAGAAGCGCGAAACCCTGAAATTGTTGACAAGATAGTTAACTTGAATGAATGTTACTACATTTTTAGAACACTTCGTAATTCTCCAGCATGCCTTTCTTCAAGAAAAAAAGGATGTATTTGCTATGATTAGACAATTAGGACTTCCAACATGGTTTATGTCATTATCTTCAGCTGATACTCGTTGGACAGAGTTACTTAAAACTTCAGCTGTCTTAGCTGGTGTGCCATGTTCCGATAAAGACATAGAAAATATGACATGGACTGACAAAGTCAAACTTGTTCAAAAAGACCCTGTAACAACGTTCAGGTACTTTGATCACAGAGTGCAAGTATTTGTAAACACTGTACTTAAAAGTGAACCCTCTCCAATTGGAACTGTTACAGATACATTCCAACGCAATGAATTTCAAAATCGAGGCTCGCCACACACTCACATGATAGTATGGACAGAGAATGCACCAAAATATAATGTGGATTCTGAAGACGACATTGTTCAGTATTTTGACAAATATGTGACTTGTTCTCTAGATGTCGAGGAAGACCTACGAGACTTGGTTCAACTGCAAATTCATAAGCATTCGAAAACATGCAAGAAAGGTGGTAGATCTGTCTGTAGATTTGGCTTTCCCCTTCCACCACTTCAAAAGACAATGGTCCTAGAACCACTAGAAAATGATGTTGAGGAGTACAGGAAAAAATACTCAGAAATACATGCTAGAATTTTTGAATTGAATTGAATTTTTATTCACCAACATATATATATAAGATAAACATGTGTATATCGGGTGTTCGGAATATGATAGGTAATAATATACAAGATAGTAGTTGCCCGGAATGTTATTGGCGGGAATAAAACCCCAAGGGGCTTGTTCTATCCCAAGGGAGAATAATAAAAAAAGGCAAGTTTAACATTTGAGAAATATACAGTAGGTGAAGTCACTATATTAACCGCTCTGCATGGGCAATTGAGATGCTACCATGTGAAACAAGATTAAGTTGCAAGAAGATATGATTTAAGCTTTGATTTGAATAAGGACGAAGACGTTGTGGCTTTTAGTGTTGAAGGCAGTTTGTTCCATTCCCGCGGTCCTGTGACTTTAATGGTATGGTAAGATAGATTAGATCGATAAAAAGGTCTATATAGGTTTACCTGTTGATTTCTAGTCGAATAATGATGGACGTCAGATAATTTTGTGAGGTAATCCCGAAAGCGAATTGGAGTTAATTCGGGATGATACAAAATTTGTTGAGTCAGGAGAGAACAGGCATATAGATTCAATTTAAGTAACGGTAAAATTTTCAGTGTATCAAATAATGGCTGTGTATGATCAAACTTCTTGGATAAGGTGATAACACGTAATACTCGTTTCTGCAATAGTATTAACGGGTTCAGGTGGGTGATATAAGTATTTCCCCAGAGAATGTTACAATAAGATAGATATGGGAATATCATTGAGTAATACAAAATGTAAAGTGTTTTCTTATTGACAGATTCTTTTATATAATTGATAATTCCAGTGTTTCTCGCAACTTTTTTGCAGATGTAATCAATGTGAGTCGTCCAGGTCAATCTATTGTTGAAAAATATTCCAAGAAATTTAAAATAATTGACGATTTCAATCTCTTCTCCGGCTATGAGTACGCGGGGCACATGACTGGCTCGTTCTCTTTTGTTTGGTTTAATCATCATGCATTTAGTTTTTTTTATATTTAATGACAGTCGGTTTGCGCATAACCATGTGTAAAATTTCTCCAATTCCTGTGACATTGTATTGATAGCATTATCAATGTTTTTAGAGGAGTAAACAACGCTTGTATCATCGGCAAAAAGGATGATTTGAAGTAGGTCAGAGGCCTTATTTATGTCATTAATATATAACAAAAAGAGAAGCGGTCCAAGAATTGATCCAAATTCCTATCTATCGGCGATGACCCGGATACTATAAAGATCTTACGAACAGCATTCACAGGAAAGGCAGCTTACAACATAAATGGAGTAACAATAGCCTCTGCCTTCCACAAGAAAATGTTCCAAACACAACAGCATATGTACAGTGATGAGCTAAATACATTTCGAACAACTTACAAAGACCTTGCTGTTATCATTATCGATGAAATCTCCATGGTTGGTAACAAGCTCTTCGCTTTCATGCATGACCGACTACAAGAACTAACAGGTACAAAACGAGAACGAGTTCAAGGACGAGTTCAAGGACGGATGTGATATGTCATACGAACAATTTCTAAAAGATGTTGTGCAAATGGAAGAATCAGAATATATTAAATGCATACGAAGCTCCCTCAAAAGGGCCCAAGGTGTTTTTGAAAAGAAAACCATCAGAGATGCGTGTGAATTATTCCAATAAAGTTGTGCTTAGCGCATGGAGAGCAAACATCGACATACAATTTGTACTTGATCCCTATGCCTGTGCAATGTACATTGTTTCCTCTATCAGCAAATCACAGAGAGGTAGGAGTACTATGCTAGAACAGGCGTCTAAAGAAGCAACAGAGGGAAACATGGATCTCAAAAGGCAGGTTCGACATATTGGAAACCAGTTCCATAATTTTATTGAAATAAGTGCCCAGGAAGCATCATATCTCGTGTTACAGATGCCACTGACACGAGCATCTCGTGAAGTAGTATTGATCGATACATCTCCTGCAGACCAGCGAGTTTTTCTCTTAAAAAATGAAGAACAGCTGGAACAGCTACCAGATGACTCGACAGACATTGAATCTGACAACATCGTCAAGAGGTATGCAAAACGACCCAAAAAAATCGAAAAATACTGTCTCGCTGATTATGTTTCCGAGTTAGAAGTTAAATATAGACAAAAGGAACCCACTTTTGAACTTGAATGCAATGATGATGATAAAAGTCATTTACCGGCATCTGACAGTAACGTAGAGACAGTGATACAGAGTTCGGTGATACAAATATTGTGATGACAAATAGGTAATACGATATGTAAGATACAGCAAGAGCACAAATTCTGAGAACTTCTACAGAGAAAAACTTCTTATATCTATGCCATGGAGAGATGAAAACAAAGATCTTAAGGGTGGATACGACACATATGAAGGTCATTACCAAAATAAAAGTGCAGAGATTTTACCACTGCTGCAAAAATACGAACACCATGTTGAAGAATTAGATCTAGCTAGGCAACAAGCTGAACAAGACCTGGCCACAGAGTTTGATATTTTAGCACTCAGCACTGAACAAGTGCAAGCAGAAGATGCTGAGCAATCTACCAGTCAGTCAAAGGAGTTTATCCACTTTATTCCTTCGACACAATCCCAGGGCACAGCAGATATTGGTCAAGATCTTGATTTACCTGATATCTCTGTATCGGTTGAAACAAATTCAGTTCTGCTTCCAGATGATGAATACAGGGCTTTGCTCCGATCTCTTAACATTAAAAAACGAGAATTCTTCAATCACGTTATACAATGGATTTCTACAAAGGCTGATCCTCTTTATGCATTCCAGTCTGGTAGCGCAGGCGTTGGTAAATCTGTAGTAATACAAGCTCTCTACCAAACACTACATAGACTTCTAAATTCCAAAGATGGCGATGACCCGGATACTATAAAGATCTTACGAATAGCATTCACAGGAAAGGCAGCTTACAACATAAATGGAGTAACAATAGCCTCTGCCTTCCACAAGAAAATGTTCCAAACACAACAGCATATGTACAGTGATGAGCTAAATACATTTCGAACAACTTACAAAGACCTTGCTGTTATCATTATCGATGAAATCTCCATGGTTGGTAACAAGCTCTTCGCTTTCATGCATGACCGACTACAAGAACTAACAGGTACAAAACGAGATTTCGGAGGGATAAGTATAATAGCTGTCGGAGACTTTTATCAGTTATGTCCTGTAGCAGATTGATGGATCTCTGATTTGTCTGTCGGACTAGCAAGCAACTTGTGGAAAAAACATTTCCAAATGTTTGAACTAGCCGAAATTATGAGACAAAAAGATGACTTGCCATTTGCTGAGATGTTAAACAGGTTGCAATCAACTCCAACCAACAGATAAAGAAATTATCACATCTCACACGATTTCTACAACATCTGTAAACTATCCAAGGAAAGCTCTGCATTTATTTACAGAGAACAAGAAAGTTGATAACTTCAACAGCACATTGATTCAAGATCTGAAAACTACAAAAGTAGACGTCTTCGCTGATACAGATATTATTTCCCCTGTGAACATAGACAAAGAGACTAAGATTCACTTGGTATAAGAAATTAATAGGAAAGACAAACTCAACCAAACTGGAAACCTGCCTAGTGTGCTGAAACTTGCGGTTGACATGACATATGATGTAACAGTCAATGTTGACGTCGATGATGGATTGACAAATGGTGCATCAGGAATTCTGAAACACATCGAGTAAAAAGGAACATCTAAGAGCCCAGCCATTGTATGGGTACTTTTTACCAATACAAACATTGGTAGCAAAAGAAGAAAACAATACAAACACCTCTATTGTACAGATATTGATCAGCAATGGACACCAGTATTTGAAACAAAACGGACATTTCTTCATAACAAAAAACTTACCAAAGAATCCAATTTCCACTTGCCCCAGCTGCAGCTAAGACTGTTCACAAAGCGCAAGGCGCCACAGTTGATGAACTTGTTGTAGATCTAAGCTCCAGTTATAAACCACCACATGTGCATTATGTTGCACTGTCACGAGTTCGCAAATTAGCAAACTTGCACATTCTTGACTTCAATGAGAAAGCATTGAAAGTGGATGAAAAGGTACATGAAGAAATGGAAAGGCTTTACAAGAATCCACTTCAGTTGTGTTATACACCTCTGTACAGTATTGACAACTCACAGCTTAAACTACTTTTTAACAATGCTAGATCCCTGCATTTACATATAGACGACATCAAGACTGACCCAAATATACAGAATGCAGACTTAATTGGAATTTGTGAGACACGTCTTGTAAATACAGACAGAGCTGATCAGTATGAGCTGCCAGGGTTTCAAACGTATAGACTAGATGAAGATCGGCCATCCAACATGACCAGATCATTTCATGGACTAGTCGCATACATAAAGCATGATACAACTGTGAAGAAGATCAATTCTCACATCTATGATAACGCTAAATTTATCTTCATAAATGCACAAATCAAAAGAAATGATGTTCAAGTTATATTCATCTACAAAACACAAAAAAATTGCCAGATATACAACAAGAACATGTTGTACGCAACAATATCCAGTCATTCATAAATACACAGAAACCGACTTTCTTTCTTGGAGATTTTAATATGAACTTGCTGGAGAAAGATAATACATTTGTACAATTCATGGAACAGGAATTAGCACTTACTCAGTTAATCAGTGAACCTACAACTGTAAATGGGACATTACTCGACCACGTCTACACCAATGAAAAGAGAGTGCAGGCTGGCGTAATACCAACTTATTGGTCTAACCATGGACTTGTATTCTGTGCATTTACATCCGTTCATTTATCAGCCAACATATTTCTCAGCAAATCAAACAATCACAAATGAAAGAAGAACGAATTTCTACACGAAAGCAAAAACGAATTACAGCATATTACAAATTTACTATATGAATTCTAATACATCAATAATTCTAAGCATCTACTCCCTTAATCCATAATCAGACGTCCAATAAAGGGTCCCCGTCCATAGCCAATGATCAAATTACTGTGATTTGTCACTTTTGAGCACCATATTACAAATATGTAAAATGCGGACAATTTACACTGACTCGGGCCTCCTGGAACCTGCTTCAAGCCAGTCCTCTGTGGCTTGCATGGGCATCTCCAAGATGCCTTGACTTTGGCATCACCAAGATGCCTTGACTTTGGCATCACCAAGATGCCTTGGCTTTGGCATCATCAAGATGCCTTGACTTTGGCGTCACCATGATGCCTTGATTTTGGCAACTCCAAGATGCCTTGACTTTGGCATCACCAAGATGCCTTGGCTTTGGCATCACCAAGATGCCTGTACTTCATCGTTGGAGTGTCTTCTGACAAGTGAGTACAAACATTCCTTTTATTCTATTGCGTCACCAACATCAGGTACTTCCCATACAGTTCATTGCAAAAAAAATTAAGTCTTCAGTAGTGGTAAGTTATAGCCAGGTAAAAAATTAAAAGATAATTATTCCCTTCTCAGTCTGTGACATGTCATATATGAATCGGTTGCGAAAAGTGGGACAAGTTCCATAGTCTAAACCAATACATAACAGCGTCTGTTTTTTTACAAATTCCCAGGAACTAACGGATTTTTTCTTCAAATTTGGTACACAGGTCGCCATTGCGGTCTGTTTATGCAACATGTGTTTTTGTCCCATTCAAAAATTTAATATGTATCCTTCTCTCAGATATATGACCCTCAGCTGCTTTCCAAACGGAAACCTCATCCTGTGATATCCTCCGTCTCTATGGGTGTAACAGATGTCCGAGCCCTCCCCATTCAGCTGAGACTCCTGACATGAACTCGTGTTCTTCAGTCAAACAAAGCTGTGTTCAACCAGTTTCTGTGGATCCAACCTGCCGCTGTGCTCTGAACATCCAAAGTCTTGCATACATATCTTTGTCACATGCGACATCCTTCAGGACACCCGAGACAAATTTCCTGCCCTGATTTACAAAACTGTATGCCGAGTGCCTCGAAGACTTTCGTGAGATTGCAAGGGCTCCAGAGGATATATCTGCATTAATCATAGACCCTTCATCTCATCTGAGCGACCCCGGGTATGTCGCAAATGTGATTGGTATTCTCAAGTGATACCTGTACACTCTTCATTATCAGAGAACTGAACTCTTGAACGCTCTGTGATGTCATCTGTAACCTTTCACGTGCAGTGCCCCAAATGACATTCAACACCTTGCCGCATATTCTACTTTATTTTTTATATGCCTTAATGGACTTTCAATTATATATATATATGCATGTATAACACTCCTAGCATTGGAGGTGCTTCTGTATACAGATGGAATCTAAGGACTATGAACTATGGCCACCTACCTGCCATCTTTAATTTCACAGTCAAACCTTGTTACCGGACATTTCATGCCGTTGCATTTGCCGACAGGGTGACCTCGACTTTATGAATTCTTAATAAATCTATATTGAACAACAAATTGTTCCTATTTATATGTTGGGTAACAGCAGACCTACTTTGTGTCTTTGCCATTGCAGAAGTAAATTGCAGTGCAGCGAAGAAGTATCGATGTCACATGTGTTGAAGTTATACGTCCGCCATTACCCCGGTCTCCTCTATTAAAACAGTTCGTTCAAAGACATTCGTCTGCGAACATTCATTAACATGAAATGTTTCATTCTCAAAGAGCATTGTTTCACAAAACATTCACATCGCAATGTTAAGGACGTAGGCCCTACGGACTGGTTTAATTTTAACTGACATAAAATATAAACAGTATAACTGCTTGCGCATATAAATCCTACTTCAAAATTGTCCCAGAGTCTTTAATTCCTTATTTGGTTACCCCGTCATGTACGTAAGATCAGCCATATGGTGCACAATACCATTTCGAACTCCATGATGACCACGATTATTTGGGCATGTACCATGTCAAGAACAAAAATGACCGAAACCACTACCGGTATGTCAAATACGGGAGTGATGAGTATTTGCCTGACTTCCAATACATCTTTCTCATTATATCGTTTTCGAAATATTTTTTTCGGAAAACAAAACAAAGAAACAACTTTACCATTTTCAGTAAATTACTTTCCTCCCCTATTTAAAGACAATACCATTTCTTCCCGCCGTTCTTCCCAAAATAATCCCCTGTTTATCAAGTCATTTCCTTGAAAAGTAAAGACTAAAGCCAAACATGTTTCACACCATTGTATAATTTACCTTCCTCTTTTCGATATTTTTCGCTCAAATTCGAAATTCTGCAAACAAAATTACAAATCAGTGGTTTGTTCTTAGTAACAATAGATAAAAAGATCCTCTTGTTATTAGCTTACAATTATTGGACAATGGTGGGCGCCAAGATCCTTCAGGATCTCTCGTTATTATGTAAAATACATGAAGCTCAAATGGCCCTTAGCCTGGGAATTAAAATACCGAGTTATCCGTCGGTTATAAAACCATGATTATTGCTGGTTATGGAACTTGACAGTTCATGTATAATGATTCAAACAGTTCATTATCATTGTTCCATAGTCAGAGTTTGAAATCTCTTAAGCTGTCGTTGTAACACCTGTATATCTGACAGTAAGAGGTATACAATTTGACGCCAAGAGAATAGAAGCCGCATAAAACTTTCCAACTTACCAGAGAACTTGTTGAGCTGGGTAAGCGAAGATCATTCAACCGAATCGATGGATTTCTGTAATCCACCAATGACACCTGAAATAAATACCGAAATTATTCCGCCTGGATACAATTTCCCGGTGAGAGGATTGAACGATTTCAGTTACGTAGTTCGAATATGGAACAAAATATGTCTTGTTTTTGTACCGGCGTTTCTGCGACCTATAATTGTGAACGATCACGGAGGGTTATATATTCCCTGGTATTCCTTACTGCATCTGCGTACTTTGACGACCATCGAACTGCTGCGGATGCAACCAGACAGGTATATCAGATAACCGTATGCTGCTTTCGAGGTTGCAGCATTCCCATTAACAAGTTAAACACTGATTAAATATGGAAATAACACAAACAACACAGACGTCAGATGTGTGCAATTACTCGCCTGATATTTGTATAGTATTATCTCTATTTGTTCCGTCCATGTTGACTATTCCTGTTTCACTCCTATCGTTCAGCAGAACGGAGATGCGAGTTTTTATTCATGGAGTAATATATCAGTTCCACGAGTCTAATTACTCCCACGGTAAACTTCCACCTTTTATAAGAATTATATTTTCACGCCTTACCCAATATATGTTTTGTCTGCGTATACTTCATACGCGTATACCGTGCGTACATTTTATACCCTGGGATTTGTCTGTAATAACCAAAATAATAATTCTCGATCCAATTGATTTTTTTGTTTTTGTAAATCTCCATGTCTTTCAAATAAATAGACATAACGAAAGCATCACCGGCATATATTGTGGTATAGATAAGGACTCGAAAACTCATTCAGATAGAGAAATAAACGTCGTTGATATTGTTTTGACGATGGAAATTTCTCCTCTTGCAAAAAATGAGCTTAAATCAAATTTAAAACAGAATAATTTAATTATTTCAAAATCTTACCTCACACCTTAAATTGGAAAATGAGCAGCTGGTCCGAATTTTCTGAAGCATTTGCATATGTTATTTATAACTTGTGTGAACCTCTTTATGCGTGGTAACAAAAGTACATATACTATCCGGCTGGCCGGACACGAGGCAAATGCAGGGCAATTCAAAAATAAACACTGCATGCGGGAACGTTATCACACTGATAATTTCGAACTTCCCCACACTGAGTCAAAAAATTATGTTGTTTTAACACAATTTTGTGTTAAAATGGCTTCAACACAAAATGTTTTGTGTTGAAATCAACATGGCTATTTGTTGAACTGCATATATCAACCCAAAATCGTATTGAGTTCAACGAAAATTGGTGTTCATTTTCAACACAATTCCGATGATAAAATGGTTTCAACACAGTTTTCGCACTGCAGGAATGTGTCATTTGAAACTCGCAGCTCGGGCTTTAACCGATGCCGAAGTGGTTTTATACAGTTCCAATTCAAGCAGAATACAACACTCTCGGCCGAATGTGTCTACAGTTGATAAAAGTTCACTGCAGTGTGATGATTATCACATGAAGAAACTGCAGTCAACCGTCGTAACAACGACCAACTTGGTTTTGCATGAATATGTCGCTTTATTGGATTTGTCGCTCAAACGAAAAAAGCGATACCAATGACGAGAGAAAGGGAATATATGCAATTTTCACTTGATTATGAACTAATTTTTTACAAACGCGCGTCATGTAATCCATAAAAGGAAAATGAGTCAAACTTTTGAGTCTTAAAACTTCTACCAGCTATTTTATTTATTATATTTCTCGCACCAAATTCCATCGGGTAAATGGAAACCACCGTTGGTCTTGAATGTCATTCTCCCAGTTTGTTAGCTTCCCGCCGAAATGAAACCTTTTGACGCGTATTTGTTCTTATCACTGCGTGCAAAATGACCTATGTACGATTATACAATACTTTTCCGATGGCGTCCAGGAGACAGACCGAAGACGGACAAGTAAACAATGAACGACTGACAAGTGAGGGCACACTGTTGAAATTTGGAGGCAGCACTCAAGATTTTATTTGAGACAATACCGAATACATAGTACGTTAAGTGAATAATTTAATTTACGTGTTCGAAAATTGACATTCATCTCTTGCCTTATCACAGATTTGAATGCGTATCAATCTATGCTGTCAGAGGTCAAGATCATTATAGTGCACATCGAATGGTCAACCCGATGAGGTTGCACAAGCTAGTTCCATGCAAAAGAGAAGCGATCAAGTCTCATAGCAAGCGTCAGAACCGACATTTAATATACAACCGTCGTCCATAAAAGAATTCCCGCGTTAATAATCGAAAGACCTATTTCGTATGACAGTTAGCAAAAAGTGTATATGAAATAAAACTGATATTCATCTGAAATACAATATCCAGTTCCATTAATTCTCTACTCGAATGCCATCATCTTTAAGGGGCCAAGGTTTACATTGGTACCGACAGCCGAATCCATGTCATGACTCGAGAGAAACCAAAACAAACCAATTTAAAATAAATCAATTAACATCAACCTGAAGTCGCCTCTGGTATTTAGAATGTATGCTTGACATTTCGCCGATTCCGATAAGGTGCTTCATTTGTCATTTTACACAAGGATAATGTATTTCGTTCTTAAATACACAAAAATCACAAATATATTTCAGGTTAGACATATAATCGTAAATCAGAAGGCTCAGTTCTACCAGTCAGAACGGTCTTTATCATATTCTCAAGACTAAGCTATAGTGCTGATGTGATTTTATCAATCTGTGGACTTGTGGATAGATGACACCTACACACAGTCCTCTAGAAAGATGTAGCCGTCATTTGCTAACACAAATAAGCCTACCGCACAGTTGCTTCGTGAAGAGATATCGACGTTTCTTTTGGTAACACTGGATTATGAAAACATTCACATTCGTGTTCCCTGTTAGACACCCGATTTTTCTTTATATTTTTCAGTAATATAATCATCACAATTGTCAGTTGTCCAAACATCACAGAACAGCATGAAGTGGGTGGATGAACAGCCGACATGTTTGTTGAATATTACTTGATGATGTTTGTTCGAGGATAAAATGAACGAGCATTCCTCGATATAGCTTTATAGCAAAAAGTAATGCATACAGGGATGTCTTCCAGATTAAAAGCACCTGATTGGTCAATTTATAGTTTCAAAATGATATCCGGCATTTTCATTGGCCTGGGAAGAAAATTCAGCCAATCAGAGTTTTTTAAAAGGTTGCGTCGTTGACTGTGTAGTAGGTCTCAACTAGTGGTGTCCGTTTTCACAACACTTACGCCAAGCTGTGGTTTGGTACATCTGCAACAGAACATTCTCTTGGTCGCCTTCTGGAATTCTGTGTCACATGTCCAATGCATTATGGGGTTGAGCCATGTGTGGACGTAAGTTAACATCTGAACAAGACCGATAAATATAGATCCGTTCTTGAATGTCCCTTGGTGTATTACCATAAATAACATAAATGCAAAATATGGAACGAAACACAAACAGAACATAATGAATAGAAATGCTAGATGAATCCAAGGTTTTTTCATGGACCGCCCGACGTTGGTGCCACCCGAGGCGGTAACGGCTGATCTCTTTTTTAAAGCATAAATTGTAAAGGAAGAGAAACAGAAAACGAGGAAAATCGGCAGTAGCAGGTTGAAGATCAGGTCATACACGGCAGATTTCTCACCATCATCACTGGCACAGTATTCTATGGATACATTGCCCTTTAGATGTACCGACTGGATCTGTAAATGAGAATAAAGGCCTAGTAATGGCGATCAGATAATAGAGAGAGGGAGAATTACGGTTTAACGTCTCGTTCAGCAATATTTCAGCTATATAGCTACGACCAAACAAAATTCTAAGTATTCAAGTTAATAACTTAGTAATCCAACACATTAAAAACATACACACATTAAAACTTATACAGCAAACCAATTTGTCTCAAATAACCTGAGATACAGTCTTCTTTCACCCGACTAAACAGATCTTCTAAAGTAGCTGCTCGATAAAAAGTATCTCTTACAATCTTAAAATCTATACAGTCTACAAGAATATGTTTCACTGTGAGATCTTCGTTGCATGGAATACATCTTGGGACTGGCTCTTTTTTTAGTAAATGTTCATGAGTTTATCGTGTAAAGCCGATTCTACATCGCCTGATCATGGCTTGATCGAAAGATAATACAGAGTGCTGCAGGTTGATATCAGAAAGGTACGATGAGACGTTGACGTGTATTCAATCCTATTTATGGTGATACAATCCTTCGTCAGGATCTCAATGACTGTCTCATTTTTAATATCGGAATATAAGAAAACTGATATATTAATGTCAGAAGCCAAAGGACTACATACAAGGGATATCATTCATGGATGTTTTTGTTGTACATAGAGTTGCTCCAGTTTCTCATTAATAATATCTAAGTGAAATTCGTCAACATAATATATCAACAACATATAGCGATTTCAATAGGAATATCTGTTCTCCTTTTGATACGCAGAAGTTTTCAAAACTGATTATTTCAAAGCCCGTTCCTTCTTATTGACAAAGCGTTATACTGACGAGCTTCTCGTTGTAGATAATCGATTTTTGAAAGCATTCAGACATTTATCTTTATAATAATGTATCTCTCTCGCAGAGTATACACGAGATTGTGAAGTATCCCTTTCTACAGGGCAGCATTTCAGAGGGACCTGCATATGGCGTATACATATCTAGCTTGGTAGTATTTGGTAGATTCTGTGTGAAATGATCACATTCTATAATGGTTGACGGCTGATTTCTGAATGCTGGATTAGACGCTTATATTTGAGTTTTTTCCCCATTTGAATTTGGAGTACTCCACTCTCTCAAAATTGCCTTCATTTTCACCGTTGAGCGTTAACCACCAAAGATCGATTGCTTCGTGTATATTATTATACAGGAAGGGCCATTTAAAAATCCCAGGCATGGGAATTGTTACCACTGAAAAAGTCTGGAATCTACTTCATAAATCTGGAAAAAAAATTAACCCCCTACCAGGAATATCCATTTTCCGCACACATTAGTATTCTTGACGATGGCATAATCACAGCCGAAATATAGAATATTATATCACAATGACTTCCATTTTCGGAGTTCCTTTCATCTCAGGGACATTTAAGGATGTCCGCTGGTGGTTTTTGGCTTTGGCAGCCATTTTGCCTGTTTTCCTATTGGGTTATCTCCCTTTCCTAGGTTAAGAGATAAGGAATTCCTTTAAAAGCCTTCTAGCCGAGAATTTTTCACACCAACATCCATCCAATTTGATAAATTTTGATAGACGATGTGATTATCTGCAAACAGTTAGAATATAAGAAAAGTTAAATACTATTTATATGAATTTTTCATGAATATGCTTCAAAACTAGGGCTATTCCCTATGTTTTCTGGGTTATCAAATTGATCATGGGTCAGTTCACTTAACGTTGCCTACAGCTAAAAAATGCACACCAACCTATATTTTTTCTTTGTTTTTTCTCATATTACGCAATTATGAATGCAACAACACACATTATTCAAACAGTTAATTACTTTGATTTACCACCAGCAGCCATCCTTAATCATCTTGTAGATGGGATAAGAAAGAAATTAACGCTATGGTATAGTTATTTTGAGCTACTCATTTGAACTGTATGTTAACAAGATAGGGAATAAATGATTGGTTGGCGTCGGGCCTTACAGACTCAGGTTCTGAATAATGAAGTGTCGTTCCTTAAATCTGAAGGTGACAACTCAGAATCAGACGGTGTCAGCAATGTTTGTACATCATTTATTCCTCGACATTTGTGTGTCATTCAGCTTAAGCTGGTGCTAGGGCCCCTGTGGTCAAGGTGCTAGCATGAACATCTACAGTGAAATCTTGACTGAGATACAGACCATCACAAGAATCATTCTTGATCCTTCGATGTCTTTTGGAGGAATACAGTCACCTATCCCTCAGCGCCATGACATTTTATTCCTACTTTCTTGGAATTATCTTGGTGAAGCTTCCAATAATGTAAAGAATAATATGCCACTAAACGCAACATATAAATGTTGCCTATGAGACAAACGTTGGCGTATTGACAAGAAGTCGCATAACCCACAGGCCGATATCCTGACTGTATTCTTCGCGAGGACATATGAGATTACCAGCTTAAGCGAAAATATATACAAATTGAATGCAACATTAAAAAGGTGGTGGAATACGATGCCGGCGTACTGACAAGAAGTCATATGAGCTCACAGACAAATATACTGACTGCATATTTCTAAAGCGCCTCAAGAATCAAAAGTAATCTCTCTGATGATTTTTATCCCAGCCACGCTTTAATTGCAGCTGGCCAAGTGCACATATTGAATGACATGACCACACGGCCCCTAGCACCGGATTGAGCGGTATTAGATACAAATATTTCAGAGCGATGATGTAATATCTCAACCAAGTCATCGGTTGGAAAATATCACAGCGCAAATTATGTAATAGCTTTGTCAACATATTTGGTGGAAATTGATTTTTCACTGTCAGAGGAGTGAGTGAGTGAGTGAGTAGTAGGGTTTAACGTCGTTTTCAACCTTGTTTCAGTCATATCACGACGGTGCCTACATGCGCCAGAACACGAGAGTGCTAGCAGTTCCTATTACCCTGGACACTGATAAGCCCAGCCAGTACAGCACCCGATCACTCATCCAAGTATTGACCGATGTAAGGAACGGCTCATATAGTAAATCAGGGTAAACACGCTGCTGTACAGGATAGGACGGTTAAAGTTGATCAACACATGTACTTTTAAATCCTTACCTGCTGTCGTTGGGCTGGATAGATGGTGAGCATCAGACATATCAGCCAAACGGAAATAATCTGAATTCGTATGTTCCTCTTCTTAGTAAGTCTTCTAAAGAATAGAGGGTACTTGATGGCACAGAGTCGTTCTATAGCCAACACTATCATACTGTGGACAGCGGCATAGTAACCAATACAGAGGATGCTTATATAAAATTGGCACGCCCATTTAGTTGTCGGGACCAGGTTTAACACTGCACTTACGACCGGCGATACAGCATACAGCATGTCCCCTAGGTGATTAAGAAAAGAAAGAATTACAATTAAAAAAAAACCCATTGAAAATATAAAATGTGATCCATTAACTTTCGGCAATTTGACTGGACATGGGATATAAGCGACAAACCCACTAACCGCCTGTTATTACTTTATACGACCTCATTGCCCTTTGTGCGCTTGAACACCAATATACCACCGGTACATGAAACAACAGTACTGAAGTTTTATACGGAGAGACTTGCATAGTTATTTCAAGCGTGATATATTATCAATATCACGGATTAATGGTATTCGTTTCGTAAACGCTGCAATAACAAATTTATGCGGAGCTAACTATTGAATTTTGACAAGCTCAAAAGTAGCCGACTAACTAAAACTGGACAGACTCCAGTACCCACTTTGTCCAATTTACCGACATGGGTAATGTTGGATATCAGAATAATGTCATAATAATGTGACAAAGACAGTAAAACCAAATAATGAACACTGTAAACTGATTCATGCCCTCCGATTTTTTTGTACAGATGTTTGTTGAAGTGTTGTATAAATGAACGAAAACCATAATAGGCATAGAAAATTGAGCTACATAGCACCATATAACAACTGAGCCATAATTGCACCTCTCATCATATCTATGTGAAATATATCAACAGCATATAGGTATTCCAATGGGTACTATCTGTGCACCCCTGTTCGCTGACTTTCTCTCTCTGTTCTCTTATGGATATGACTATATGCAGGCGCTTTCTAAAACCGATCCATTCAAAGCTCGTTCCTTCTCATTCACCAAACACTATTCAGACGATATTATGGCTGTGAATAATCGCTATGTAAATGAAGCAGTGGTGGATATATATCCACCTTTGAAGGAAACTATGGATAGCCCTAACGGCACATCATATTTAGACATGTATCTCTATAAAAATGAAGCCGGCCTTCTTCCTCGTCCAGTGGGGCCTGCATATGGCGTATACATATCTCGTCTTATATCATTTGCTAGATCCTGTGTTAAATGTGACGATTTTAATCAACGTCACAAAACATAAAGAAGAAACATAAGCGCCTCCACTCAAAGATTCTCAAATTTGGCGATACATATCGCACCCTAGTAGCAAAATACGAGCGTATAGCGTGCAAGATGTATGGCGTTACGTTTCGTAACTTGTGTCTGATTCCGCTTAACCCGGGGCTAGGGGCTATATGAACCCATGTACTTCAAGATCCTCATGGTGCCCATTTGAAGTCACAATCAAAGCGTGACTGAGATACATCATTCTCTAGATGACGACTTTACAACGAATGTCATATGGATTAAGAATACTGATCAGCGATACGGATTTCATATTTTTGGAACATCATGATATCTTGCCGGCATCACTGAAAACTGTTGACCGCTTGTCTCTTGCAGGAAACCAGCCTGTGTTTATGTACACTGTGATTGTCTTTTTGAATTCGGTGCTAATATTGTAACATGGAATAGGTCTTTGGATTATGGACGCGGATATTCTTTAATGGACGACGGCTGAGTAATTAATGACGGACCAGACGCTTGAATCTTTTACATGCATCCAATTGTCAATGGTCGACGCGCGTCTACTGAATCTCGCATCTGACGTTTCTATATAAATACCCAAATTAAATCTTCTTGTATGGGTCTTGGTAGAAAACAGTGGAAATTAGACCCATTGGGATTTACCCGGTGTTAGATGGCGAAATAAATAAAGTTGTCTTTATTCATTTTGATGAAATAAAGAATAAACCTACCGACTGCCAGGCTGATAAAATAGTGTCTTGAGTAGGATTTTCTCATACAACGTTGTAGTAGCACCACACAAACCAAGAGGTTGGAGATGAACCCGACGACACCGATAAAAATGGACAAGTTTCGAATCCATCCCGGGGGTATGAAGTCATATTCAATGCCTAATGTACTATTTTCCATGGTCAGTACTATCGGATGTTGGATCAAGCTGCGTGGATCTGAGTTTGATTCACCTTTTCCGTTCGGCTCACTGTGTGAACCATCTCATTGCTGAAAAGGAACAAAATAAATGCTCAGCAACAAGGTTAATCTACTTCAGCTTAAACAGTCTGAACAGTTATTAAGATATTGGGTTCAAAGATGCTGGGCTAACGGTGCTGAAATATCTAACAAACTACAGATCTTGAGTTCGGAAATGATGACATATCTTATATGTAGCATTGATGTGCTGAGTTTGAGAAACGTCACATTATTTTCAGCAGAACGCTTGCCAAAACAAATATGTTAATGTTGCGTGATGCACTACGTGATGCACTACGGGACATATTAATGGCTCAGTTGCACATCAGAGAACAAAGAAGAGCCTCTCTGTTCTCTGACCCGTGACTTCAGTTGATAGCTACTGGTTCATATAATTTCATTTTCCCCTTTCTTTTAACCCAGTAGATTATCTTGAACTGTGATAAGGGACATAATTGTATACACATTGTGAAATATCGATTCTGGGCCACCATATAAATGCATAAAAGATATGTAAGATGTCGATTCTTGACCACCATATAAATGCATAAATTCTGACTTTTCATTTACCAATTTTATATAAATCTGTGTGCATGCAAACCTTGATATTGTGATGTGTTTTGACAAAGCTATTTCCGAAATACTATTCCATGACCCTTTAGGTCGGTTATTGCAAACACAACTATAACATAGAAACCGCTTATGTAAGTGTAATGATTTAACCTTGGTTTTGACGAATGCATTTATGTAATGCTACATTTTTATGATTTGCTAGTCATAATTGTACCGAATTTGTAAGGACATTTATGTCGGGTTAAATTGACATTGTAACGTCTAGCTTTGTATATAACGGAATGAACGGCACATATAGTCAGGCTAGTAACACCAGGTCTCCCTGATGGCCAGTACCATCAGGTCTCACAGAGGCTCATGTCTCCGATAATAGTTATTGCTATCTCCAGTTCCGAAAATGACTGTATACAGAATGGTCTGATGTTGATGAAGTTGTGCTAGTCTGCCTACCAAATGATGCCGATCATTCCTAAGTTGGGTGGAATGAATTTACAATAAATCGGCTTAATATTCAACAGATATGAACTTCGTTATCGTTGTATCCTCTCTCATTTAAAGAGGTTGTCAAGACTTCGAGAAATCTCAGAAGCCGGACCTTGGAGTCTATTATTGTATAGGTTTTATGAAGGCCATCCCTGTGTCTGAGACGACTTCGCGTTACAACATCTTAAAGATCACGCGCACAAGCCCTGTCGTCTTAAAGACCTCAAATTTCGGTCGATACTTGGTGTAAGAACGCATTGTTGAGGCTTTTGTTGAGGCTTTTGTGCAGCTGAAAAGGGTCACGTCTAGACGCATTGTTGAGCTCAGACAGGCTATTGTAGGCTTTGTCTTGTGCGTTCTTACACCAATTATAAACCCAAATTTCATAATGGCTTTGTTGCCAGGGTCAAGACTGCAGCTTTCATAATGGTGAGCGTTGCTGTCGGATAAAGAGAATTTTCTTTTGGATACAACTGCAAGATCGTGAGACGACAGCCAGAATGCGGTGGTAATAGCCTCGCTTCCATTCGCGAGGACCCGTCCACGAGCTATTGATGCTCTTTGGCGACCCGTCTTGATGCTGGATCACGTGGCCCTCCGTTCCAGGACCCACCGTCTTCCCTCTTCCTTCTTTCTTCTTCAGCGGTCGATGCGGGGAGTCCATGGTCCTTCATCGCTGTATTCCAGACTGGTAGAACGGTCGACATCTTCCCTCTTCCTTCTTTCTTCTGGTGCGGCGGGCTATTTCCTTCATAACTCTGAAGTCTTGACGGATCTCGTCCTCTTCCGTCTCCTCTGCTGTCACAGTGACGTCGACGCCGCGGTGGTTTGCAGCCATTTCTCCCATCTTTCTTTTGCAAGTTCTTCACGTCAGCTCGTGTGGGCGGGCACGAACGCACCAATAATCGTCTGAACTATTGGAAAATGTCGCACGGTGGGGCGGTTCCTCAACTGTCGACACGCGATGGTCCAGCCCAGCATTTGTGAGTGAGCCGGATCTTCCTTCATCCTGTACATCAAGGCTGCCATGAGTGATGTCCATCTTAGTGGTAAGATGATCGACCCAAGCACTGTTCCTTCCTATAACAGCGACATGTTTCTCCTCTTCCTTGGTGACGTGACAGCGTGTGCCAGAAACCTCTGAACGAGTCCATTCCGTGGAAACAATATCTACAGGTACAGTGTGATTCGTTTTACTTAACAGAGTCTTGTAAATGGCCGTAGTGATTGAAAACATAAATGTGTTGTGGTATATTATCTGCCTGGACTTCCCTGGACAATCTGTTCCCACTGATTGACAATAGTGCGTGTGATGAACAGTGTGTACTTTACAGAACTGGATCATGCCTAACGAACTCTAAGACATTGTGTTCTTGTAACTTTCTTGGAACATTCTGGACTGAATCCTCAGACAGGTTGGTAGCATGTATTGAACGCGAGGTCTAACCTTAACTTTCTCTCTCTCCCTTGAACGATCATGTTATATGTGCCATAATGATGCCTTATATGAACTGTTGACATCTCTCGTATATTGTGCATGTTTTGTTAATTGTTGATAATACTGCATGCCCAGTGAAGTTGATGAATCAATGGTGAAACTGGTAGATTGCATGAATTCCTTTGTGACTAATAAATTTAGTGATTTGCAGATTGATAAATCTAGCCTTTGAAGTTTGTAAGATAATATTGTGATGTGGTTCCACGATGATTTTTTGTTAGGACGTTTATCGCGATTAGTTGCCATAATAGTGTAGCTGGCAAGCTAAGACGCATAACGCAATATTGGCTAAATGGAACTAAAATTATCGCGTATATGTTGGCAGGTCCTAAGATACACTGAGTACATGTAGACGTACTATAGTGGTTGCAGCATGTAATGCTGAAAGGCTATGGAAGCCTGTTCGTGTTGGTTGACGAACCTTCACAATCCCCGATTAGGCTATGAAAGCCTGGATATCGTGAATATTTGTGGTTATTTGTTTGTTTTGGATCCTCAGATATAAGTCTAAGATGTTGGATGACAAATTGGTTTCAATTAACACGTATTGGCAACTTCGTTAAGTTCGGTACAAATTGTGTCCAAGTCAACCATAAGTTTCTAGCTTTTATAATGAGTAACACGTAAGGTCCAAATGTTAACCTTTGCGGATGGGGTACCGTATATTAAATTAGCACAGGCGATGCTAGAGAAATCCGATACTTGGTGACAGTTATGGAAGACTGTTTGAGACATAACCACAGAATAATTGTGTCTGTGGTGAATATTTTTGTTGCAACAATATTGAGATACCATGCAGTGGTATGAATTGAATAATGCGCGTTGTCAATTAGTGCAGAATACTTTTGTCATTACTGATCGAGTTTCCCCGTGTGAATCCTTTCTCTGACATCATAGTTTTTCTTGCAATGAAATGGTATGTTAATTCTGGTTTGGAATAAGTATGTTCTTATTGGTGTAGGCTGGAACATAAGAGTCTGATACTCTCTAATCTGAAGAATTCGCATTTCTTGCAGATAGGATTCAAATGCCTAACATTGCCATTCGCAACCACTTGAACGTTCCCAGAATTAGTGCCGTTTGAATGCCACTTTTTGACAGGCATTGAGTATGATAATTGACATGTCAGTGAATGACATTTCGACGTGTATTTCTTTCACCATGGTTTTGCTTGTACCCTTGTCGCGCTTTTGTATATCTTTTGCACACATTGTAATCTGTATGGCTATTGTTCTCAAATTTTGTTTCACGCGGTGACATTGTAATGCATGACCTGTAACTAGACAGTGCTCTGGAGACTGTTCTACGCGATAATGTTTTTCCAACTTTGTATCCTCCTTTGTAATGTTTTTGTTTTCCTTTCTTTTGTCACTCTTGCCAGTGGGTGTGCGTTTTCTGCAGAAAAACGTACTCTCACTTGAGGTCGCGCAGGTTCTACCACCATTTCTTGTCTTCTTATTATTGTATTTTTCTTTCGCTTATTTCTTGTTTCACTGTTATGACATTATCTTGCATGTAGGTTGGCGTTTTGACATTTTGATACAGATAAATGTTATTTGTTTTCATTTTCATGAACATCTAATGTGTTGATAAACTATTTTGGATTTGAAGCTAATAGATGAATTTTCCAGCAATTGTTTTGATATTTGCGCCATGTTTTGAGCACATTGTTTTGACATGTCCACACTTGTCAGTGACTGGCACGTGCCCCACATACCTAGGGTACTTTCATTGAGAAATGATAGTAAATATGGCCTTATGACCTTACGCAATGAATATGGACTACGGTAATTGAATAAATTGTTTCCGGTATTCGACCAATATGTCTGATAACGACCTTGGCTATTCATAATGGACTATTCTTTCACGTTTGCTATTATTCTTGCTGCCTTACGCATTTTGTGTCTATACTTTGAGATGAATAAACGATCTTCGTTCGTATTTTTCATCTTCCATTGTTGGATGATATGTGAAATATCGATTCTGGGCCACCATATAAATGCATAAAAGATATTTAAGATGTCGATTCTTGACCATCATATAGATGCATAAATTCTGACTTTTCATTTACCAATTTTATATAAATCTGTGTGCATGCAAACCTTGATATTGTGATGTGTTTTGACAAAGCTATTTCCGAAATACTATTCCATGACCCTTTAGGTCGGTTATTGCAAACAACTATTTGTGAGAATCAGTTATGTAAGTTCAAATTTACAGGATAACATAGAAACCGCTTATGTAAGTGTAATGATTTAACCTTGGTTTTGACGAATGAATTTATGTAATGCGACAGTTTTGTGATTTGCTAGTCATAATTGTACCGAATTTGTAAGGACATTTATGTCGAGTTAAATTGACATTGTAACGTCTAGCTTTGTATATAACGGAATGAACGGCATATATAGTCAGGCTAGTAACACCAGGTCTCCCTGATGGCCAGTACCATCAGGTCTCACAGAGGCTCATGTCTCCGATAATAGTTATTGCTATCTCCAGTTCCGAAAATGACTGTTTACAGAATGGTCTGATGTTGATGAAGTTGTGCTAGTATGCCTGCCAAATGATGCCGATCATTCCTAAGTTAGGTGGAATGAATTTACAATAAATCGGCTTAATATTCAACAGATATGAACTTCGTTTTCGTTGTATCCTCTCTCATTTAAAGAGGTTGTGAAGACTTCGAGAAATCTCAGAAGCCGGACCTTGGAGTCTATTATTGCATTTCTTTTATGAAGACCATCCCTGTGTCTGAGACGACTTCGCGTTACAACATCTTAAAGATCACGCGCACAAGCCCTGTCGTTTTAAAGACCTCAAATTTCATAATATGTACTATATCTCCCCAGTTTTCAAGGAGACTTTTATACATATGTACTAAAAATTTTCAATATTCAAAGAAAGTGTCATTATGCTTGAATATTGGGAAAATATAGTACATATGTATAAAATTATCTCCAGTTTAAAATAGTAATAGAATTACAAGATAGGGATTATACAACCCAGCAGCTGATCAGCTGAAGTCACGGATCAGTGAACAGACAGGCTCTTCTTTGTTCTCTCAATAATGTGCAACTGTTCCATTGCTGAAATCTAAGAAAAATATAGTTCGTTTGCTTTGGTATGGTTGCTATGGTATCTGTAACATATTCATAGGATTAATAATCACACCCAATTAACGAAATCGTCACACCCAATTAACGAGGATCACAATCACGATTCGTTCGTTTTCTTATGTGTTATGTGTACCAAACATCGATCACTTCAATATCCCGCTAATCCATGCGATTTAATAAAATAAAGGACAAATTTATCTGAATAAAAATGCCAGCCACATGTCTGGTCTCACATGTATTTGTTCTGAATACGAACTTGCATTCAATAAATACTCCCTCGTTTGGGCCGTTTTTTTTACTATCTGGTGGTCACATAGTTCATCAATTTCCAACAGATGACTAGACTACATCATCGCTCTGAAATATTTGTATCTATAGTCTGCCCAGTTTAATTAGTCGTCTACTTTGAAGTTTGTCAATAATCAGCAGTTAACTCTGCATTAATTTTTTTTTGGCATCGTGTAGAACAAACAAAACTCTACAAAATGACTACCATTTCGCCGTGATATCAAGAACAAATCACTTTTGAAATAACTCCAGTACAGCTGTTTTATGTAGACTTCATAATGTATTCGTGTTGTCTAGCACAAAGGTCAACAATGCCGTTTACGGTCATAGAGGTGTGTGCGGTTTATCATTCGGCAATTTCACTGGACATGGGATATACGCGACACACCCACGGACCGCCTGTTATTACTTTATACGGCATCAATGACCTTTGTGCCAATGAGCATGAATATATTATGACGTCTCCCTATGTAATTGAGGCCCGGTAAATGAAAAAACTGTACTGGAGTTTTATATGGAGATAATTGAAAAGTTGTTTCTAGCGTGATACATTATCGATATCACGGAGAAATGGTAGCCGTTTTGTAGAGTTAAGTTTGTTCTACAAGCTGCAAAAAAAGAAAATTTAAGCAGATTTAATTTAAAAGAAAACTATTGATTTTTGACAAGCTCCAAAGTAGACGACTAATTAAAATGGACAGACTTTAATACCGCTGAAGTCAGTGCTAGGGGCCGTGTGGTCATGTCAATTCAATATGTCCACATCCACATGAACATCTACAATGAAAGCGTGACTGGGATACAAATCATCACTGGGGTCACTTTTGGTTCTTGTGATGTTTTAGAAAGTATGCAGTCAGTATATTTGTCTGTGAGATCATATGACTGAATGGTCACCTGATCGAAATGTTTCTGACAGTTAGTTCAGGTCTTTTATTCGCCAATGTAAATGAACGGCACAGCAAAGAAAGAAAAAAATAAAAAATAGGCGAAATAAAACTACAAAGGGCTGTTCTATCCCTGTAATAGAAATTATACATAACATTAATTTTATGGAGGCTGATGAATAATGATAAGAATATAAGCGATGAAATTAACATTATATAAATAAAAAACATAAGTATCCTAGCAAGTCTATGAGTTAACGCGATTATGCGACTGATTCTTTTTGAAGAAATGTCGGTGGCTCAAGATGAGTTGGATAAGTATTACGCCAGACAACGTTGCAGTGGGACAAATATGGATATACGAGTGAATAGTACAGAATATACAATGGTTTTTATTGAGAAAAGACGATGTGATTAATAGCACCAATATTTTACGGATTTCATCGATGTGTCCCAAATAACACGACGACGTTGGGCCAACGTTGGCCTCTGGTTGGCACCAGCCAACATTTGTTAGCCAATCAGGTGGCTAGCTTGGTAAAACAATTTCAGAATCACGCCCACAGTAATTACACAAGGTAGCACGTGGACCAATATGGTAAACATTATCGGAATACATTATCCAAATATGGCATCATTTCCAGTCAGTGTGTGTGGTAAAATTAAACATCAAAGGATTTACTCCCGCCGACCTTGTTAGGCAGTAGAAAATATCGAAAGATCGTGGTGAGCGAAGGCCTTAATATCCGTAAACTAAACGTCAATCATTGTAAAAGTGAAAAAGCAGAAATAGTCGTGATTGTCTTATCGTGGGATCTCGTAGAATATCGGCAAACAGTTCACACGAATTATACCCTTGATATACCATCTTGGTTTACCTAGATTGGATATTTTCCTGAAGACAATCATATGAAAGGGGGCATTCTTTCCTTTCATACCGGTCGATGGTTTCAAGGACATATCGGAAGGATGGAACAAAGACTTAATAATGTGTATACACCCAGAAAATGATAAACAACTTATAAACTCGTGTAAGCAGGTATTTTATATAGTTGGCATGGGGAAGCAGATTTATATTCGAAAGTTCGTATCCAATAGATTCAAGCCCTGTATACCTAGTCTTTCTTGTATTGATGATAGAATATCGCGGCTACCCACAGCTCTACGCGTATAAACATCGATAAATCACAGTTTCCGTCAAAACCAGTCGAGGTTATAAAAAATATGATTATAAGCATCTGCCAAAAATGAATCGCATGGTTATTGCTGGAGTCGCAAGGGCCTATTATTCTTCATAAACCCATCACAGACTTTTTTATCCTCAGAAAAGCCAATGTCGCTCACAGGATCTGAACTTTCGATGCCCCAAACACACACTAGATGGGAACGAAGATATATTCGAATGAATTCGCTGGACGTTTACTCTGGTCAAATACTGAAATTGTTTGAGCATAATCATCATCAACTTGAGCATCCAAACGACCTGCCAATGCATTTACCTAACCGTGCTAACTTTCTTTGCAGAACAAAAACTAAAAATATATGTTGATGTTCGAAGAGAGACAGAGAATTGAGGTTTAACGTCGCGATCAGCAATATTTCAACTATCAAACAAAATTCTAAGTATTCAAGTTAATACACACATTAAAACTTTTACAACAACGCGATTTCTCTCATATAACCTAAGATACAGCCTTCTTTCGCCCCATTAAAATGACCTTACGTAAACTGCTCGATAAAAAGAATCCCTTACAAACTTAAAATCTATACAGTCGATAAGAATATGTTCCACTGTGAGATCTTCGTGGCATGGAATACATCTTGGAACTGGCTCTTTTGTTTTTTAGTAAATGTTCGTGAGTTAATCGTGTGTTGCCGATTCTACATCGCCTGATCAGTCTGAACGGCTTCAACGGGGTTGTTTTACATCTAATATACAGTATCGGATGCTGGTGAGCAATATTGATAATCTGGAGTATCAAACTACTAAGTTATCCGTTCATTTTAAACCATAATTATTCCTGATTAGCCCCGTGGGGCTTCCGGAGTTTCCTGGGATGTCGACGTGCACACCCCAGGGCAGGCCTCAGCTCCGTAGACGATCTTGTCGTAAGAGTCGACTGAGGAAAAGTAATAGGACCCAAACGTCGTGATATCACTGAAATATAGCTGAAAGTGACGTTAAATCGTATTCTCTCACTCACTTATTCCTGATAATAGAACTTGACAGTTCGTGAAAAAATAATTCAAACTGTACATCATATAAGCTATATCAATATATTCAACTTACCCGACGTCGTATTCGGCTGGATAAGGGAAGATCAATCAACTTAAACGATGGGTTTCTGGTATTGTCACGTGACCGATGGAACAAGTGAATAGAATATTGCATTTACTACTCCATAACGTTGTTCGAATATTAGTGTGGATGAAAGAACTCGTCGTGCGACTTGGGGGATCACTGTATACTGCACAATTCAAAAATATAATATTTACTGATTTTCACTTCCGGTCTTTTACGAGGTCTGTCAAGTACCATGTACCTGCAAGTATGATCCTATGCAGTACCTGTATAAAAAAAAAAATTCCTGGTGACTCGTATACTTAGCAGACTATCAAAGTTCTGGGGATGCACTCAGTCAGGTATGCCAGATAACCGTATCGTCGCTATTAGAGGGCCACGCATTTCCATTAACAGGACAAATACTGACTTTATGGAAATGAAACAAACGACATATACGTCAGATGTGTGCCATTAGTCGCCTGATATTTGTACAGTACTGTATTTGTTCTGTCGAAGTATATTTGTTCCACGCACATCGTTCGGTATAGACCAGAGATGTGAGCTTTTATTCATGGAGTAAAATATTAGATGCACGAGTTTGATTACTTCAACGATAAACTCCACCTTATTTAAGAGTTGGATTACCCATGAATACCTGAGGCATAACCATAATTGCGTTGTGTGTATACGTCATACGCGTATTGCGTGCGTATATTTGATACTTGAAGCATAACCACAATAATGTGTTTCGATGTATGCAGTGTTCATGCTATTTATTTATTTATCTCGCATCCTTTCAAATCTATGTATTTGAACATCTCGTACCTGTTCAAATTAATATTATTTTGGTATAGACAAGCATTCGGATAGAGAAATAATTGTTATGGTATTGACGATGCTAAATTGTTTTCTGACATCAGTGAAAGCAGCTAATAAATTCTCATCTTGCAAAAAAGTCGCCTATTTTTCTATCTGGCGACCACAGAGTTCATCAATTTCCAACATTTGACTTGATATGGCTATTACATCGCTCTGATATTCAAGATGACCACATGAACAGCTGCAATAAAAGCGTGGATGGGATACAGATCATCACAGGGATCACTTGGTTCTTGTGATGTTTATAGAAATAAGAAGTCAGTATATTTGTCTGTGGAATCATACGAGTTCTTGTGAGTACTCCGTCATCGTTTTCCATCACCCTTGAAATGTTGCGTTTAATTAAAATATTATTTCGGTCTTTCACACTGGCATATGCGAATTGGTGATTGGGTTATCCTACATTCTGGTTGTGGTCAGTGAGTAACGTTTCAATGGCCTCAGTTATGCCACTTTGGTGAGTGTGAAAATCATGACTCATTTACGACAAGAAAATGTGACAACAACTGGTAGGACTTTTTTCCGTTATTTTAAATTGGCCGCTCGATGTGAAAGACGAGACAGTGTATTTCATTGAAATCACAATTGCAGATTTCTCTGGAAAATAGGCCGAATATGACAAATTCTTCTACTTTTTGTGGATTTCCCAGGGAAATAAAGGGGATTGCAAGGGTTTTATTTTATTACAACATAAATGGCATCTACCTTGGAGTAATGGTACAATCATCCAAGATATATGGATATAAGAGGCTTGAGTTAAAGAGTATTTGACTATTGGTGATCGGAGAGGGGATTTTATTAGAGTTACCAGAGTGCGATCATATCAGTTTTCAGGCTAAGATCGGCAGACATGACTGAGCCTAGTTCCAAATGAGTCAAACTGCTCTTGATCCAATTTTGTTCATGACATTTGAGAGGTTCATCGTGTCAATACACGTTTTTTGGTAGCACTAACCGGGAAAAAGCATACTTTACTATGCACCAGATCTCTCGGGCGAAAGAAAATTGTATTTTAGATTATTTGAGGAGATCGGTTTGTTGTATAAATTTTAATAATGTATATGTTTTTATGTCATCTACGGTAGTAGATACATTATATAGGCATCAATTTTCCCCAGCAAAAGTTTAAAGATAACCTTCCGCCGTCCGACCAACGTACACATCCTAAAGAAAGAGTTCTTGAGCTCATCCTTGATAGCGACTATATTTCATGTTTTTCGTGATATTATTTTTCAGTCTTGGGTGTGTTACTTTGATAATATATATCTTACTATACTCGAGTACATATTAAAATGTTGTCTTATAGCGTTTTACTTGTTTCAGTGTCTAAGTTCGCGCGTAAGGCGGCAGGGAGGTTGTCCTCGAGTGATTTGACTTCACCAATGCTGCGAACCTATTCTTTTTTCAGGCGGCGTCTTAGTACAATAGAAACGCTATATAGTGCATTATTTTAACCAATAACTTAATCTCCCTCTCTTGTTTGTAATGTTTTCATCAAATTAGTCTTGACAAACCGTGTTGCTAGACATGTTAATTTTACGCATTGGTGCCAAAATCGAGCGCCCCGTTTTCCAGTGGTTTTGTTTTACTCTCCGCGATCACAGCTTAGTTTGTAGCCCCTCAGTCATGTACGCTGATTACAATACAGTCTCTCCCCTTTAAATGCTGAATTAAGCTACACTCTGTAGATTTCTATGGACGGGTCAGGGGCACGGTTCTATGTCTAGGCAGGCTGCAGGTCAGTCTAAAATAGTGAGATCAGCAGGGAGACAGGGTGTGTTTGTGGCGAAAGTTTTTTTTCTAAAACTGGGGTCTGATTTTTCAATGAAATAGATATGCATTGCACTGAAAGCGTAATAATGTTTCATTAAATGTAGAAAGTATAAAGAGTGTCGTTTATTCGAGCAGAAGATCCCGAGAGAAGCAATGTCTTTTGTTGAAAGATACCTCCACAACCTGTTACCCCCTTCTCCCAAGTATTTGGGTCAAAGCATATTAGTAGGCTCAACTGATAAGCTGACCATGCAGTTGTCCACGTGCTATCCTTTTGACGTTAGATTCAGACTTTCAGAAATACCACTGCGCAGGAGAATGGCAATAGCAGGGGTTTACGTGGAGTACGATACTATAAATATCTGGCACATTATCTTCTGTGTAATGTATGAAAACATGGGCTATATAAGATATTTAGTGGTAATTAATTGATTCAAAATTACTACTCAGTTCACTATTTCAGGTTACCATGCTATTCATAATGCAATAATACATAATGCTACCTTTATGTGAATTGCCCTTCATCGTAACCCTCGCCATTCCGCACAGCACTCTCCGCATATGCGATCGCCTGTGTTATATTATTGCAACGATGAGCAATCGGCAGCGGAAGAATAACCTTCCTGCTGGAGAGCGACAGACATCCAATTGAAGACCTGCAGATTGGGTTTCAGTTCATGGAAAAGTGCATTTGTGCCGACCGTTGTCTCCCAATAATGCAAGCAGACAAACACAACATCAGAAGCTGTCTCTCTTATTAAAACCAAATATATTCGTAAGAATAGGCAGTTGAAGGAGACGTATTTTATCATCGACCCAATTTTTTTATTGACAACAACAACAACATCACTTTGCGACCAACGGCAAAAATAGTGCCGTCGCTAAGTGATTTTACCGTTTGCCGTGGTTAATTGTGAGGGCTGTTCATGCAGGGTTTTTAACCCATGACCAGTACGATAATTCCTCTAATAATTCAACCACCCTATTAGAATTCAATCACCCCCATTTTTGTGGACAAAATTGAATCAGTTGCATTGTCTAATAACTTTGATTCCCCTTTAAACTCAGTAAAATTACTAAGAAAGAATTATTTGCATGATTTTGGACCATTTTGTCAACTTCCGGTTCCAATAAATTTGATCACCCCTTGATTTATTGGTGGAAAAGTTCACTTTCTGTGATTGAATTATTGATGTATTTTGAAGTTGCTGAAAAAAGAGTGAGTGAGTGAGTTTATAGGATTTAACCTCATTTTCAAAAAATGTTCCGCCATATCACGGTGGCAAAAGAGAGGGTGAGGAACAGGGAAAACTACTTGTAACAGAACATATATAATGTTAGCCTGTTTAACAGTTCCATCTCTTTTCTGCGTGATGGTCTAGCTGTCAATGTGTATCAGTGGTCGAAATATTCAAAATAATCTACGTTGAAGTATTCAGTATTCTGGATCGAACAGAAACGAAGGGGAATTTCTTTAGTTGTGTGCATTTTTATTGACCAGTGAAATTTGACTGACAAATATGCCGTCCTCATTGATCTCAAATTTTTGAAGTGGTGACTGGACTGGTCTTTCTTCAGGGGCAAAACAAGTAATATGTAGCACTTAACTCCTCTGCAAGGGCGTCGGAAGCAGTACGGCAGGTACCGTACCAATTTGGCGCAAAAAAAACTAAAACTTGTGCAATGAATTAACACCCCACTGCCTATAATAATTATATCGGCTACGAATATGTCTAGCTTACTTTACTTTACATATATTTTTCTAATTCAGCATCGCAGAAAACCACCATCGATTGCGTTTTCATGGTAAAAGGATTACGAAAGAACTGAAAATACACTTCATTGTAGAGTGATTTTATTCACCAGAAATCGCTCTGAACGCGTCTCCGGGGATCTAGACTCCAGGAGCTTCTGGGGTCCAGGCTGTCTCTCAACACTCGCCTGAAGTGCTATTATAGTAGTACCCCCCCCCCCCCTCTGTCTCATAAGGCCGTACCACTTCCAATTTGCTTCCAACGCCCCTGCTCTGAGATGGTTCAATCATATTTTATTACCAGGAAACCATGACAATATTTCATTGAAATAAAGGAAATAAAGAAATCATTATAGACATATTACATACCCGGTGGGTCTATCCTTTATGAACCTTTAAATGACACTAATACCCATCTCCCATCAAAGTCGCCGCCTTTGAATATACCCTACATGATATCACCCTCGGCACCAGGAGGGCAGGTTTAATAAGACTCTGTGAGTTTCCAGGGTGTAAAATCGTTGTTTAGAAAAGTTTTGCAATTTGATTATCAGGGTAATCTAATGGTTAATACAAAAGACTGTCTCTTACTTGTTACATTAATTAGCATATGTATGGTACATTGCTTTGCTAAATATACATGTACTGGTATGGTATCTGATCTGATCCTTCTGTCTGATTAGTCAAGATACATAGTGTATGGTCAGTTGAATCCTGTAATTAGGCCAAAAAAAAACTTGTTTTTGATCACCTCACACTTTTTTCTGCTGTATTATCTGCCTTGACTGATATGAGAATTACCAACCTTTGAGTTGTCTGTAATGCAATGTTATTATGGTCATGTCTGAGATTCGGTCAGCCCTCGTTTGTCTGATTGCTTTTTACGACAACTGCCGTAAAGCCCCACTTGTGTAGAACCAAACAGGAAAATGGCGGATCTTGAAAACTACATTTTCCAGAGAAAAATCTTGAAAGTAATGGAATTTCGTGTCTGGTTGAATTTTGTTGCAAGTCATGGAAAACTGGAATGGAATTCGAAAATGTTAGGCAGGTCAACATTTGACAGGTTTTTTTTGACTGATTTTTTGTTTGTTTGTTTGTTTGTTTTTTAACCCTGGACGTAACACTGGGCATTTATTAGTCAATGACCCTGATTTCACGAAACTTTGCCCCTGCATTTCCATGTGGTCCCGGAATCACCGGGCGTAGATTAGGCCACGCTTGACGCTGATTGGTCAATAAAACAACCCGAAAAACTATATTTCAAGGGAAATTCACTTTTTATCAAACACAGTCACACGACAGTCAGAGCAACAGAAGCGCCCTGTGTTTTAATTCCGCCATAGCAAAAAGGCACGTGTTGTTGTTGTTCGCCTTATTGACAAATGAACTGCAATAAAACAGAGATTGCCAAGTTCTGTTGAAGATGTAACAGTATTTTTAAGGTTGCTAAAATTCAGCGTCAATCAACCAATCTCCTATGTACGAGTTGTCACAGCGAAACAGCTCACCAATTACCAGTATACGAGTTGTCAGAGCATTTCCATCATAGCTCTCTAGATTTGTATCTAATACCGCTTATGCCGGTGCTAGGGGCCGAGTGGTCATATCATCCAAGTTGCCACATGAACAGGTACAGTAAAAGCGTACCTGAGATACAACACATATCACTAATCGTTAGATTCTTGGTATGTGCTTTAGAATAGGTTAACCAGAGGACTATTCTGTGAAGTCATGTGACGCAGTCAGTATGTCGGCACCTCTTCCCACTTCCCTTATATGTGTTGTAATTTGGATGATTTACGGCCCATGTTTGACGGATTACAAGAATCATTGGCTGACAGCATGCACAACAAGCCTCTATTATGTAATGAATTAGGATGCGAAATAAAGAGGTAAACAGATTTCAGTAAAAATGTACACAGATTATGTCAAGTATTATTAACAGCATTGTACGCTGATAAACAGCTTGTTTCCCCCGCTGGTTCACATCGCCAAGTTCGTGCCGCTTGGCACCCAATCGCCGTGCCGTAATAGCTCGGAGATAACCAGATTCCTCATACTAACCACGATTGGATAACTACCTCACGTGATCGAAATTACGTCATGCCTTCATGATAATGAGATCACGACTCTCACGTAATGTGGAAGTCATGCCAATATTTTGACAGCGACACGCCCTCTTATCGCATCTCTCAAAGGAACTTTTCTCCGTCTTTATTACAGTCAACATTCAACTCAAAATCTGAAACAATTGAACGGTGTTTTTACGTTACCATTCTAGGGAGCTTGATTTCCTCATATGCTCATGACGATAAAGCGTGGTCTTATCAGTGGGATATTAACAACATTTGAGGGAGTTATTTGGTAATTATTTGAAGGTATCAGTAAACAAATGTTTGCAATCAGTTGACGAACCTTACAAAACAATGGAGGAAGTTATCCAAAAATCTGTTCATTCTAACTCAGAAATTAACGTAATAAGAGCTGTTTTGCCGTCCGTTTATTGTTAGTTTTGCCGTTAACGACATATGAACGTTTGAGAAGGGAGACAACTCATATTGTCAAGACTCTTCCGTAAGAGTGATATCCATTGGTCATTGGTGGTTGACCTGTACAGAGCGCCCCCTTACGGCCAAGAGGCGCGAAATATGCGATGTGAATCAGCGGGGGCAACAAGGAGGGTAGGGACGTCAGTGATACAAGCTGAATAGTATGAGCGTAACAGCATTGATGCTCATTCAATTTATGTACCAGTTTCGTTCCCGTCCGAAAATTATTTTTATATATTTTTATATTGATGGATCTTCATTAAAATACAGCTGTGTTGTCTCATATCTGCAGATATCGCAAAAGATCTACTTATACTTTATTTCTCTCAAACGAGGCCTTGACTCGATTACTGTCACTGGATATCTGTACATGCATGATTGTATAAACTGAGACACATTATTACATTCCAGCTGGATGGGAGGTGAAGCCTGTTCTGAATTGGTAAACCGAAATGCATCCATATTCATTTACCCCAAATTCGCTATGGTAAATCCACTAGCAGATTCAGTAGTAGATTACATCCCAAAGCCTATAGGCTCTAGTTAATGCATCAGATTACTGAGTTATTAACTGGAATACTTAGAATTTTGTTTGGTTGTCGATATATATAGCTGAAATATTGCTGAACGCGACGTTAAACCTTAATTCTCTCTCTCTCTCTCTCTCTCTCTCTCTCTCTCTCTCTCTTTCTGTAGGTTTATCAACACCGCAAAGTATCGGTATTTTTTCACAGACTACATGGGACCTACTATACTGGGCACATGCAATGAAAGCTATGGAAGCGTTTAAAATCTCAAGCTCATTGTCCCTTGCTGATAGCTCGAGACAACACAAACAGTAGAATCAACAAAGAGTTTTAGAACTATATAGTTATGTGTGACTGTGGCAAAACACAGAATCCACTATACTCCCGGTTTATTCCCGATGCAGATGGTCTGCTACAGAGAGAGAGAGAGAGAATTAAAGTCATGTTCAGCAATATTTCATCTATATCATTTATATAGCGACGATCAAACAAAATTCTAAATGGCCAGCAAAAAAAATGAACAATATTAGCAATCAAAAGTAATCAACATTAATAACCTGTACACACATTAAAATTTATACAACAGACCGTTTTACTAGTCTTTTACCCGACTAAAAAGATCTTCGAAAGTAGCTGGTCGATAACATTAATCTCTTGCACTCTTAAAATCTAAAGAGGAAGGGTATGATGGGATAGTCCAGTTTCAGACGAGCATATCCCTGTTAGGAAAACAATTGCCATGGTAAGGAATTGTGCTTTAGATTTCAATATCAGGCATCACTTTACCATTGTTCAAATATAGATGAATGCCTTGTTCAACAGAGCTGATTTGCGCCAATTTCTGTGTGATACGGAGATTCTTTTGTGCAGTTGGAAATAGACAAACCTCCGCTCTTGGGTCACGAATAGTTGTAAAAATTGTTATATCTGTATATTATTTTGTACGAGCATACATGCATCATTACATCGAGTTTCCTTAATTTTTCTGCTAAAACCTTTAATAGTAGAAAAATACTTCATATTTGGCTCACTTCTAGAAAAATCTGAGAGCGGTTTCCAAGTAATACGAGTCCAGTACTCCCCGCCCTGGCGCCAATAAAAATGACTTAACACCTGGAGTTTCAGTTAGCCAAGTTCTTGCCGTAAGTGCGCCATAATTTATACTCCCCAAAAAAGTGTAAATCTCAGACTGTTGAAAGGTATTCACTGTTCCCACTCATTTGACGAACACAACCGCCGGTCCGCATATGCATATTTGAAGGACAGACAGTGTCATAAGGGATGGTGATGCAGTTATATGCTTCTATAAAAAGAGAAGAATTTTAATGTGGTGAAAACCGAGTCACCATTCTCATCAGAGTAAAGAGGGACATTAATGAGAAACTTAGGAAAATGAAGTTAATGTGGAGGTTTACCTATATCTTTGTTGTACCAAAAGCCGAGACTGACCTAATGACCTTGCACATGCTTGGAATAGGTCGACTTTCAAATATGTGAATTTCCATTCTCACAAATGTACGACTCTAACTTAATCTGTGTGGAAATTCTTGGAACTTGCAGCAGATTTTGTGCATAGCGGGTGTCAGATCCGGTATTCTATATTCAGTCATCGTCCATAAAATAATTTTCGCATCCATAATCGAAATACCGATGTCGTATGGCAGTTAGCACCAATTACAAATGTGTATGTAATAACATGGCAGTGTGATTGACATCACAGGACATACGGAGTAGGGTTTGATGTGATTTAAGTGTGTATTTGACCAAATAGACATGTTTTTTGCCAATTTCGAGGTTTATAGGTCTGCCCCAGGGGTGGGCAAATCCTCCCGAGGGTAGTGCATAGGTTGAATAAGTGTGGCATCATGTGAGCTCCCAGAATATATTCTGAAATTACAGAGGCACATAATATCCCATGCACAATAGGATAGTTCGACTGTTGACTACAGATTTCTTGGCGGATATATGCTGACATCCGGGTATCGAATCTGAGGATAAATATCTTGCACTATTATTAGATAAAGTTATCAGGTTTTCATGATGTTCAAATCATACATGTACATTAAACACTCACAGGAGTTGACATATCACTTGCGAAACCAGTCTAAATGCTTTTAAACAATCTGACCTTAGTGGGATACACATGATTTCTGTGAGATAATCGATTTTTATCCCAGATGAATCTGTTAAGGTAGAGACGACGAATTATGTGTGGTTCTGTTCAGAGAGTTGAAGAGCATTAATATCCATATCGTATAGGGTATAATGAACAATAATGGCATTGGATTCAGATATAGAGATACAAACGCCTGGTCCGTAATTCCATATTCAGCCGTAACCCATTAAAAAAATCTCGCCTCCATAATCCAAAGACCTAATTCATATAACAGCATTAGCACCAAAAAGGAATTCTAGCATACATGAACATAGGCTATAGTTCCCGGTAAGAGAGACGCTGTCAACAGTTTTCAATGATGCCGGCAAGATAGGATATTCTAAAAATAACAAATCCGTATGGCTTATCAGTATTCTTAACCCCTATGATTTTGATTATGAGGTCGTTATCTAGAGAACGATGTATCTCAGTCATGCTTCAATGCCGACTGTTCATATGAACACCATGATGATCTTGAAGTACATGGGTACATAAGGCCCCTAGCCCCAACTTAAGCGGAAGTAGACACAAGTTACAAAAAGGTCACGCAAAAGACCAATAAATCTTTCTTCAATTTTAATTTTATATCGGTTTGGAAACACCAAAATAAATGTTTCGTTATTAGAACAAGAAAAATGTTGTAACCGTGTTGATCTATGTTGTGACGCTCATTTGAGAAAACCAAGTCTCTAAATCCGTTGAATTTAGTCGTCATTTAGAAACAGTGATAAAAACAAGAATAAGTTGATGGTACCGCATTTAGCGACTTATTCTGATTGAAACTTGATACAGACGCATTGCAAACGTTATGTTCAATAACCAGTCTAGTAAATCAAAAATTTCGATAAAATACCAAAATGAGTAAGGCACTTTGGATTTATTGTTACTGAAAACAACATATCTTGATATCACAAGATTAATTGATCCCCACACACATAGCTATGTATTCTACTTGAAACTGCACTGTTAGCAGGATATGGTCGAACCGACCATAAAAAATATGGTTGCCCGCTACCATAAAAGTTATGGTATAGACATTGCAAACGCTATATTCAATAACCAGTCTAGTAAAAAATTTCGACAAAAATACCAACATGACTAACGCACTTTGAATGTTTCGTTACTGAAAACAGTACCAATGTTGTAACCGCGTTGAGATATGTTGTTGTTAATATCCAATCACCTAATTGTATATTTTCACAATTATAGAAATTCTGAAGTGATTTTCCATGAACTGAGTATTTTTGGTGATACCCTCTTTATCTTAGTTTATTATACGGATTTGATATTTTTGGAACATCATGATGTCTTGCTGGCATCATTGAAAATTGTTGACCGCTTCTCTCTTGCAGGGAACTACATTATGTTTATGTATACTATGATTGTCTTTTTGAATTTGGTGCTAATACTGTTATATGGAATATGGAATAGGTCTTTGGATTACGGACGCGGATATTCTTTAATGGACGACGGCTAAATTATGAATGACGGACCAGACGCTTGTAATTTAAACCCGTGCATGCCTGGATTCTGCTGGTGGACAATTTTTCCCCGAGGCCGGGTCCCTGCACATCCTTAACACATGATGAAGAAAGTAATAGAAGAAAATAATTGTAAGACAGATGCGAGGAACCTTAGTGCAGGTTCCGCGGCCGAGTCTCTAACAGTTCGAAATGCACTAAGACCTTTTTTCAATCCAAATGACAGAGATTTCTGACAGCAAAGCAATGTCACGACATAAAACCTTGTAATATTGCGCTTGATGATTGTTTAGCACCGAATTCTACATGTAATAATTTCCAGATTTCTAAGTGTGGATGTGGATGTCTCACGTGTCCACTCTTCAATACTTCAGCTTCATTTAGATCCGCGTTAACTGGTAACTCATATTCTGTAAACTCGTATGTTGATCTTAGTTGTTCGACTAAAAACTGTATTTATTTCGTTTCCTGTAAGAAGTGTGGTCAACAGTATGTTGGCAAGACCACCCAAAGACTCCATCTTAGGGTAAATGGTCACAGAAAACCCGTCAGGAAACAGCAATTGCTTATAGGTAAGCATTTTTCTGGACCCGACCAGCCAGTATTCAGATCATAGATGTCGTCTATCCATCTACCCAGGATTCCCCCTTTGGATTTGAGAGAAAAATCCGAGAGAGGGAACTATTCTGGATGCCAGAACTTGGGTCAGTGTTTCCGTATGGTTTAAATGATAATGTCAGTGGGTTCGGCAATGTTACAAACCGCCGTTCAAATATATGCAATATTACCCAGCTATTTAAACCCCATCAACGGAGACATCGCAGCCATGATTGGAGAAAGTGTAATAGTTCGATGATTCACGATCATATCACTTCAAATTACTTAGTGGGTTTAATTAACACATCCAATAGTATACATAGCTTACGTACAGTTCTGTATGCGTTACCTCTGAGAGCTTTAAATCATATAGCCAGAGATATACAACAATCTGCGTCTTCAGGAAATATACTACCACCCCAAATCACTAAAGTATGTCAAGATATAGCGTATTTTCGGTTGTATCGTCCAGTGAACATAATCGAAACATCCCAAGATAGGCTTTTCTTGAAACTCAACTACTTAGATAAAGGACTGGACATTATTAATTTACCTCGAATTCTGAATGATCCAGAGGTACGCAACGCTGTACCAAACTATTTTAAGTTCACAGAACCTCATTTCATATAAGTATACTAAATCTATAGCCACCAAAATATTGAACTACTCTAATGCTGTCAAGGAGTTTGACTGGAACTTATACAAGTCAGGAGGCTATAGTTGTGATTGTGAATCGTCAAACTAAAATTACTCCTGATGAAGGGACCTAAATATAGACAGCTGAGAAGAATAAATCTAAAGGCCGACCAGAAGATAGTCCTGTCTGCCTTGGAACAGTACGTTATTGTTTGGTCCAAGCGAGAAAAAGTTGAACCTACAGTACTCGCTGATTGGCTGGACCTCAAGAGCAAGGTCGTTGAAACAATCCGCCATATTGATAGACGTACTCTTCCCCAAGCAAAACAAGTACTGAGAAACCTCAAGTTCTAGCAAATCTCCAGAGTAAATTCGTAGTCCCAGCAGACAAAGCTCCAAACAATATAATATTCATATGTAAATATTACTATTATCAGGTGCTGGTTAAAAAATTGAGTGTAAACATATAATCATCCAATACGTCTACTTACTCCCAAACTGCATTTACTCTGGAAGATTTATTTAATAATCACCAAACGTTTCTCAGGGAAAGAGGTATTTGTCTTCCAATCAATCATAACGACATACCAAAAGTATACTGGACTCCCAAAATGCAAAAATCACCATACAAAGCTAGATTTATAGCTGGTTCTAGAAGCTGCATCACCAAGCATCTTTCAACCCTGTTGACGAGGACCCTTCAAGAGGTGAGAGCATTTTGGGAAAGGTATTGCGCCACTATTTCTAAAAACTTTGGCGTTGAATGTATGTGGATATTGAAAAACTCAAAATGTCTTACGGAAGAACTTGATGCTAAAGGTCACATACCGTACAGACACGTATCCACATGAGATTTCTCGACTCTCCATACTACAATCCCCATCAGGACCTTATTGACCGTCTAAGCTCATTAATAGTATCTGTGTTCAAGAAAACTGATCGTAGATATATTAATGTCGGAAGCCATAAAGCATTCTTTAGCTCTACTACATACAAGAGATACCATTCATGGGATGTTTCTTTGTTTATAGAGTTGCTTGAATTTCTCATTAAAAATATCTATGTGAAATTTGGCAACACAACATATCAAAAGCATATAGGTATTCCAATGGGTACTAATTGTGCACCCCTGTTGGCTGACCTATATCTGTTCTCTTATGAATATGACTATATGCAGGCGCTTTCAAAAACCGATCCATTCAAAGCCCGTTCCTTCTCATTCACCAAACGCAAAATAGACGATCTTCTCGCTGTGGATAATCGCTATATAAACAACCCAGTGAAGGATATATATCCACCTTCACTGAATTTGAAAGAAACTACAGATAGCCCAACATGCACATCATATTTAGATCTATATCTCTATAAAAATGAAGCGGGCATTCTCTCTCGTCGACTTTGACAAAAGAGATGATTACAATTTCGGCATCGTAAACTATCCCTTTCTGGACAGCAATATTCCAGTGGAATCTGCATATGGCGTATACATATCTTGCCTAGTAGCATTTGCTAGATCCTGTGTTAAATGTGACGATTTTAATCAACGTCACAAAACATTGTTGCAGAAACTTATAAAACAGGGCTATTCCACCAAGCGCCTTCACTCAAAAGTTTCTCACATTTGACGATACATATGGCATGCTGATAGCAAAATACGAGCGTAGCGCGCAAGATCTATGGCGTTACGTTTCGTAACTTGTGTCTAATTCTGCTTAACCCGGGGCTAGGGGCCATATGAACCCATGTACTTCAAGATCCTCATGGTGCTCATATGACTTTACAACGATTATTATGGATTAAGAATACTGATCAGCGATACGGATTTGATATTTTCGAAACATCATGTCTTGCCGGCATAATTGAAACTGTTGACCGCTTCTCTCTTGCAGGAAATTACCCTATGTTTATGTATACTATGATTGTCTTTTTGAATTTGGTGCTAATACTGTTATATGGAATATGGAATATGTCTTTGGATTATGGACGCGGATATTCTTTAATGGACGACGGTTGAATTATGAATGACGGACCAGACGCTTGTAATTCACACAAATAGAGAGAATTATGGCTGAACAAGGCATTAGCAACATGTATACGTATTAAAATTTATGTAACAAACCGATTTCTGTCAAACAATGTAAGATCGAATCTTCTTTTTCTCGACTAAAAATAACTTCTAAACTAGCTGCCACGCTTTTATTGTATGTGTTCATGTGGACATCTTGAATGACATGACCACACGGCCCGAGTGATGATGTTGCATCCCTATCAAGTCATCTGTTGGAAAATGGTGAACTATGTGACCGCCAGATAGTGAGAAACGGCCCAAACGAGGGAGTATTTGTTGAATGCAAGTTCGTATTCAGAACAAATACCTGTGAGACCTGACGCCGACAAAGCGCTTCATTATCCACCATGTTTACAAGTCACAAAACTAAAATCACAAAGATTTGTACAGAGGGTAAGCGTCTGTACAAATCATTGATTACAATCTGTCAACCACTATTCGTCATGGTGTTCGTATCATACATTTGACATGCCCAGAAGTGATTCGTAGTTGACATTCCACGTACTCCTCAACAGAAACAGTCAGATAGCTTTTAAACAATTTCAATGGGATAAAATGCGTGTTTCTGTCAGACAATCGAATTTACCCATGTGACAGGAGAAGCAATCAATGTAGAAACAGTAGTGTCAACAAATTGAACTTCGAGCAGCCCAGCTCATCATACATCAGATCATGTTACAAACCTAGCTACGTGAATTCGATAAAGTCAGGCTCATTACATAGGAGAATAACAGAGCATGTATTTAGAATGGCAGTATAGTTCAAATGTTGAATTAAAATATGATATATATCGAAACTAGTTCTTGAGAATGTATCAAAACTCACCATGACTTTTTTATTATAAAATAAAATAGGTTTGGTTAGTTCATTGTAAATGATAGTCCAATTGCCAATAGCTTCGCCTTAACCGAGCTATACCGCACATATCCCGTTAGATAAGCCAGTGCTGGAAATTTCGACCTGGATGGATACCAGGAACCAATAAATCTTTATATATGTATCAAACAATTCACATTAGCATTAAACACTAACGTAAACTGTCAGATAACCAGTATACCACAGTGACGACGATCGTGAAACGTTGCCATGGTTACTGTCACTGTGCCAAGAATGGAACTTGTATCTTCCTCGATTGGAGCTCAGCAGGAAGAGGATAGATCTCGGGACGCCTATAGGAAATTGTTGGAGAGAGAGAGAGAGAGAGATAGATAGAGAGAGAGAGAGAGAGAGAGAGAGAGAGAGAGAGAGAGAGAATTAAGGTTTAATGTCGCGTTCAGCAATATTTCAGCTATATAGCGACGATCAAACAAAATTCCAAATGTTCAAGTCAATAACTTAGTAATCCAACGCATTAAAACATACACACATTAAAACTTCTGTAACAAACCGATTTCTCTCAAATAACCCAAGATGCGATCCGCCCTCACCCGACTAAAAATATCTTCCAAAGTAGTCGCTCGATAAAAAACATCTCTTATGGAGAAGATATGATTGAGTTTTTTGTTCCTAACAACAATTCATTTTTATACTTGCAGAATATTTATGAGATATTTGTTTTCTCCAATAATAAGCAAAATAAAATTGTGGGTCACCGAAATAGTTTGGCTTGTGAGATCGTCCGATCGTCTTGTGAAAATGGCGGAAAATCAAATCCAGGCGAGATAACTCATATTTTTCAATCTTCCATGCCTGCTGCTTTCTGAGCGTGAAATATGTTCATATCAGAGAGACGAGACGATCAAACAAAATTCTAAGTATTCAAGTTAATAACTTAGTAATCCAACACATTAAAACATACACAAATTAAAACTTATACAACAAACCGATTTCTCTCAACCTAAGTTACAGTCTTCTTTCACCCGACTAAAAGGATCTTCTAAAGTAGCTGCTTGATAAAGATAATCTCTTACAATCTTAAAATCTACACAGTCGATAAGAATATGTTTCACTGAGATCTTCGTGACATGGAATACACCTTGGGATTGGCTCTTTTTTTAGTAAATGCTCGAGTTAATCGTGTAGGACCGATTCTACATCGCCTGATCATGGCTTGATCGAAACGTTTCTGACTGTTCAGATGAGTATAGCCTACCGTTTTTTGAACTCATGAAGTTTGTTATTAATCACAGCATCCCATAAAGATTGAAACAGCTTTCTCATATAAGTAAAGATAGAGGGTCTGAAATCGCTATATGGGATTCCCGTCAGGATCAAGTTCATTATCTAGGGCTGCCTTAGCCATTCTATCAGAGAGAGAGAGAGGTTTAACGTCGCATTCAGCAATATTTCAGCTATATAGCGACGATCAAACAAAATTCTAAGTATTCAATTCAACAACTCGGTAAACTAATGTGTTAAAACAGGTACAAACATCAAAATTCTTTTACTCTGCTAAAAAGATCTTCCAGCGTAGCTGCTCGATAAAAAGCATCTCTTACAATCTTAAACTCTATGCAGTCTATGAGAATATGTTTCACCGTGAGATCTTCATGGCATGGAATACACCTTGAGACCGGCTCTTTTTTCACCAAATGTTCGTGAGTTAATCGTGTATGGCCGATCTTACATCGTCTAATCATGGCCTGGTCGAAACGTTTATGACTGTTCAGATGAGTATAACCAACCGGTTTTTTTGAACTCATGAAGTTTTTTATTATCCATAGTATCCCATAAAGATTGAAACAGCTTTCTTACATAAGTGCAGATAGATGGTCTGAAATCGCTGTATGGGATTCCAACAGTATCAACTTCTTCATCTAGAGCTGCCTTAGCCAATCTATCAGCTTCAGTATTGCCTTTGATGTCAACATGACTAGGCAACCAACAAAACACAATATGAATCTGTTGATCAAATCTAGTCATATAATTATAGAATATTCAAGATGGTGAGATGAGTTGAATTTCCACTTTAATCGCTTGAAGGCATGACAGTGAATCTGAGAATATGACATATTTTTTGACATACCTTCCAAAGCCGACAATATAGCTTTTAATTCTGCAGTGAACATTGAACTTTTTACCTGGTAGTCGACAGGTTTTATAGTAGCACATGTTACTTTCTCACCATCTGTATAAATAGCCTGATACGATTTGAATTTTTCCCTCAGCAGACCAAATTCTTGTGCCTTTTTTATATTTCGTTAGTGTAATATCTAGCGAGATTTGAAACATTGAGGTGTTTTCTCTACAACTGGCTACAGAATAGATGAAAAAGATATAAAGTGTGAATTACAACACATATAAGGGAAGTGGAAAGAGGTGCCGACATACTGACAGAGCCACACTCAGCCATAAATGTGGTAAGAGGGTGTCAGAGGAAAACTCGAGAGAAACTCGGAGAAGAACATACAATCACATATCCATGAACCGTAAAGGTACTTTCCATGATTATCTATCTTTGACACACGTTACGAGATGTTGCGCCAGAAATCTTACACGTTACGATCGAATGTTATCGTCAGTGTACAATATTTGTCACAGAATTCAATGGCATCATTGAAAACTGTTGACCGCTTCTCTCTTGCAGGAAACTAGCCTATGTTTATGTATATACTGTGATTGTCTTTTTGAACATTGCGCTAATGCTGTTATATGAAATATGGAATAGGTCTTTGGTTAATGGACGCGGATATTCTTTAATGGACGACGAATTATGAATGACGGAACAGACGCTTGTAATTAGGAAAAAAATGAAATGGAGGCGTTTTGTGGAAATACAAGCATCTATTCCGTCATTCATAATTCAGCCGTCGTCCAGTAAAGAATATCCGCGTCCATAATCCAAAGACCTATTCCATATCCATATAACAGTATTAGCACCAAATTCAAAAAGACAATCATAGAATACATAAACATAGGCTAGTTTCCTGCAAGAGAGAAGCGGTCAACAGTTTTCAATGATGCCGACAAGAATATGATGTTCCAAAAATATAAAATCCGTATCGCTGATCAGTATTCCCAATCCATAGTAATCGTTGTAACGTCGTCATCTAGAGAATGATGTATCTCAATCACGCTTTGATTGTGGCTGTTCATATGAGCACCATGATCTTGAAGTACATGGGTTCATACGGCCCCTAGCCCCGGGTTAAGCGGAATTAGACACAAGTTACGAAATGTAACGCCATAGTTCTTGCCCGCTACATTCGTATTTAGCTATCAGCATGCAATATGTATCGCCAAATTTGAGAAACTTTCAGTGGAGGCGCTTGGTGGAATAGCCCTTTTTTATAAGTTTTTGCAACAACGTTTTGTGACGTTGATGAAAATCGTCACATTTAACACAGGTTCTAGCAAATGATACTAGGCGAGATATGTATACGCTATATGCAGGTCCCACGAATATTACTGTCCAGAAAGGGATAGTTTACAATGTCGAAATTTTAATCATCTCTTTTGTCATAAACTCGACGAGAGAGAATGCCCGCTTCATTTTTGTAGAGATATAGATCTAAATATGATGTGCCTGTAAGGCTATCTGTAGTTTCCTTCATATCCAGTGAAGGTGGATATATATCCTTCACTGCGTCATTTATATAGCGATTATCCACAGCGAGAAGATCGTCTATATAGCGTTTGGTGAATGAGAAGGAACGGGCTTTGAATGGATCGGTTTTTGAAAACGCCTGCATATAGTCATATTCACAAGAGAACAGATACAGGTCAGCCAACATGGGTGCACAATTAGTACCCATTGGAAAACCTATATGCTGCTGATATATTGTGTTGCTAAATTTCACATAGATATTTTTAATGAGAAATTCAAGCAACTCTATAAACAAAGAAACAACCCATGAATGCTATCTCTTGTATGTAGTAGAGCTAAAGAATGCTTTGTTTGAAAAGTCTCGGCAATAATAATGTTCTGTGACGTTGATTGCAATGGTACCATTTTGCACAGGATATAGCAAATGCTACCAGACGAGATCTGTTTACGCCATGCGGTATCTGCAATAATAATTTTCTGTGGCGTTGATTGAAATTGTAACATTTTCCACAGGATCTAGCAAATGCTATCGGACGAGATCTGTATACGCCGTGCGCATGTCCTTCATGAATATTGCTATCCAGAAGTCAGTTTCTTTCGTCAAATACGTTTTGATAAGGTGCCTCTTCAGCCGCGCTTTTATCGCATTTGTTCATGTGGAGACTATGAGGTAACCATACGGCCCCTAGCACCGACTTAAGCGGGGGGTATGACTATGACTTCTGTGTTTTGAACCGCAATCAAATGGCGTAAAAGCAATTGGATGGTCTGCAATACAATGGAAGCAATATTTATGTATTGATCTCCCTCGCTCCAGAAATCGATTCCAACCCTCCAGAAGTCGATTTGAATTCTTTCACATCTTATTGGTGCTGTTCTTCAAAGCTGATAAATGGCAGCCTACATAGTAATTACAAGTGTATCGCTTTCAGTTTCATCCCTAGGCTGTTAGTTGTAATTTATAAGCACAGACGGAACTTCAGTTCTTTAATTCTGAATAAAATAGGACATGGACGTCACTTCATTGGTTAAACTCCAGCATATTTAAATCTGATTTTAATCAGAATAAATCGAGAACGACTCCCACTAAAATTAATTTGGGGCTTTTGGGAAAATGAACAATTAGATGCGATATACATTGATTTTGTTGTGTCGCTACAGAAATGTGTTACGGTACAACAAACGGCAAATCTGTATTATGTTCTGCTTTGAATATCCATTCTATGTTCTTAAAACGAATGGTGCCGGTAGCGGTAATTCTTTCAGGGATATCCCCTACGTCAACAGCTGTGTAAGGTCATATAGATTGCTAAATTTGGGTAGTAATTTCACTTCGGCAAGTCTTTGGTGTAAAACTTCTCATTGAAAAGGTAATATCCTGGACAGAAGGCTGACAATATAACTTGCAGCTTGCAGCAGATTCCAACTATAATCGGTGGAATGAATTATTGCTTTGTTGATTTCCGTTCAGACTTCTATTCTCAAGACATAGAAAAGTTCAGTCGCTTAAAAGCCGTCAATCGACACATCAGTCATTGTGTTCAGCTATTCCCATTTTCACTGAACAGTATGTATATAGCTTTTAAGATCCTTGAATTGCTTATATACCAAGGAAGACGAGCCGCAACCTTGTAGTGGTTCAGCTGATCTGCATACAGTCATAGGCGGCTGTCTTAACAAATAAGTTCATAACTTCTAGTAGTCATTTTATCTACCCAATCTAGATAATTAACAAATTGGTAAAAAGTAGACAAGTAACGCATTGTCATTATGATTAATAATGAATAATACTTGGTATCAAATTATAGATCATGCATCATAAAAACAAACGCAACAATTACGTTTCAGAAGTAAGGAAACAATTCAAAAACTTTCACCAAATAAAGATGTTTAACTTATAGAAATGACAATTTGGTATGATGTTTAACTTTAGCCCCCAAGCATTTATGGAAATATGTTTTGAAAGGAAGAATAATTTAACCCTCTGTGGGAATCGAAACGATGACCCTGAAATCTCTGTAGTTGCACTTACCGTCTTAGCTATACCGACTCATTGATAATACTCAAATCTGACTTTATGCGCAACTGGTTATACAGAAATGACAATTTAGTATTTAAGGATTTAGACAATCCTGTGAGCGAACAATACATCATATTTGTGCAGTTATATTGTGCACTTTTGGTTACAAGCATGAAATTTGGCATGTAGCTATTTTGAATGATCCTCTTTCTGGACACAGCCTCTCTATCCTCATTCTCGCAAGCCAGGACCTTGCTCCGCTGGTATTGATGTTCCCGTCCTTTGCGGCACCCAGAATTTCTTTAGATTAGCATTAATCAGCATTAATCCCGTAAATTCAATAATTATGTGTATCATCAAAAATGGGCAGAAACATATTGCATTTGATATCATTCTCTCAAGTCAGAGCCTGTTTCTGCTAGAATTTACCGGTTCTACACTTCACAATTTACGTTACTTTGTCAATCAGTTTTACGAATGGAATCCGTCAAATATTAGCAGATACTGACCATAAAAGCGATCTATTTGACCTCGTTCCTGGTGGAGTTTTGCAGTCTGATTTTGATACTTAGATATCTTTCATATTGACTTTAACTTGGCAGTCATTTTCGTGAATGCAATAATTTGATCTTTTGTGCCAAAAGATAATAACGAGAACAGTGATCAATTCGACATCATTCCCTTACACACAGAGCTTGTTTAGCGAACTAGCCATGAATTTTCACACTTAAATCACCTTCGGAATGATTTAGTGGCAAACATATTCGCGAATTGAGTATAGGGAGATATCCATAGATATTGACTAGAAATGTTTCTTATTTGCAGAATTTGATTTTTAAACAAAACGAGAGATCCTGAAGGATCTGGGCGCCCACCATTGCCCGATAATTGTAAGCTAATGACAAGAGGATCTTTTTGTCCATTTTTACTAAGAACAAACGATTGATTTGTATTTTTGTTTACAGAATTTCGAATCTGAGCGAAAAAAATCGGAAAAGGGACACTGGAAAACACCAAGATATCATCTTTCTAAGTTTAAGGAGTTTCAAGATTTCTAGAAACTGTACTTATGTCAGTTGTAATAGTACAAGAGAAAAGAGCAAAGTTAGTCTGGAAGTGAATGTCCGGAGGATCATTCGTCTTCGTTTTGTAGTATTTTTTTTTGCACGTGTCATCATTGGGTACTGGAAGCGAAGACAAATGTCTTTGACCCTTTAGCATGAGCTATGAAACATACATAAGATTTTATAATTAGGAACGACTGCTAATTCTGTTATGTTTACTGGGCTAGTTTGAGATATCTCTTTTAAGATACCATGCTCGAAAATAGCAACATGGTACAATACTTAATACTGAAGGGATCCGAGCAGTAATGGGCTTCGAAGGTGTCTGAATCCTGATTATTTCCCTTGGATCGAAACACGCAGTAGTCTAAAGTTGCCGAGTTGTAACGTTGTGTCACAAGAGTGACGTCCCTTCATGTAGCCGACCCGTCGGCAGATGAGACAGTTCACTGGACTGAGAAAACTGATTTAAAATTTGAAGAAATACATTTTAATTCCGAATTATTTCAACTCCTTGATATGGAAGGTGAAGGTATGGATATTCTCTATAGTCACTTTATAGAATATGTCCCACTGTTTGATCCGCCGACCCATGCAGTAGTTCCTGAGAAATCGCGATAACAAAGTTTTATGGGGAAATCCAAGATGGCCGCCTTGTGGCCATATTGGATTTTCGAATCGGACCAGAAAAGGTATCTTGCACAACTGTACCACAAGGGAAGCCTGTGTACCAAATTTGACAATGATCCATGCAGTATTTCCTGAGAAACCACGATAACAAAGTTTCATGGGGAAATCTAATATGGCCGCCTGGTGGGCATATTGGATTTTCGATTCGGACTGAAAAATATGTCTTGCACAACTAGACCCTAAGGGGAACCTGTGTACCAAATTTGAGAAAGATCCATGGAGTACTTCCTGAGAAATGACAATAACAAAGTTTCATGGGGAAATCCAAGATGGCTGCCTGGTGGCCATATTGGATTTTCGAATCGGACCAGAAAAGGTATCTGCACAACTAGACCCGAAAGGGAACCTGTATACCAAATTTGAGAAAGATCCATGAACTAGTTCCTGCGAAATCGCGATAACAAGGTTTCATGGGGAAATCCAAGATGGCCGCCTTGTGGCCATATTGGATTTTCGAATCGGACCAGAAAAGGTATCTGCACAACTAGACCCCAAGGGGAACCTGTGTACCAAATTTCAGAAAGATCCATGCAGTAGTTCCTGAAAAATCGTGATAACAAGAATTGTTTACGGACGGACGACCAGAAAAGGTATCTTGCACAACTGTACCACAAGGGAAGCCTGTGTACCAAATTTGACAATGATCCATGCAGTATTTCCTGAGAAACCACGATAACAAAGTTTCATGGGGAAATCTAATATGGTCGCCTTGTGGCCATATTGGATTTTCGAATCGGACTAGAAAAGGTATCTTGCACAACTAGATCCCAAGTGGAACCTGTGTACCGAATTTGGAAAAGATCCATGCAGTAGTTCCTGAGAAATCGCGATAACAAGGTTTCATGGGGAAATCCAAGACGGCCGCCTTGTGGCCATATTGGATTTTCGAATCGGACCAGAAAAGGTATCTGCACAACTAGACCCCAAGGGGAACCTGTGTACCAAATTTCAGAAAGATCCATGCAGTAGTTCCTGAAAAATCGTGATAACAAGAATTGTTTACGGACGGACGACCAGAAAAGGTATCTTGCACAACTGTACCACAAGGGAAGCCTGTGTACCAAATTTGACAATGATCCATGCAGTATTTCCTGAGAACCCACGATAACAAAGTTTCATGGGGAAATCTAATATGGTCGCCTTGTGGCCATATTGGATTTTCGAATCGGACTAGAAAAGGTATCTTGCACAACTAGATCCCAAGTGGAACCTGTGTACCGAAGTTGGGAAAGAACCATGCAATAGTTCCTGAGAAATCGCGATAACAAGGTTTCATGGGGAAATCCAAGATGGCCGCCTTGTGGCCATATTGGATTTTCGAATCGGACCAGAAGAGGTATCTGCACAACCAGATCCCAAGGGGAACCTGTGTACCAAATTTCAGAAAGATCCATGCAGTAGTTCCTGAGAAATCGCGATAACAAGGTTTCATAGGGAAATCCAAGATGGCCGCCTTGTGGCCATATTGGATTTTCGAATCGGACCACAAAAGGTATCTGCACAATTAGACCCCAAGGGGAACCTGTGTACCGAATTTGGGAAAGATCCATGCAGTTGTTCCTGAGAAATCGCGATAACAAGGTTTCATAGGGAAATCCAAGATGGCCGCCTTGTGGCCATATTGGATTTTCGAATCGGACCAGAAAAGGTATCTGCACAACTAGACCCCAAGGGGAACCTGTGTATCAAATTTCAGAAAGATCCATGCAGTAGTTCCTGAAAAATCGCGATAACAAGAATTGTTTACGGACGGACGACGGACGGACGGACGACGGACGACGGACGGACGGACGACGGACCACGGACGAAAGGCGATTTGAACAGCCCACCATCTGGTGATGGTGGGCTAAAAATTAATAAAATTAGCAACCTTCAAAAAGGCTTGACCGAACATGTCAGATGATGTGATATTTCCTAAGAATGAAATAGTTAATCATTCATATAGAAGGAACAGACCATGTCTTGCTGCATGGAAAAGAACGTCAAGGTATTCAGTTTGCAGATGATAACACACGTAAATGCAGAAACTTAATTAATTATTCTAATCGAATTATATCAAGACTGCTACAGGCTTAAATCTGAATAGTGAAAACTGTCAATATGCCTCTTGGACAGTTCGAGAAAGCCTTCACCCCCATTCCATAGTTTCACAGATCAAACTGATAGACCTGATACTAAATTCATTGAAAATTTACTTTTAAGGAAATATAAATTTTCCATTTTGCTCGGCAAAGTAAGCGAGAAGGGAGACTGAAGAGCGTAGATTTTCGCGCTATGATTATATCCTTGAAATTTGTTTGGATTTCCAAATATTTGAAAGCCTTTTCGATTTGCAAAAACCAACGGCTGAACCGAATGTATTGAAACTTGGCATACACGATACTTGTACCAAGACATTGCCAAAGCTATCATTGCGAAATCGTGTATCAGACCTATTAGGCAATTCCCACAATTGGTGAGAATGATGGGAGAACATGTTTGCAGCCATGATGTGTTCCTGATAACCTAAGCTTCCCGCATAATTTATACAATGTGCTGCCTTCCTGGTCATACATGACTTGATTTGTGTGTTATGGAAATCGCCGCTAAAATGGAAGATTTTGAGGTTGAAGTTTCCGCTAAAATAGATGGGATAAAGGAATTTGTGCTCTAATCAACGAAAAAAACGGAGAAGTCCATGGACAAATTGAGAGAAGACATGAGATCAATACGGAAAGAGACGGGAGAGACACTTGATTCACAAGAAGAAGTAATGAATGAAGTCAGTTGTTCTATGAAGAAGTTAGAAGAGAGAATCAGTGAGTTATCCAGGCTGGCAGACCAATCTGAGTCGAAGAGTCCGGTTAGAGGAGAAGAGAGTGACGAGGGTGAGGGGGTGAGGTGTATGGGATCTGAGGAAGAAGAGGAGTCCGGCCACCAGCGTATTGTAAAGGAAGACCTCGAGGTCTGGAGTGAGGACTGCCCTGAAATATGAGAGGGAAGCTGGAGCATTGAGGGAAGCTGAAGCATTGAACACAAAGACACATGGAGCCATGGGGATTATGAGTCTGGAGGGGCGGACAGGGAATCTGAACATGCTGAACGAATGAGCTCAACTGGAAAAATGCCCATGAAAGGGAAGAAAACCTCAGCCTTCACACAAAAAAGCTCAACTGGAAAAATCCCCATGAAAGGGAAGAAAAACCCCAGCCTTCACACACACAAGTCTCAGCAAAAGGAAAACATCAACAGCAGAGAGCTCAACTTCAACAGGTTTCATCAAAAACATGAAAACCTCGATAGAGACTCCAAAAGGTGGAAGCAGACAAATGGCGTCTGGAGGAGGACGCACATTTATCTGCGCTCTTCAAATATTGCCAGTATTACTATGTTTCTACTCACCTTCCAACTTCCAATATGTCTGAATTGAACAAGGAGTTATCAGAGAATTCTTGTATCCAGTGATATACCAAAGTCAGTTTTCTGTGAGTCGTTGGACTGCTCTGAATGTTTTGTACACTTAGATGAAGGTTGACCTGGACATAAAAAATACAAAATGGCGAAATGCACTGTCTCAGTTTCAGCTTTTCGTCACACCACGATGGTAATTCTTTTGCTGTCGGGATATATTTCTCCAAATCCTGGGCCCAGTACCAGTGTGTCGACGGGATCGGATAAATGCACGGAATACAAGCTGTTTTATCAGAATTGCACCAGCATAAAAGGCAAGCTGACCAATTTTCATCTAAATTTTGGTGACCTACATTACGATTTTATCGCCATTACTGAATCTTGGCTGGACTATGTTTTTGACCCTGAAATATATACTGATTATCCCTACATTGTTCATAGACGAGATCGTGAATCAGCGCCAACAGCGAATAACAAAAAAGAATGCGGCGGTGGAGCCATGATAGCTGTTAAAAACATTTACAAATGTCGTCGTCGCGATGAATTTGAAACTGACCTGGAAATTGTTTGGATCCAGATTTTTATGAAAGGCTGTATTTTATATTAAGGCAGTGTCTACATTCCTACTTGGTCTAATAACTACACATGGCAAGAACTTGACCGATCTCTTGAACTGGTCTATGGTCATGCAAATGCGAACACCGAATGTGTAATCTTGTGTGATGATTTTAATCGCCGTGACCTCGAGTGGGGTTGTCTCCAACGACAGTCTAATTAGACCGACGTCATGGAATGCTACGCAGTCTGACAAATGTTCAAATCCGGTTCAATTCCAACTGTTGTGAACAACGGACAAAATGAATATGACAGACCTGACACAATTGTAGATGTTTTTAATCGGTTCTTTTCATCAGTGTTTAATGACGTAGAATATTCTGATCTACCTGATGTAGATTCTGTCCATGATAACAATCTGTCGGATATAACTATATCACATGATGACATATTGGAAATTCTATAATCTATCGATGTGAAAAAAGCTTGTGGTCCTGATAATGTATTTCTAAAACATTGTGCCGAGGAACTGTCTGTTCCTCTTACATTCATTTTAACAAATCATTAAACTCTGGTGTTTTCCCTTCGTTATTTAAACGTGCTAATGTTGTTCCTGTGTTTAAGAATAGGAACAAACAGGATATACATAATTCTCACATCACCGAGGCCAAAAGCAATGTGATACACGTATACTATACAAATGCTGTATCGTATAGTAATTTTTTGTTAAAGATCGTTTGATTGGAGCTTCCAACCAAAATGATGACTTTTTCACCAATCAAAGTACATCTTACATTCAGAGCTATGCCGGGACTACTTTCATTACGTCATCACATTGGAATTCCATTCAATAAAGTACCCATTGACCCCATCTGTCGTCTGCAGTGTTGTTTATTGTTTTGTTGACAACAACACAATGGATACTTTCAATATTAGCATCGGAAACTATGTTCGAACGGATGGAGGGAGAAAAGGGAAAGTGATCGGGATAATTAGACCACTCGGAACATTCCCATTATTCAAAATTGAGACTTTCACGAGCTCCGGTTTCCGAATGATTTTGACTGAACCACGCTACAGATTTTCTGTGATTCCGTCAACAGCACCCAATAAGGTCCGTATAATATACAGTTCGATACAATTCTCTCTACTTAATTAAATATTTATAAATAACAACACAACTTCATATGTGAATCACAATATATTATTATTAACAGAGAAGAAATTTTACAATTATCTAGGCGACATCATATGGAAAATACTGGGGATACTCTGAAAATTACACATCAATATATAGTTTTTACTTTTTGACCCAGTACTGTGGATTCTAATTTTTAATTATGCAATACGAAGATGTAAATAAAATGAGCGTGAACAATGAACTGAAATTATTTTTGTTAATTGTATATAGGCCGTGGAAAGTACTGGATATGTTGAAGGTATAGGCCTGCCAGACTGGCGGGCGGGGAGAGAAAGTCATTCCGGCACAAAGCTGGGCAACAACACCACCACCAGTCATTCGGTGAGCGTAATAAATGGTATTGTTCTGAAGAGGAGTTGTCTCCCCCACCTTGTATACGGTCCGTTTTGGATGTTTTGAAATCGAATTGAATAAAGCAACACAAATATTATTTCATATTTTTCTGAACCGGCAAGCCTTTGGTGTAAGACTTCACCAATATATATAGATCTCGCTAATCGATATAGCATACACCAGGGCTTTCTTGTGCTGGTATTTGTTGAGGAATTGGCATTCTATGTCATGATTAATAGAAATGTGAAACAGAGAACAAAGGCGCTCGTACGGTACGGGACCGTTGTTGATATTAATTGGTTAATGTATATCTAAGCAGGGTTGGAGGGAGTAAGGAAAATGAGGAAAATTTTATTTTCTCACTCCTTCAATCGAAGGCATTATTGATAGGAACAGTTGTGGCTACCCCCCCCCCTTTTTTTTACGGTAAATGAGCTCCTGTGATAGGACTGTCTAATAATATCTACTAAGCTGGGCCTATTGTTTTCGTCATTGACGAACAGGTCGAGCCCACTGATATCAGCAGGACCACAACATTTGAACCTGCCAAGACCAGTAGCCAAATCAACAAGGGACAGGGACAGACAGGAAAGAAGCCGAGATTTTTACCGGTCGTCGACAGTGATATCGACATCATCATTGGCCAAGAAGAGAATCCCAATACCGCCAGGAAAACCCGCGGAGATATACAATTATTTGAAGAGTTTTTGAATCTCCCAGAAATAAATGAAAACAGAGAGATTTGTGAAATTCCACCAGTGGAATTGAATAACTTGTTGTGTAAATTTATTATTGGTCTGAGAAAAGCGGATGGTGATAACTATGAACCTACCAGTTTGCGAAGCAAACTTGGAAGTATTGAAAGATTTCTAAAACATCACAAATATGGGGTGTCGATCTTCAACGACAACGTTGAATTTCATGGGGTGAGGGAGGTCCTCAAAGCAAAACAAAAACAGCTGAAACGGGGAGGCAAGGGAAACTTACCTAACAAATCGGATGCTTTGAATGATGATGAGGTAGAACAACTTTACGCGTCCGATCAACTTGGTAGAAATAAACCGAATACTCTGTTGAACACGATATGGTTCAATAACTCCGTCTTCTTTGGGATGAGGGGGGTTACAGAACATCATAATATGAATTGGGGCGATCTCAAGCTGTGTATTGACAGCGACGGGAAAGAATATCTTGAGTACAACGAACGCCAGACGAAAACTCGCACAGGGGTAAATATCCGCGATGTTCGGCAAGTAAATCCCAAGGCATGGTCAAATCCTGAAAATCCTCACAGGTGTCCCGTGGAAACCTACAAAGCGTATAGAGACAAACGTCCCTCTGATTACTGTGCAAAGGATTCCCCATTCTATATAGCTTCCAACACAAGGAAAGATGGGCCGAAGGAGGGGGAACAGTGGTTCAAGCGGAATCGAGTGGGTGTAAATACAATATCTCGAATGATGAAACGAATGGTAGAAAATGGTCAACTCGGGGGTGATAAACACTTCACAAATACCAGCGCAAGGAAACATTTGATGCAAAAATTAACAGAAAAAGATGTTCCTCCTACCCACATAATGCAAATTTCAGGCCATCGAAACATCCAATCCGTAAATAATTACAGTCACATCACAGAGCAACAACACTGTCGTATTTCAACAATTTTGAGCACCGCACCACAAAACGTAAAATCAGAATCTCTTGTAGTTGTACGGCCCGTAGTTCCACTGAAAATCCATGCAGATCCGATATCTGATGGTTGCACCGCACTTCCCAGCGATCCAGGAACGAAATCCCCTGATCCTAATACTGAAGCTGGAGAACATGGTGGTGAAGTTTCTCCCGTCCTCATTCCATCCTCTCCCATCCATGATGTACCGGTAAAGTTAGATGTATCCGCGCCATCATCGTTTTCTGTCCGCTCGTCAAACCACGGGAACCAAGCTATGTCTGGTATTTCATCTTTGTTTTCTGGTAATATCCACGGTGGTACCTTTCACATCAATGTGTATCAAAATAAACCACTATCCATCAGCAGAAAACGACGTGTACCAATTATCGAATCGGACAGTGATTCTGACTGAAATTGATCGAACGTGCACTGTCAACAGTTCATGAGTTTGTCTTTCTGCCGCTTCGAACTTTCAATATAAAACAAGGTCAACTGCTAACACGTGCGCGCACACTGCGATGTCATTGGCTGATGCCGGTGTTGCCATAGACATAATATGTTAATGACCCGGGAATTCTTACGCGACTTGTTGCATACGTTGGTATGGATCTTTAGATGTTTACAAATTTATGAGCGTTCAGAATGTAAATATTTTATAATTTACTGAGAAGTTATTGACTTATAAATACAGACTGATTTGATGCTGTATTAAGATAATAAACTAACAGATATTGTAAACCAGCTACGGTCTTTGTTCTTGTGCGTAGCTATCATAGTGTTTCATTGGCGGGTTGGCTGCTAATGAGGTCAGCTGATTTCGGTGATCTGATATCAGCGAACAAATGTGAAAGCAGTGTTTTAAGTCTTTATTTCAAAGTTTCAGCCGCCGCAGACATGTGATATGAGAAATAAATTATCATACTCGTGGTCATTTATCTGATTTTTATCACACTCGTTTGATAAAACCCATATGAAACTCGCTAAAGCTCGTTTCATATGGGTTTTATCAAACTCGTGTGATAAAAATCAGATAAATGACCACTCGTAGTGATAATCTCTATTTACAGACCTGTTTCATTGTTGCCGTTATTTGGAAAGGTTTTCGAAAAGGTTGTTTATTGCAGTCTTTATGGTCACGTAAATAATGTGATCTCTGAATTCCTACACGGATTTGTTAATAATAGAAGTGTCCAAACAAATTTAATTAGTTATACAGATTTTTTATCAAAAGCTTTTAACGACAAATGTCAAGTTGATTCTATTTACCTTGCTTTTAGTAAAGCATCTGATTCAATCCCACATTCGTTATTAATTCATAAGTTATCTTCCTATGGTTATAGTGTGGGAATTGTATTGAATGGCTGACATCATACATATCTAATAGGGCATAGAGAACTGTTATAGAAGGTAAATGTTCCGAATGGTCACCCGTACTTTCAGGTGTACCACAATGTTCCATATTAGGCCCGTTACTTTTCGTTCTCTATGTCAATGACTTGCCTGATTGTATAACATCATCAAAGATACTGTTGCATGCCGACGACTCGAATTGTGTAAAAGTCATAAAGTCGGAGGCCGAATGTGTATTACTACAAAATAATTTAAATAGGATTGTGAACCGGTGTATCTAATTTGTATCTAATACAGCTTATGCCGGTGCTAGGGGCCGTGTGGTCATATCATCCAAGTTGCCACATGAACAGGTACAATAAAATCGTACCTGAGATACACCACATATCACGAATCGTTAGATTATTGGTATGTGTTTTAGAATAGGCTAATCAGAAGCCTATACTGTGAAGTCATGTGGCTCTGCCAGTATGACGGCACCTCTTCCCACTTCCCTTATATGTGTTGTAATTATACACAGAAACTGAAACTTAATATAGACAAATGTATCTACATTTCTCTTACAACAAAATTAAAAAATTACTTGTTAGTTATTCCATAAGTAGTGTGGAAATAAAACGAGTAAGCTCGGCTGAAGACCTAGGTCTTACTATCACAGAATCCATGTTGTTTTCAAAACGTATTGATCTTATTGTCAATAAGGCCTTTCGAAATTTAGGGTTCTTGAAACGTTCATGTCAAACGTTCACGAGGATCAATTCCTTAAAAGTGTTATATATACCGCTTATGCCGGTGGTAGGGGCCGTGTGGTCCTATCATCCAAGTTATCACATGAACAGGTACAATAAAAGCGTACCTGAGATACATGTACAACACATATCACGCTTGGTATGTGCTTTAGCATAGGTTAAACGGAAGACTATACTGTGAAGTCATGTGACTCGTCGGCACCTCTTCCCACTTCCCTTATATGTGTTGTAATTACTATCACAGAATCCATGTTGTTTTCAAAACATGTTGATCTTATTGTCAATAAGGCCTTTCGAAATTTGGGGTTCTTGAAACGTTCATGTCAAACGTTCACGAGTATCAGTTCATTAAATGTGTTATATATATCGCTTGTGCGTAGCCAATTAGAATATTGTAGTGTTTCATGGAATCCTTGGCAGCAAACATACATAGACAAAGTTGAGCGAATGCAGAGAAAGTTGATCAAGTTTCTTTGTTTTAAATCAAATGTTCCAGCGAGTATGACAACCTCTGTACACATTTTAATCTGCCCCTCTGTACAAACGTAGAAGGGTAGCCGATCTCATGTTTTTATATAAATGTGTTCATTCTGAAATTGACTGTAGTTACCTAACCGGCTCTGTGGCTTTTAATTATGCACCTTCTCTTCGTTTTAACCCATTGTTTCGGGTGCCGTTTTCTAGGATCGACATTAGAAAGTTCTCGTTTTTACCAAGAGTTATGCAAACCACAAACGACATTTTAACGGTCGATCCTACTATTGATATCTTTAACAGTCTCTCCAAATTTAAAAGTCCGTTGAGAAAGTATTTTTATTCATAACTTTTAGCTTACTTAATGTACACTTTAACAGTGGGTCAGTATGACTATAATTTAAACACAAGTTCTTACTGTAAAGTATTGCCCAATTGTGAGGTTTTATATTATCTTCATTTTGATTCAGTCCATGATTTTTAGTATTATTGTTTACTTTGTATCTTATTGTTGTATTATTTGTTATCGAGTCGGTTAGTGGGCCACATTGGCCTGTTGGTCTGCGATTGAAATAAATGAATAAATGAATATTTGTGAGTTAGAAGTTGAAAATTACTTCCCTTGGCATGAAAACACTGGTAGACGGCGCTGTATTTCTACAACAAATATCGATACAAGTCACGTGGATCTCCCATCAATAATCTTATGGGCTAAAACGTTTCCGGTTTTGATAATCCTAATAATCAGGTCATCTTGTTTTCTAACGTGGCCGAATAAGCGCTCATATGAAGTCCACTCCCTCCGCTGATATGGCTTTCACTGTATTATTGCCACAACCGCAGGTTTTGACTACAATGTAGTCATTTCTCACTTGTTGTTTTACTAGCCACAATCTTGTAACGCAAAGGCAATTTCCATGGTTACCCTTTCATGAGACCGTTCCGCTGTGTGCCGTCCACATAAGAATACATTTTCATTGACAAGAGCAGTGTTGAAAGAAGCATTTGTTCAGTTGCAATGAACATAAAATAAAAGTAAACGGTTGAGGTTGAAAGTGAACGCTCCATAATTCAATGTTGAATTTTGCCTGTTTACATGAGATCAAACTTTACGCCTCGAAATGCTGTAACTTCTCAGACGATTGGAGGATACACGTGAGCGGCACCATTGTCATTGGCAGTTGACCAGCTATATAATATTTTCTGATTGACCGTCGAATGTCCCAAATGTCGCTTGTGTAATACAACCCAGGGAGATTAATGAAAAAAAAATTCGTAACGATTTGATGTTACACTATGGACCAAGAATACTGATCAGCGATACGGACTTGATATTTTTGGAGCATCACGATGTCTTGCCGGCATCGTTGAAAACTGTTGACCGCTTCTCTCTTGCAGGAATTTAGCCTATGTTTATGTATACTATGATTGACTTTTTTAATTTGGTGCTTATGCTGTTGCATGGAATATGGAAAAGGTCTTTGGATTATGAACGCGGATATTCTTTATTTGACGAAAGCTGAATTATGAATGAAGGACCAGGCGCTTGTAATCCATTATCCGTCTTTTTGTCCAGGGTATTACATTTTCAATACTATGAGAGAAGGTCCTACACACAAGCCTTGCCATACATTTTGTCGATGTGTTTCAGGATTGAAAACTGTGAATGCACGCATTGAGTTTCAGTTTATGAAGTGCTCGTCATACAGATGACAAGATGAACCACTATCATAGACACAGAGAAGGAGATCATCAGCGCAGCTGCGGTTGAGAAAAATGTTATCCAATGAAATAACATGGATCGCCCGGTCACACTAAAAATTTTGCAAGCCAGACACTATCAATATATTTCATCATTCTTTGCCTCAGCGGAGACTTGCCTACCTAGTGTGTCGCGGTTCCTTTCACCTATTAGATCTCTGAAACAGGAGAGAGAGAGAGAGAGAATTAAGGTTTAACGTCGTGTTCAGCAATATTTCAGCTATATAGCGACGATCAAACAAAATTCTAAGTATTCAAGTTAATAAGTTAGTAATCCAACACATTAAAACATACACTCATTAAAACGTATGCAACAAACCGATTTCTCTCAAATAACCTAAGACACAGTCCTCCCGAGCTTCTATGTGGATCACATATTGAGGATTCAAATCGCCATCATATGGATAATGCGTGTTTGATCGGACGCCCATACCTTTATGACTATTCATCATTCAGACACCTTATCTCTCATCATAGCGTAATACATGCTCCTATTTTTCAATTCAGAAGAATGTAGAAAGTGACGTAGTTTGAAAAATGTCATGATGATTATTTCTGTCATCTTTAATATAGTAGCATAGACGGGTGTCCATTCTATTTGCTATGGGCCCTGTATGCAGTCTATCAACCAAACGTTTCCAAACTGGGCGGCCTAATGTGTTGAAATCAAAGAGGACAAATTACCGACAAGCAGACAGAAAGCATTGACGATCACGGTTTATTGCAATCGTCAGTTGAGACCTTTGCCTTGATGCCCGCATCCTGGCCCTTCCCTATTCAAGGTAAGTTTGCTCGTTTACATTTGTTGCTGATAAGTCCATCTAATAGGAGATTCACAGTCAAACATATTTTAATTTTAATTAGCTGTATATATTTTGCGATTGTACGAGCTTCGTTTTATCGATCAGTTAGTTTGGAAGATCTTTTTGGTCGTGTGAGCTTTTTTGAGAGTAATTATAAATTTTAATGTAACTACCAGTTCTCTGATACATTTGATGGATTGTTAACATCTTTAGATAGTTCATTATTGTTCGTTGTTTATAAGCGGAAATATTTTTTAGCGCGATTTTAAATTCATTTCTCGCTCTTCCTGCCGTTGATGAGGCAAAGAGTGTGCATATAGAGATCCCGCGCATTCATCTAAACAATGCGACAAACCATAAGTGTAAAATACGATGTCGATCTGACGTTAATGGTGTTTGTCTTGTGTCCTTATTTAACCGGGTAATGGGGAAACGTGCGATCCTGACGTTATAATAGCATTATCTGGTATGGATGATGATCAGCTGTTGACATAGATATGAAAATAATGAGACATTATGATGGACATTAAGGTGTATTGCTGATTTACGCACAATAGACACGTGTAGAATCAGGGTACCCTATCCCTGTATTAATGACTAACGTGGAATGGTTTATTTGATTAACTTCTGTAAAGTCACCTTGAATTTGCTCGCGCAAAATTGCATCCGACGAAGAAGTTTGATTGTCGCGTCAGTTGTGTCAGATATCAGCACCGGAGCACCGAGAACAATTCCAGGTAAGATTACTATCCTATATTGGAAGGATGATGTGATATGGAGTTCGATACTTTCTGCAGCCGAATGATTTAGCATTGAGTGTAACAATTCAAAATGTCATATTGTGTACTGCTAATGCATTATGGGTGATACATTCAAGTAGCATTGCATACTCCAACATATTCTGGATTAGGAATACTGATCAGCGATACGTATTTGATATTTTTGGAACATCATGATGTCTTGCCGGCATTATTGAAAACTGTTGACCGCTTCTCTCTTGCAGGAAACTAGCCTATGTTTATGTATACTATCATTGTCTTTTTGAATTTGGTGCTAATACTGTTATATTGAATATGGAATAGGTCTTTGGATTATGGACGCGGATATTCTTTGATGGACGACGGCTGAATTATGAATGACGGATCAGACGCTTGTAATTTGAGTACTTAATGAACTCCAACTTTGGCAATTTGTTCAGGAGGTGTGTTGATGTTCTTCTTAAGCACGTAATAATACATTTCAACTATGGCACTATAATCGGGAGTTCTGTTGCTTAAGCACATATTAATGGACTCCATCTTTGGCACATCATCAGAATTTGTTACCGTTATTTCACACCTGACAACGTAAGATCACAAAATATTGCCCCATTTTGGCACGTTATAGTCATTAGACTTCGCGGAAACAAAATGTCTGCCAATCGTGGTTGTTACTGTTGATTCGACAACTCCTGTGACGTCACAACCATGCTGTTGGCACCGTATTGTCACTGTCTTGGAAGGGTATTGTGTGACATAATCGCTATAGTCCAAAGTGGTGGCACTGAAACAGCTGCCCCAGCCGTTCCTGAGAAGTCGGCGGTTTCATATGGTTGTGATCAAGCTGTAAGAATTTCCGATTTCGATGATACAATAAGTAATTTGAGTTTCTGGGGCACGGTTATATTACATACTTTCCTTCTTTCCTGGCTTTGTCGTCTTGGTCGGCGTCGAGCCTTACACGTTTTTGTTCAGAATTCGAACCTTTTATAAATACTCCCTCATTTGGGCATTTTTTCTTTGATATGGCTATTACATCATCGCTCTGAAATATATATATCTCACATCGATCAAGCCAGTGCTGGTGGCCGTGTGGTCATATCATTCGAGATTTTCACATAAACATCTACAATAAAAGCGTGGCTGGGACAGAACTCATCAGAGGGATCAGTTTTTGGATCTTGTGGTGTTTTTTAAAATATGCATTCGGTGTATTTGTCTGTGGAGTCTTATGACTTCTTTTCAGTAGGCCGGCATCATTTTCCACCACCCTTTTAATGTTTCGTTTAATTGTGAACTATTCTTTCTGCCGTGGAACCTAAACTTCCATTATCATGAAAGCAAGTGTTGTCTACTGGTGCCTATAAACTATTATGGTGGGTGAAGCCATCGTCCGAATGACGAAGACTTTACAAGGGATGCTTTTCTGTAGCGTCATATGGTTCCACATCGCTCCAATTTACAAATTCTAATAAACCTAAGTATTTTGAAGCTCAAGCACTCTTTCAACCTTTATGACGCAACCTAACTGCAATACAAGCGTCTACAAGCACCAAATGGAAAGAATAAATCATAGTATACATAAAACTAGGCTAGTTTACTGCTAGAGAGAAGCGGTCAACAGTTTTCAATGGTGCCAGCAAAACATCACGACGTTCCAAAAATACCAAATCCGTATCGCTGATCAGTATTCTTAATCCATATGATTTTCGTTGCAAACTCGTTATCTAAAGTAGGATGTACCTCAGTTAAGCTTTGATTGTGACTATTCATATGAACACTATAAGCATCTTGAAATACATAGGCTCGTACGGCCCCTAGCCCCAGATTAACCGGAATTAGACACAAGTTACGAAACGTACCGCCATAGATGTTGCACGTTACTCTCGTACTTTGCTATCAGCATGCGATATGTATCGCCAAATTTAACAAACTGCGAGTGAATGCGCTTGAAGATATAGGCTGTAAAAAAAATTCTGCAAAAATGTTTTGTGACGTCGATTAAAATCGTCACATTTAACACTGGATCTAGCAAATGCTACTAGGCGAGATATGTATACGCCATGTATAGGTACCTCCGATATATATCACTGTCCAGATAGGGATAGTTTACATCAGCAAGCACAGGTGAGACCAATTGTAATTCCAGGTAATCAAACACCAAAGATTATTAAGGAACAGGCATCTGTAAGCTATGAAAACTATACGTCTGAAAATGCTAAGAATTTGCCCAAAATTCAAACATTAGACGGGCCATAAGCCATGTTTCAGAACTTGTATTTGAAATCTAGGAGACCGCTCGCTTTAAATTTGGTTCATAAATTTGGGACTTCGTATGTGACATAACTTGATCTGAAAAGATAGTACCCACAAAAGTCCGAACCCATCCTGCTAGCTCTTGAATGTGGAGACTTGCGAAATAAAGGAACTAGATAAAAACTTAGTAAAGAACATTGACTGATTAGGATTGAAAGGTGTGACACAACTATACAGGAAGTCATAATCAGGGTCGCTGATTGGTGACACATTATTGTGCAAGCCCCCCCCCCCCAATAAGGGAGCAGATGGGATCTAGCAAATGCTACTTTTAACAAGGGTTATGTGTAACCCGGCAGCTCGCCGTTTTGGGTTTTGTCAATAACATGCAGCTTCGCATAAAGATCGAGCCCTTCAGGTTGCACATCACTGGCAATGACAATACATATTGTTATAAAAATTTGACTTCTTTGTCAGTGATGTTGAAGTTGGATTGAAAGATGAACTAAGCTTATACATGTCATTATGAATACTTGTACCATTGAAATTTGGTCTGAGATGTGGGTGTGAAATGCCTGGACAAATATGGTTCGTGCAAAAACTTTAGGTTAAAAATGAGAGGAATGGGATTCGATACCAAAATTGAAGGAAATGGTGTCCTTCATTAAAGGCGACACAAAATTCCAAACCACCAGGGGCTCGGTACTGCGGGATTCCCCCCGCCGGTTATTTAATATTGTACTTCTGAAATGAAATAGTGTCATTAAACTATTAGTAATTACTATAAAGGAATATATTGTAGTTGATTTGACGTGTTTGTGTATATACAATGTACACTGCATCTCCTACCTAATAGGTTAGTATCACATATAAGAGATACATGCAGCTTCGCAAAAAGATCGAGCCCTTCAGGATGGCACATCATTTGAGGTTGCACATCACTGGCAATGCACATCATTTAAAATAATACATTTATTAAGAAATTTCTATATTTAGTGATGGAATTTGCTGGATTGAAGGAGGAACTATATTATATAACTACCAATAAAGATTACATTTTTTTCAAAAGTAAGCTTACACATCCCATTGCATAGACCTGATGAATACATGTTCATGTATAGTTAGGAACAATAGGTGTGCAATTTTGAGCACGTTCTTTGTGTATCTTTGTGTGATGACATGTGAACAAAGCTAATAACAATGCAATAGTAGGAGTAAATCTATCATTTCCAGCACGCAATGGGACACTAGCACTGTGGTAAACCTTCACATTTGTATGCAAATGAAAGAATGCAATGACAACTGCAATGGGACACTAGCACTGTGGTAAACCTTCACATTTGTATGCAAATGAAAGAATGCAATAACAACTGTGTCCAATCATACTGTAATGCTCCATAATAAGGTGCACTGGTAAAGACTGAGACATCACAAACTGATTTAAACTCAGTTTTAATTAATATAGTAAGTTAAATGTGTGGACACAGATATGGTTGTGCAAAAACTTCAGGGTCAACGAGAATTTGATAGTAAAATTTAAGGAAATGGCGTCCTTCATTTAAGGCGGCACGAAATTAAAAACTAACAGGGGCTCGGTACTGCGGGATTCCCCCGCCAGTTATTTTGATATTGTACTTCTGAAATAAAATAATGTCATCAAACTATTAGTAAATACTATAAAGGAATATACTGTATGTGATTTGGTATGTATGACTGTATATACAATGTACACTGCATCTCATGCCTAATAACAGGTTAGTATCACATATAAGAGATATAAAATTAGAAATTGAAATATGAGGGTATGGAGTTGGGCAATGCATTGAATGAGTGTAGCATGATGTAAGCTTCAGGAAAATGTGAGGATATGGGATCGGGCGAAGCTTAGTTTAGGTGATGGATGGTGGGGCACAGTGCCCCGAGGGTGGGGACATGCTTTCATGGGTAGCGCATGGGTTGAATAAGTGTAGGATCATGTAAGCTGTGGGAAAATATGATGGTATGGGGTCGGGCAATGCTTAGTTTAGAAGATATAGGGTGGGGCTCGGTGCCCCAGGTATGGGGACCTGCTCCCGGAAGGTAGTGGATGGGTTGAATAAATGTAGCATGATGTAAGCTCCTGGACTTTCCGAGTCCAAAAGAAGTCCAAAGGAAGTCAAAAGTCCAGCCTGAAGATAAAAAGTTAACCGACACCGACACCGCCACTTCCCCCTCTCTCTCCCAATACCTCGTCTACTTCGTACACGGCGAGCTAAAAATGAGAATGTGCTTGAAAATCGTGAAATAGAAAAAAGTGATCACCATACTTTTTGTTGAAATATTGCGTCATTTGTGTATGCATAATATATCATTGGGTTACTAGAGAAAATAGCCCGTTTTCAACTTTCAACACATATAAGGGAAGTGGGAAGAGGTGCCGACATACTGACAGAGCCACATGACTTCCCAGTATAATCTTCTGGTTAACCTATTCTAAAGCACATACTAAGAATCTAACGATTCGTGATATGTGTTGTATCTCATGTACGCTTTTATTGTACGTGTTCATGTGGCAACTTGGATGACATGACCACACGACCCCTTCCACCGGCATAAGCGGTATTAGATACAAATCTAGAGAGCTACGATGGAAATGCTCTGACAACTCGTATATTGGTAATTGGTGAGCTGTTTCGCTGTGACAACTCGTACACTGGAGATTGGTGAGCTGCAGCGTCGTCAGATGAAAATGACGGCATTGAACACAAAAGACTAGTCTGTAAAGCCCGATGTCGACCATTAGAGCTCATTAGACTGATTTCCCAAGGTATACAATTTACCATATAAAACAAAATTTGTATAATTCTTGTGAAATATGAATTAAAAATGGCGGATCACCATTGGGTTTTTTTTGTACATGGCAGCATATTATCAGATAAACGGAACCCTGTAAGCTCTATCCAGGGGTAGGGTGGACAATTGTGGTGAAAGTGGGGAAATATTCTTGGGAATCTGCTCCATTTGTTGGAATTGAACTAATATGAATTGGTGGGATCAAAATCATAATATACATCCTGAGAAGCACTTTTCGCCGCACGACCATTGAGTATGACAGGACCACATTTTCGTCGGACATATTTCACTTTGAAGCGGCTAAAAATAGCTATATATGTTTCTGTTGTGGTAGATATCAATATTTGTTTAACTTTATTTTACTGTGAGGGGTCTGGATACTGTTGTTAGAAAATTCAGCAAATGTTGAAAAGACATTTTATGAGAATTCAATCTCGCTATGAAATTTCTTTTCAGGTCTGACTCTTTTAAATGTCTTGTACTACTAGATGCATACTGATGTACCCGATATCCCATACCTGTAATTGAAATCGGGAGTAGCCGTGTTAGTCTGTGTAGTATAAATGAATAACAAAGGGTGGCACCTTTATATCTAACATCGTTTTTTAATAACCACTGACTCATGTTTAAATTAATATGATAACTTTATTGTTAATTGAAAATAAAATATGCATGTGCTATTCGGGCCTTTATAATTCAGTTATATATTTCTGATGAATAGGTTCGTTGTTTTGTTATATATGCATGCTGGTTGTTTCTATATTATCTTTTACAGTAATACCTCCCCTTCTTACAAACTAATGCCTTTGGAGCTTCTATATATATGTTCATATATTACATTGTGCATATTTTAAAAAACACAGTATTTCTTTTAAAATCCAACGTAAAGTATTTCTTTTGTATACTCAAGTACTGTTTTAATTTTAATTGACTCTTTTTTAAAGCAAACTCAATGGCATGGCCTACATCATCCAACTTGGGATGGGAGGTCACAAATTGAAAATCTGTCTGTCTGTCTGTCTGCACCTTTAAGACTAACTTTAATGGTCACGAGCCTTTTAACAAGACTAAGGACTTCACCTGATGAAGCAGATATGCACCAAAGCTCGTGGCCATTAAACTTAGTCTTGAAGGTGCCACCATTTGTTATTCATTTTTTCTTTCAATTGTTATATTTCATGTAAATATCCGTATATATATTAATATAATTCGAAGCCGTGACAGAAAGGCCCCGGCCTTGTAAATTGAGCTTGTAAGTCAAGTATAAAGAAAGCCTATTTTTATTATTATTATTTTATTTCAGCCTGTTCTGAATAATTCTAAAAAACCTCATGTCATATCTCCATACCCGCATGGACGTGATCTACTCCCTTAAACCTGGTACTCATTCCAGCCACCAGTCAAATTTTTGGACAGGATTCCCGGTCGCGCGCACATCGCCGGAAGTGACATCATATATAGCAAAATAGATGTTTGCCGAATATTTCGATTAGTTTTCAAGTCTGCATGATACCACTGTTAACTTAGCGTTAAAAGAATTATCTGGAGATTATGTTCCCTGTTTATCTGGACAGAGCATATGAAAAGTAGTTCGCTCATGTGCAAAACTGAAGGAGTTGTTCTGCCGGATTCAGACTGAACCGTGCGTACATGGGTTTTCCCCTATACGTCATAGCAACGTAGTAAATGTCAACTTCCGCTATTGATAAATGAGCCTGTGAAATGGAGCATGCGCTGGTATTCTATTTCGATGAAAATACTGATTTCTGGTTTTGCAGGTTCCTGATTAAATCATCGTGCTGTGGATCATCACAGAACCAGAAAATGAGCCGAGATGTATCAAACCGGACACTACCAATGAGGAATGAAACAGTACCCAAAGATTCTGTCTTCACATCCGTGGATTGGCTAAACAATTTGACGATGACTATGGGTTTGATCGGTTTTATTTCAAACATCTTGGTTTGCGGATTGCTCCTCCAACGCTGCATGAGGAAATCATATACAAGGCATTACTTTATTAGCTTGGCAGTTGGTAGGTTTAAAAGCTTTCCTTGATTATGATTATAACTTGAACATTTACGTCGTCATCTGAAAACGTTGAAATTCGTTGGAATACTAATATATTCACAACAGTCACAATCGAAGCGTGACTGGGATACATCATACTCTAGATAAAGACTTAAAGGTCAACCCAAACGGAATTTTTTTTGGTCTAAAAATCCTTAAAAATCATAGTTCATACTTCACTTTGTATGAAAAAAATATTGAAAAAATTCTAATCTGATCAGAAACACACGTAATATGGGAGCAAAGTGGGCTTTTTCACACTTTCACAGCTGGGTTGATGACGTCACGCAGGGAAGTTGCCTGAGAAAAAACAGCGGATAACATGGAAAGCGAGTGCAGTCAGAGCTCCGGTTCAGATGTCGATTCGAGCGATATCAGCTGCTTAGATGGAAATATTTTTCGCCAAGAAGATGAAATAGACATAGAGGAGGATGATGACGGGCAAATTAACAGTTGTTTGCAGACCAACGGCGGAATTCAGCCCTATCAATTTGAGCCGTACGGCTCCGATTCTGACAGTGACAACCACTCTGACAACGTGGAACTCGACGACGACAGGATTCGGAGAGGTCGTTTGTTGAATACAGATTGGTATGCAACTTGACTGGAAACCTTATTATCGTCATCTATAAGACCAAATGTCCATATATTTCAAACTGTATTGAATGTAGAACGATTCTGTGATGTAAAGAACGAGCATATCTGTGTTGTTATTGTTGTTACTGACCGAGGCAGCCTTTTCGAAGGGATAAACTCCGGGATTCGGCAGTATGGAGAGTAAACTGTTGATAACTCTACTGATATACGTCCGATTTGAATTTTGTTTGTTTTCCCATAATCCCCATGAAATACCAATTTCAGAATTATATAGTTTGATAAAAAAGCTTTGGACATTCATGGCGAAAAGTGCTCAATTTTCGACAAATTACCTCAATTAAATTGAAATCGAATGATATTCCCTCAATCTCAAATGTCAAGGGATTATGAAAGTATTATTATCACTTCTGTATCTACAGCCATTCACTCCAATTGGTGTTTTTTATTTATTTACTTATCAAACGTATATATATTTATGAAAGATCATTTTATTATTATTAAATAATATATATGAAATAGAGACTCATCCAGTCTAACCTGTAGGTGCTCAAGCAACAAATGCCACGCGAGAGCGAGCAGGGCATGTACAGCCGTTTCCCTGCCCGAGGCCTCGCTTGCAGGCTAGGTTCGTTCAGCCGATGTCCGTGATAGATTCTCCTTGTCCGATTTCTTTGCCGGCACATTCTGATTGTTCTTAGGTTTGGTAGTTGGAATAGCTGTTCTCTTTAGCTTTGGTTTGTACCCGAATTCAACTGCTACGCTGTAGATGTCCTCGAATGATGTCTAATTTCTGTCAAAATGTGCCGAGCAAATTATACGAGTACTGGCTCGGGCCCTCTTTCCACACTCTCGTGTTGCGTACAAATTTCGTCCAATTTGCAGCGATTTTCTCGTCTTTAGTCCACAAATGAATACTAACACCGTCATCTGTAGTAAAACTGCAACCTCCCACTACACAACGTCGCGGCATATTTAACAAATGATGCCCCGATACTCCGAAAATCTCCAGAAATCAGCAGCTACTTACGACTGTGGTATACGGCTTTAACATAGAGAATACAAGACGGCTTCCCTCCGTGACGTCACAGCTGGAATTGACAGGAGAGCGATTTTCACCTTTCAAACGGCAATATCTCGCCAACCAGACTGCACAAAATTATGAAAAAAATATCATTATTTTCAGAATCGAAAGGACTATTTTTTTATATTTTTGACCTCAGAGCGTTTGGGTTGACCTTTAACAACGAAAACGAATTAGGAATACTGATCAGCGATACGGATTTGATATTTTTGGAACATCATGATGTCTTGCTGGCATCATTGAAAACGGTTGACCGCTTCTCTCTTGCAGGAAACTAGCCTAGTTTTATGTATACTATGATTTATTCTTCCAATTTGGTGCCAACGCTATTATATGAATTAGTTCTTTGGGTTATGGACGCGAAAATTCTTTGTCAAAATACAAACGTCTGGTTGGTCACTGAGAATTCAGCCGTCGTCCATTAATGTTGAGGTTTTCATGATAAGAACACCAAGAGGTCTGGTCGATATCCTCCAGGTCAGTCGATGAAGCTAATTCTCTTTTGCGGCAAAAAAGCTCACGTTAATTAGATTTTCATTTTGGTCACAACATTCTCAACACTATTTTGTCGCAGATAAATGTGTTGATACTGAGGGACATCATTTTATGGTGCTGAGCAGCCATCAACTCCAAAATCAGGTGTTGAACCAACTTCATTCTTGTGACTAAATTCAATTTTCTTCATGTTACCGCAGGAGACCTGCTGTATTCTGTGTCCGCCGTCGTCGGTGAAATATCCAAAATGGTCCAAATTTCTGGAGCGATTTGCCATGTGTACGTGTTCATTAGCTGTACTGGATACTATGCTGCCGTCCAGAGTATGGTGTTGTTGGCTGTAGAGAGGTTTTGTGCTATCAAGTATCCTATTTTCTTCAAGACGTTTACTAAGAAGAGGAATGTACAAATTCAGATCATTTCCGTTTGGGTGACTTGTTTTATACTGACCGTCTATCCAACCCAGCAAGCACAGGTGAGGTCAATTGTAATGCCGCATTTAATTGTTGCCTGTATATGGTTAGATTCAGCTGTTGTACGTTTCGTCCCCGAGGCTTGTGATTTTAGTATTGTGACTTGTAAACATGGTGGAGAGTGAAGCAATTGGTCAGCGTCGGTTCGCACAGATAATTGTTCTGAATACGAACTTGCATTCAATAAATACTCCTTCGTTTAGGCAATTTCTTTACTATCTGGTGTCACATAGTTAATCGCTTTACAACAGATGACTTGAGAAGGCTATTACACCAAATCTTTGAAATATTTGTATCTAATACCGCTCGAGCCGGTGCTACGGGCCGTGTGGTCATGTCATCCAGAATGTCCACCATGAACAGCTGCAATTAAAGCGTGGTGGGGATACAAATCACTTCACTTTTGGATCTTGTGATGTTTTTGGAAATACGCGGTCAATATATTTGTCTGTGGGGTCATATGACTTCTTGTCAGCCGTAAGTTGTTCCGGTCTTCCGAATCCTGTCGCGACTCGTAGATTTATTCAACAGGCTATGGTACTCTTTTGTCTTGTGACCCTTGCACGACAGATGGATCCCAGGGTGGATGTCTCAAAATATCATTTGGGTGGAACTGGGTTGACCGGGTTATAATATGAAAACGTAATTTCCATTCCCAAATATTTATGTGCAATAGAGTGGAACCTGCTTCATCTTAATCATGGCTTTGTCTGCTTAATCGAATTACCATCACTACCGATTTTTTTCAGAGGTTTTACTTATGTAATTTCCAAGATAATTGACTTGGACATTTTGGGATGAAACTTATCTGCGCGTTCAGAGCATTGACAGATCAACACAATTAACATGTCGACAGTACCAGTAAGGGAGTTCAACATTTGAAGTTCATGTAGTTCAAATAATTTTTATCTCGAAAAATCAAAGGATATTTCAGGAATCCCTGACAGCGCCAAACAAACCAGCAAGTGCCGTTCACAATGCATGGAGGGCAAGGGTACCCTGGTTGCGCATTCGTCTGGCTTTTAAATCAAGTAGTTCCGATTGTCAAAATGGATACTCAGATTTGAAGAAAGTATTTCCTTGATAAACGCAAGGCATTTTGTACATATTTGATGCATTTGCCCAAACTTTGAGGTAAAAAACGGTTGATTTTTTTTCAAATTAGATTTTTCGACAGAAAGAAATGGTCTAGATGGCTGAAATTTTAAACACTGTTGAGTTAGAACTTTCTTTGCAAACATGCTTGAAATTGTACTTATTCGAAAACTGAACGGCATGAAGTGTCCAACAGCACCCGTTCAAAATAGCACTCTGATCCGTAGCCCATATCGTAAACTACGTTTGTTCAATGAGAGAGGCCGGATAAATGCGTACAATGTTCCTTGGTGAACGGTATGCAATGCAAGAGCAAGGTCGTTGAAACAATCCGCCATATTGACAGAAGTACTCTTCCCCAAGCAAAACAAGTACTGAGAAACCTCAATTCGCAAGAAGTTCTAGCAAATCTCCAGAGTAAATTCGTCATAGTCCCAGCAGACAAAGCTCCGAATAATATAATATTCATATGTAAATATTACTATTACCAGGTGCTGGTTAAAGAATTGAGTGTAGACATATCTTCATCAAATACGTCTACTTACTCCCAAACTGCATTTACTCTGGAAGATTTATTTAACAATCACAAAAAGTTTCTCAGGGAAAGAGGTATTTGTCTTCCAACCAATCATAACGACATACCAAAAATATACTGGACTCCCAAAATGCATAAATCACCATACAAAGCTAGATTCATAGCTGGTTCTAGAAGCTGCACCACCAAGCTTCTTTCAACCCTATTGACGAGGGCCCTTCAGGAGGTAAAAGCATTTTGGGAAAGGTATTGCGCCACTATTTCTAAGAACTCTGGCGTGGAATGTATGTGGATATTGAAAAACTCAAAATGTCTTACGGAAGAACTTGATGCTAAAGGTCACATACCGTACCGACATGTATCCACATGGGATTTCTCGACTCTCTATACTACAATCCCTCATCAGGACCTTATTGACCGTATAAGTTCATTAATAGTATCTGTGTTCAAGAAAACTGATCGTAGATATATTAATGTCGGAAGCCATAAAGCATTCTTTAGCTCGACTACATACAAGAGATATCATTCATGGGATGTTTCTTTGTTTATAGAGTTGCTTGAATTTCTCATTAAAAATATCTATGTGAAATTTGGCAACACAATATATCAGCAGCATATAGGTATTCCAATGGGTACTAATTGTGCACCCCTGTTGGCTGACCTGTATCTGTTCTCTTATGAATATGACTATATGCAGGCGCTTTCAAAAACCGATCCATTCAAAGCCCGTTCCTTCTCATTCACCAAACGCTATATAGACGATCTTCTCGCTGTGGATAATCGCTATATAAATGACGCAGTGAAGGATATATATCCACCTTCACTGGATTTGAAGGAAACTACAGATAGCCCTACAGGCACATCTTATTTAGATCTCTATCTCTATAAAAATGAAGCGGGCATTCTCTCTCGTCGACTTTATGACAAAAGAGATGATTACAATTTCGACATCGTAAACTATCCCTTTTTGGATAGTAATATTCCAGTGGGACCTGCATATGGCGTATACATATCTCGCTTAGTAGCATTTGCTAGATCCTGTGTTAAATGTGATGATTTTAACCAACGTCACAAAACATTGTTGCAGAAACTTATAAAACAGGGCTATTCCACCAAGCGCCTCCACTCAAAGTTTCTCAAATTTGGCGATACATATCGCATGCTGATAGCAAAATACGAACGTAGCGCGCAAGATCTATGGCGCTGCGTTTCGTAACTTGTGTCCGATTCCGCTTGGCCCGGGGCTAGGGGCCGTATGAACCCATGTACTTCAAGATCTTCATGGTACTCATATGAACAGTCACAATCAAAGCGTGACTGAGATACATCATTCTTAGATTCTTGGTATGTGCTTTAGAATAGGTTAACCAGAAGACTATTCTGTGAAGTCATGTGACGCAGTCAGTATGTCGGCACCTCTTCCCACTTCCCTTATATGTGTTGTAATTTAGATGACGACTTTACAACGAATATTATGGATTAAGAATACTGATCAGCGATACGGATTTGATATTTTTGGAACATCATGGTGTCTTGCCGGCATCAATGAAAACTGTTGACCGCTTCTCTCTTGCAGGAAACAAGTTTATGTTTATGTATACTATGATTGTCTTTTTGAATTTGGTGCTAATACTGTTATATGGAATATGAAATAGGTCTTTGGATTATGGACGCGGATATTCTCTAATGGACGACGGCTGGATTATGAATGACGGACTAGACGCTTGTAATCAAGCGGTTTCCACTATAGTAATATTCCACCGACTGGTTGAGTATACGCTCTCGTTAGTACCTACACTCTGCACGTGGGTCACGGTCCTTGTGGTTAGACGCTACCATTAAAATTCCGTACTTATTATGTAGTAAATTTGGCTGGCACATCCACAGAAAAACCTATTCCCAATATTTCGTGGCAACAAATGACCTACCTTGCTGGAAAGACTGATTTGTTCTGTCAAATTTATCGGGAATTTGAACATATGATGAGCGGCTCGTTTTCGAACCAGCCGCCATGACAGACAATCACCCCGCAGAAACTGAAAATGCTCTAAAACTCCATGGGGGTATCCGACAAAAAACTGTCACAATGTTGCTGTCTGGAGACACTGTTCCAGCTTTTTTGTATATTTGTCTTTGTCAATAATCCAGAAAGAATTTAAATATATATGATACCAACCATTCCTTCCTGGGATGAATAACAGCCAATCGGCGTTTCCTGTAGTTCAAATAATTTTTATCGCGAAAAATCAAAGGATATTTCAGGAATCCCTGACAGCGCCAAACAAACCAGCAAGTGCCGTTCACAATGCATGGAGGGCAAGGGTACCCTGGTTGCGCATTCGTCTGGCTTTTAAATCAAGTAGTTCCGATTGTCAAAATGGATACTCAGATTTGAAGAAAGTATTTCCTTGATAAACGCAAGGCATTTTGTACATATTTGATGCATTTGCCCAAACTTTGAGGTAAAAAACGGTTGATTTTTTTTCAAATTAGATTTTTCGACAGAAAGAAATGGTCTAGATGGCTGAAATTTTAAACACTGTTGAGTTAGAACTTTCTTTGCAAACATGCTTGAAATTGTACTTATTCGAAAACTGAACGGCATGAAGTGTCCAACAGCACCCGTTCAAAATAGCACTCTGATCCGTAGCCCATATCGTAAACTACGTTTGTTCAATGAGAGAGGCCGGATAAATGCGTACAATGTTCCTTGGTGAACGGTATGCAATGCAAGAGCAAGGTCGTTGAAACAATCCGCCATATTGACAGAAGTACTCTTCCCCAAGCAAAACAAGTACTGAGAAACCTCAATTCGCAAGAAGTTCTAGCAAATCTCCAGAGTAAATTCGTCATAGTCCCAGCAGACAAAGCTCCGAATAATATAATATTCATATGTAAATATTACTATTACCAGGTGCTGGTTAAAGAATTGAGTGTAGACATATCTTCATCAAATACGTCTACTTACTCCCAAACTGCATTTACTCTGGAAGATTTATTTAACAATCACAAAAGTTTCTCAGGGAAAGAGGTATTTGTCTTCCAACCAATCATAACGACATACCAAAACTATACTGGACTCCCAAAATGCATAATCACCATACAAAGCTAGATTCATAGCTGGTTCTAGAAGCTGCACCACCAAGCTTCTTTCAACCCTATTGACGAGGGCCCTTCAGGAGGTAAAAGCATTTTGGGAAAGGTATTGCGCCACTATTTCTAAGAACTCTGGCGTGGAATGTATGTGGATATTGAAAAACTCAAAATGTCTTACGGAAGAACTTGATGCTAAAGGTCACATACCGTACCGACATGTATCCACATGGGATTTCTCGACTCTCTATACTACAATCCCTCATCAGGACCTTATTGACCGTATAAGTTCATTAATAGTATCTGTGTTCAAGAAAACTGATCGTAGATATATTAATGTCGGAAGCCATAAAGCATTCTTTAGCTCGACTACATACAAGAGATATCATTCATGGGATGTTTCTTTGTTTATAGAGTTGCTTGAATTTCTCATTAAAAATATCTATGTGAAATTTGGCAACACAATATATCAGCAGCATATAGGTATTCCAATGGGTACTAATTGTGCACCCCTGTTGGCTGACCTGTATCTGTTCTCTTATGAATATGACTATATGCAGGCGCTTTCAAAAACCGATCCATTCAAAGCCCGTTCCTTCTCATTCACCAAACGCTATATAGACGATCTTCTCGCTGTGGATAATCGCTATATAAATGACGCAGTGAAGGATATATATCCACCTTCACTGGATTTGAAGGAAACTACAGATAGCCCTACAGGCACATCTCATTTAGATCTCTATCTCTATAAAAATGAAGCGGGCATTCTCTCTCGTCGACTTTATGACAAAAGAGATGATTACAATTTCGACATCGTAAACTATCCCTTTTTGGATAGTAATATTCCAGTGGGACCTGCATATGGCGTATACATATCTCGCTTAGTAGCATTTGCTAGATCCTGTGTTAAATGTGATGATTTTAACCAACGTCACAAAACATTGTTGCAGAAACTTATAAAACAGGGCTATTCCACCAAGCGCCTCCACTCAAAGTTTCTCAAATTTGGCGATACATATCGCATGCTGATAGCAAAATACGAACGTAGCGCGCAAGATCTATGGCGCTGCGTTTCGTAACTTGTGTCCGATTCCGCTTGGCCCGGAATGAACCCATGTACGCTTGGCCGTATGAACCCATGTACTTCAAGATCTTCATGGTACTCATATGAACAGTCACAATCAAAGCGTGACTGAGATACATCATTCTTAGATTCTTGGTATGTGCTTTAGAATAGGTTAACCAGAAGACTATTCTGTGAAGTCATGTGACGCAGTCAGTATGTCGGCACCTCTTCCCACTTCCCTTATATGTGTTGTAATTTAGATGACGACTTTACAACGAATATTATGGATTAAGAATACTGATCAGCGATACGGATTTGATATTTTTGGAACATCATGGTGTCTTGCCGGCATCAATGAAAACTGTTGACCGCTTCTCTCTTGCAGGAAACAAGTTTATGTTTATGTATACTATGATTGTCTTTTTGAATTTGGTGCTAATACTGTTATATGGAATATGAAATAGGTCTTTGGATTATGGACGCGGATATTCTCTAATGGACGACGGCTGGATTATGAATGACGGACTAGACGCTTGTAATCAAGCGGTTTCCACTATAGTAATATTCCACCGACTGGTTGAGTATACGCTCTCGTTAGTACCTACACTCTGCACGTGGGTCACGGTCCTTGTGGTTAGACGATACCATTAAAATTCCGTACTTATTATGTAGTAAATTTGGCTGGCACATCCACAGAAAAACCTATTCCCAATATTTCGTGGCAACAAATGACCTACCTTGCTGGAAAGACTGATTTGTTCTGTCAAATTTATCGGGAATTTGAACATATGATGAGCGGCTCGTTTTCGAACCAGCCGCCATGACAGACAATCACCCCGCAGAAACTGAAAATGCTCTAAAACTCCATGGGGGTATCCGACGAAAAACTGTCACAATGTTGCTGTCTGGAGACACTGTTCCAGCTTTTTTGTATATTTGTCTTTGTCAATAATCCAGAAAGAATTTAAATATATATGATACCAACCATTCCTTCCTGGGATGAATAACAGCCAATCGGCGTTTCCTGTAGTTCAAATAATTTTTATCGCGAAAAATCAAAGGATATTTCAGGAATCCCTGACAGCGCCAAACAAACCGGCAAGTGCCGTTCACAATGCATGGAGGGCAAGGGTACCCTGGTTGCACATTAATCTGGCTTTTAAGTCAAGTAGTTCCGATTGTCAAAATGGATACTTAGATTTGAAGAAGGTATTTCCTTGATAAACGCAAGGCATTTTGTACATATTTGATACATTTGCCCAAACTTTGAGGTAAAAAACGGTTGATTTTTTTTTCAAATTAGATTTTTCGACAGAAGAAATGGTCTAGGTGGCTGAAATTTTAAACACTGTTGAGTTAGAACTTTCTTTGCAAACATGCTTGAAATTGTACTTATTCGAAAACTGAACGGCATGAAGCGTCCAACAGCACCCGTTCAAAATAGCACTCTGATTCGTAGCCCATATCGTAAACTACGTTTGTTCAATGAGAGAGGCCGGATAAATGCGTACCATGTTCCTTGGTGAACGGTATGCAATCAAGCGGTTTCCACTATAGTAATATTCCACCGACTGGTTGAGTATACGCTCTGGTTAGTACCTACACTCTACATGTGGGTCACGGTCCTTGTGGTTAGACGCTACCATTAAAATTCCGTACTTAATATGTAGTAAATTTGGCTTGCACATCCCCAGAAAAACCTATTCCCAATATTTCGTGGCAACAAATGACCTACCTTGCTGGAAAGACTGATTTGTTCTGTCAAATTTATCGGGAATTTGAACATATGATGAGAGGCTCGTTTTCGAACCAGCCGCCATGACAGACAATCACCCCGCAGAAACTGAAAATGCTCTAAAACTCCATGGGGGTACCCGACAAAAAACTGTCACAATGTTGCTGTCTGCAGACACTGTTCCAGCTTTTTGTATATTTGTCTTTGTCAAATAATCCAGAAAGAATTTAAATATATATGATACCAACCATTCTTTCCTGGGATGAATAACAGCCAATCAGCGGACGCATTGTTTTTTGCAGTATTTCATCTTCTATATATAATTAATAGTAACGTCTAACCTTGTGTCTGTCATTGTCATGGGTCATTCGGCCTGGTCAATGTTTACGATAACTGATTTTTGTACTACAGCTTAGGACCAATTATATGAGGACTTAATTATCTCTTGGATTTTTTCTTTGAGTCGATGAGAGACTTGAGTAGCCGACGGTATAAAGATGTCATGTGGCAAGGCACATATAAAACGTTTCAAATTTCCTCGTAAGACTCAATTGAAAGGAATATCTCGAAAAGTGTTTGCTGTTTTTGAGTCTGCATAGTACGTACGATTCGCGGTAATTTTCGCATCTTGCAAAAGTTGTCAATGAATCGTTGGGGTCAAATTAAGCCTATTATTCTTAACGAATAAACAGATAGACACGTTTTTTATACAAAGAAATGTGTATTTCTTCTTTAAAATGTTGAACATGAGTTTAATTTCCTAATTTCACTCCGTATTTCAGTTTGAGTTGCATTCCCCTAACGTGATTGATCCTGATATTTGAATGCATATGATAACCACAGACAGAAACATCCCCTTCGAATCAGAAAAAGATGCCCGCGTGAAACCGTATTCTCTCCAACAAAACTGGACCATTTCATGGTTAAAAGGAGTGATGATTGCAAATTGTTAGTCGCGGAAAAATAAACCCCGAGCATGTGAATTAACTTTGAAGTACAGCAATAAGAAGATCGACCGACATCGTTAGTTAGCCTGCAGCTGTCGATCTCGTGGGTCTTTTCATGTTGCCGATACATGTCTTCAGATAACTGGGCCTAGTTTCACCTTATACCCATAGCGATATCCTCAAGCCTTGTACTTTTATTTCGTATTTTTAGATCCATTCCGTACGCCGTGGCCCAACAGGAAATTTCCAGTCGTGTGAATTCAGAAATCAAGGACGCACCGTCGTGTACAGGTTGGTGTTCGATATGATACTACCGATTGCCTTCACTTTGGGTTTCTCTTGTGGTGCAATTTGCGCGTTGAATAAAAGGTCCAAGGTTGCCGCATTCAGTCGGACGACGGTACGAAATTCACGAAAGAGGCCTTGGATATACTTAACATTCATAGTCACTATGTTCTGTATGTGTTTCATTCCTTTTTTTGTTTTCAATGTTGCCGCGGTCTTACATCGAGTGTCTGGGGGCCGAGGAAACTTGTTCCAATTGATATCCAGAAAGATTGCCCTGATATTGACACTCGTCCACACGTGGCTCAATCCCGTAATGCTCTGGACATGCGACATTGAATTCCGGAAGGCAACCAGAACAGCTTTTTGTGACAGATGTACCAAAAGACGGTCGAGCGTGAGAGATGTCAACAAGCTACGACTGAGTGTTGGCAACACAGACACCATCAGCTGATGCGCTCGGATATCGACATTCGTCCACACGTCGATCAATCTGGTAATGTTTTGGACATGTAACATTGAATACCAGTAGGCCACCAAAATAGTATTTTGTGATATGTATCACGCCACAGGGGCGAGTGGGTGTTGTCAGCACCGACGAATTCAGCTGATTCGATAGCAAATTGACATTCGTCCACACGTGACACAATCCTGTAATGCACTGGATATGCGAGGGATAAATCCGGAAGGTACGGAGCCGTAAAAGGGACATGGAATTTTATTTTCAGCCTCCATTAAGTCGTTATAATGACTTATTAAGTCGTTATAACGACTTATTATGTCGTTATAACGACTTAATTGACCAATGAAATTGCAGCATTAAGTCGTTAGAACGACTTATTAAGTCGTTATAACGACTTAATTGACCAATGCAATTGGAGTATTAAGTCGTTAGAACGACTTAATGCTGCAATTCCATTGGTCAATTGAGTCGTTATAACGACTTAATGAGTCGTTCTAACGACTTAATGCTGCAATTTCGTTGGTCAATTAAGTCGTTATAACGACTTAATAAGTCGTTCTAACGACTTAATGCTGCAATTTCATTGGCCAATTAAGTCGTTATAACGACGTAATAAGTCGTTCTAACGACTTAATGCTGCAATTTCATTGATCAATTAAGTCGTTATAACGACATATTAAGTCGTTATAACGACTTAATAGGGGCTAAAAAAAAAATTCCATGTCCCTTTTACGGCTCCGTAGGAAGGCGAACAAGATAGCTTTTATTAAACGCCCGTCGTAAGACGAGGCCGTATAATGCGACGGAGAGTTATGTCCGTTCGTCGGTTAGATTTTGGCGTCTGAGCCATATCGCCACTTCAATGTCGTGGATTGGCACCAAACTTGGGGTGTTCTTTATCCATGGAGTAAGGAAGAATCCTACTCATTTTGAAGAAAATTTTCAAGATTACTATGGCCAGAAATCAGCATATCACTGATAATTGTCGTGTTTATGCTATAAGAATAGTTCAGAGATGTCGATTGGGATGGCAAAAAGATGCCATTCATTATTACCCTTAACCAATTTGGCCAAATGGAATTGTCTGTGTGGTCCGTCTGTCTGTCCATCTTGATCTTCATTATCGCTTGAATAATTATACTTGGGCATTCCAAATTCATATAACATATGTAACTGCCGGTGAGCCAGAAGCGGATGCATTATGATTTTGGCGAGCCCAGCTGTAATTCTTCACCAATACTAGAACTTGCCCTTGATAAAATAGGTCAAGGTCAGTCATCGTAAGAAGTATTACAGCTAGGCTCGCCAAAATCATAATGCATATGGAACTGGTGATTTCTAATTTAACCCAACTTGACCTATTTTATCAATGTCAAATTTTACTTATTGCAATAACTCAAGGGATCATGGTTAGGATCTCCAAATTCACACTGTACCATAAGCATATTCAAGTTGACCTAACTTGACCTAATTGATCATGGTCAAATTCTGGTTAATGCGATAGGAGTTAAAGTGTTATAGCTAGGTCTTCCAGGAGAAAGAGACAGAGCATTAAGGTTTAACGTCGCGTTCAGCAATATTCCAGCTATATAGCGACGAACAAACAAAATTCTATGTATTCAAGTTAATACCTTAGTAATCCAACACATTAAAACATACTCAAATTAAGACTTATGCAACAAACCGATTTCTCTCCAATAACCCTAAGACAAAGTCCTTTTTCACCCGACTGAAAAGATCTTTTAAAGTAGCTGCTCGATGAAAAGAATCTCTTACAATCTTAAAATCTATACAGTCGATAAGAATATGTTTCCCTGTGAGATCTTCGTGGCATGGAATACAACTTGGGACTGGTCTTTTTTTAGTAAATCTTCGATTAGTAAGTTAATCGTGTATGACCGATTCTACATCGCCTGATCATGGCTTGATGGAAACGTTTCTGGCTGTTCAGATGAGTATAGCCTACAGTTTTTGTCATCCAAGTTGCCACATGAACAGATACAACAAAAGCTTACCTGAGATACAAAACATACCATGAACCGTTAGACTATACTGCCACGCGGCTCTGTCAGTATGTCGGCAACTCTTCCCACTTCCCTTATATGCGTTGTAATTTTTACCTGTATATGGCGAGATTCTGCTGATGGACGTTTCGTCCCCGAGGCCTGCCCCCTGTACAGACCTTTTGGTCTTTGATATATGTTGGCATTGTGGGAAGTTGATGCTGGGTCGACATCGGGCCTTGCAGACTAGTCTTTTGTGTTAAATGCCGTCATTTTCATCTGATGACGATACAGCTCACCAATCCCCAGTGTACGAGTTGTCACAGCGACACAGCTCACCAATTACCAAAATACGAGTTGTCAGAACATTTTCATCATAGCTCTCTAGATTTGTATGTAATGTCGCTTATGCCGGTGCTAGGGGCCGTGTGGTCATGTCATCCAAGTTGCCACAAGAACAGGTACAATAAAAGCGTACCCGAGATACAACACATATCATGAATCGTTAGATTCTTGGTATGTGCTCTAGAATAGGTTAACCAGAAGACTATACTGTGAAGTCATGTGGCTCTGTCAGTATGTCGGCACCTCTTCCCACTTCCCTTATATGCGTTGTAATTTGAACTAATGAAGTTTGTTATTATTCACAGCATCTCATAAAGATTGAAACAGCTTTCTCATATAAGTACAGATAGAGGGTCTGAAATCGCTATATGGGATTTCAACAGGATCACCCTCATTATCTAGCCATCAGCCGCAGTGTTACCTTTGATGCCAACGTGACTAGGCAATCAGCAAAACACAATATCAATCTGTTGATCGAATCTACAGTCATATAATTGTAGAATATTCAAGATGGTGGGATGAGTTGAAGTTCCACTATTATTCGCTTGAAGGCATGACAGTGAATCTGAAAATATGACATATTTTTGCCTTTAGGTCTTCCAAATTGTAACAACAGAAGTAACTGTTTACGGTCCAAAAACATATTCAAGTTGGCCGACCCTTCAGCTACTGTTGACTTACAACAGATACAATAACAGCGTGGTTGGGAGACAAATCGTCCAAGGGATCATTTTTGCGTTCTAGTGATGTTTTAGAAATATGCAGTCAGTATATTTATCTGTGGGTCAAATGTGTCAGTCAGTAGGCCGGCATCGTTCTCCAACATCCTTGTAATGTTGGGTTTAATTATAATATCAAGGCAAAATTCCGTCCGTCTTAGTTCATTAATAGTATCGGTGTTCAAGAGAACTGATCACCGATATATTAATGTCAGAAGCCATAAAGCATTCTTTAGCTCTAATACGTACAGGGGATATCATTCATGGGATGTTTCTTTGTTGATCGAGTTGCTCGAATTTCTCATTCATAATATCTATGCGAAATTTGGCAACACAATATATCAACAGCATATAGCTATTCCAATGCGTCATCGTCGCCATGTAGCTGAAATATTGCTGAACGCGACGTTAAAAGTTAATTCTCTTTCTCTTTCCAATGGGTACTAATTGTGCACCACTTCTGGCTGACCTATATCTGTTCTCTTATGAATACGACTATGTACAGACGCTTTCAAAAACAAATTATTTCAAAGTCCGTTTCTTCTCATTCACCAAACGCTATATAGACGATCTTCTTGCTGTGGATAGTCGCTATATAATTGACGCAGTGAAGGACGGAAACTACAGATGGCCCTAGTGGCACATTCTCTTTGGACCTATATCTCTATAAAAATGAAGGGCCTTCTTTAATCGATTGTACGACAAGAGAGATGATTACAATTTCGGCATCGTAAACTATCCCTATCTGGACAGTAATATACCAGAGGGACCTGCACATGGCGTATACATATCTCGACTGATAGCATTTGATAGATCCTGTGTTAAATGTGTCGATTTTACTTATCGTCACAAAACATTATTGCAGAAACTTGCAAAACAGGGCTATATTATCAAGCGCCTCTACCCGAACTTTCTCAAAGTTAGCAAAACATATCGCATGCTGGTAGCAAAATACGAGCGTAGCGTGCAAGATCTATGGCGGTATGTTTCGTAACTTGTGTCTAATTTCGCTTTTCCCGGGGGTAGGGGCCGTATAAACCTATGTATTTCAAGATCCTCATAGTGTTCATAGCGTGACTGAAATACAACCTACTTTAAGTAACGACTTACAACGTATATCATATGGATTAAGAAGACTGATGAGCGAAACGGATTTTGATATTTTTTGGAACATCATGATGTCTTACTAGCATCACTGAAAACTGTTCTGAATAACTTCCTGAATGAAGACCGTGAATAACTTATTCGGGTATAACGGTAGTGAACATGATTTTCATTTGAAAGTGAAATGGCTGAAAGTGATTGTTATGTACTGTAAAATGCTTAAGTTTCATATCCTGCGAAATGGTGATGGTCAATTGCTCTAAACTGGTTTCATTCAAGTTTGAAAACGGTCTGGTGTGCCATTTCGACGTTTTAGAGACATTTTCTGCAGGGATTCCCCTTTATATATAAACATGACACCTCAAACCAAAACAATTTGTGTGTAATTATTATCACAATTCTTAGTGTTACAATCGGTTGAAGTATCATTCTGGTTTCATCAAAATTAAAAATTGTTCAAATGCTCCGCGTGTATTCTACCAAAAGCGTTATGTGGGCAAGCAAAAATGCATTGCGGCAGTCGTCGTCCAGTTGTTATGCTGCTCGCTTTCAAAAGTAGTGTGGTGACCAGTTTGTTGAGCTATGATTTCGAGTCACATTTTGGATCAAAACCTTTGTCTAATATATCAGATTTGGATTTATTTATGTTACGTGAAACAATCTTCAGTGATATTCAGTTAATAAAATATAGATATAACTGTATATACACATTGCTGCATTTTATGCTATAACTCGACCCTTATTGTAGCACACTCACGACTGGTTTTCTTTTCGTGCATCAGCAATAGTTTCTAGGTAGAAAAACGAGGGAAAGTATTTCTCTTAACTGTTCTCGTTACCTATATATATGAATGATTATAATTCTCGCTATGGACATTTAACAAGTCGAAGTGGGAGTGTTGTCACAAGAATACGTGTTCAGGCCAGACCAGAAAAATGTCTGGTTCACAGTTCCAGTGGGTAAACGAAGAAGTGAATTTGAAGTCAATAATGAGGGAGTATTATGCCCTTGGTATGCTTTCGTAGGAGAGTGTGGCTTTCAGCCAGAATCTCCTGTGTTTCTGGACAACGCTTTCAAACAGTTCCAAAGAGAGGAAGCGAATGCAGTCAGATTGGTCACTAAAATCAGATGGGCAGTCGACAGCGCCAATGGACGAGTGAGAAAATGAGATCTGTGCACTCAGTACCGGTAGATGTATTGATGTGCTCACGGTATCTTATTTTGGTGTCTACGTTCATGTCAACCTTTGCAGCCAGGCGTGTATAGAATACGTATCAGGCCCAGATATTCTTCGCCAACATCGATTCGCTATATTGCAATTACGTATCTCGTTAACAGAAGCTAATTTTGAAACAGGAATATCATGCTAATCTGTATAATTTCACATATCTGCACCATATTTAACTAAAAGAGGATTGAGAATTAATGTAAGATACATTGAGAGAAAACTAATCATTATTATTTCAAAATGGGGGAAAAATGGAATTTGGACCGAAGCGAATTATTCTGTATAGCTGGCCTACAAAACGTTACTGTCGAGGAAACCTGTTTGTTCAAAAATAGAACGTACCAAAATAGCACAAAGTCGGCTGTGCATTTTTCCTCAAAAAGGGCAGTTTTCCCCGGTCAGAACAATAAATATACACACCCGAGTGTCAGAGGGAGTTATTCTCGGGTAACCATCACACATCCTTTATCACCCTGATTATTAAGTTCACGACCATATTCAGGTACCTAAAATCCCCTAAAACTTCAGGTAATTTAGCTTTAATTGAAGGATGATATACCTGAATTTCAGGAAATTATCCCCGGATTTTCGGTAAAATCCCTGAAATTGAGCCGGATCAATTCAGGAGTATTCCCTGAATATTTCTGAGAGCGTATTTCTCTTCACTTACAAACCATCACCCTTTCGACCCGCTACAATTTTATATTAAGTTGGGGCCTTATCTGCTGGAACAATAATGAGTTTACGAGAATTAAGGTTTAAAATCGCGTTCGGCAACATTTCAGCTATATAGCGAAGATCAAACAAAATTCTAAGTATTCAAGTTTATTACAATCGAATAAAGGAAAGGATATGGGCGAAGTGTTGCTTGGAGAACCATGGCGAGTTTGTTGTTGACGATCGAATTGTCGTTAACAGAAGCCGAGCGAAAACAACTAAATATCGCGAAAATGGTGTTTGTCTGGAACTTGTTCTTGTTTAAAAGGTTAATGGTGAACGTGCCATTCCGACTTCAGTGTATATATTCATGTGCCGTGAGAGATTGTAAGCTGTGGACATAAATATGAGAACAGTTATGACAGTATGTTGATGGATATTCGACTGCATTGCTAATTTACTTTGCAATAAAAAAGTGTATAATCCAAGTACTATATCCCTGTATTATTCATTTGAGGCGGTTTATTTGATAACCCTTTCAACTTCACCTTGAATTCTCTTCGCGCAACATCGCTGCAAGGGATAAGTTCGACAGTCCACACACTGGTTTCCGAGATCAGTACCAGGGCATATATTAACAATCTCAGGTAAGAGAGAGAGAGAGAGAGAATTAAGGTTTAACGTCGAATTCAGCAATATTTCAGCTATATAGCGACGATCAAACAAAATTCTAGGTATTCAATTCAACAACTCGGTAAACTAATGTGCTAAAACTGGTACAAACAATAAAATTTGTACAACAAACCAATCTCTCTCAAATAATCTAAAATACAATCTTCTTTTAATCGGCTAAAAAGATCTACCAGCGTAGCTGCTCGATAAAAAGTATCTCTTACAATATTAAAATATATGTAGTATATGAGAATATGTTTCACCGTGAGATCTTCATGGTATGGAATACACCTTGGGACTGGCTCTTTTTTTAGTAAATATTCGTGAGTTAATCGTGTATGACCGCTCAGATGAGTATAACCAACAGTTTTTTTGAACTCGTGAAGTTTGTTATTTTCCATAGTATCCCATAAAGATTGAAACAGTTTTCTTACATAAGTGCAGATAGATGGTCTGAAATCACCTTATGGAATTCCAACAGGATCAAGTTCTTCATCTAGAGCTGCCTTAGCCATTCTATCAGCTTCAGTATTGCCTTTGATGTCAACGTGACTAGGCACCCAACAAAACACAATATCTATCTGTTGATCAAATCTAGTGTCATATAATTGTAGAATTTTCAAGGTGGTAGGATGGGTTGAATTTCCACTTTACTAGCATATATTGTATATTCTGATTAGTACAGCGTAATACTTTTATTAAAACGTATCAGATCTTCATAAAATTCGCATGAGCAGAAACAATGGCTCAGTTGCACATTGAGAGAACAAGAAGTGCCTATCTGTTAACGGACCAGTGACTTCAGCTGATCAGCTACTGGGTTGTCTATTTTCACGTTGCCCTATCTTTTAACCCAGAAGGCTGCTTTGATCTTGTGATAACAGACATAATATTATACATTTGAACTATATTTTCCCAACTTTCATGCATAATGTAACTTTCTATAAATACTGGGAAAATGTAGTACATATGTATCAAATTATGCCAGCTATCGCCAGTACCAAACAGTCTCCAGGGATAAAAGATAGAGGAAAGTGAAAGTATATACAACCCAGTAGATGTTCAGCTGAAGTCACGTGTCCCTGAACAGACAGGCTCTTCTTTGTTCTCTCAATAATGTGCAACTTAGCCACTGAAGCGTGACAGATTACATTATACAACAAGGCCTTGGGACAAGAATGTTGGGGGTGAAAGAGGTAAGAAACCGGCACTCTTACACCCTAACCTAGCGTTATGGAGAGATTTTCTTAGGCGGCTTAGAATTCCTATAGCTATATAATCTTTCCCACATACATGTGCATCTTCTAGTGCAATACAGTTATCATCTGAATTAAAATGCCAGCGCGCTGAATGCAGAATAATCACTCATTATTCAATTGTACATGTCTGAATGCGTAATGTTTGTTGGTCGGTGACCCCGATTGCTAAGGGCAGTACGCGACTGACCGTACCTGGGAACGACCCGGGTATATATTTGAAGGAATGGGACTAGAAAGTAGACTTAAACATCTAGAGACACGAAACGACATTCTATGTTGATCAAGTTGTTGTGAACATTGTTTCTGCCTATTTTATTTGTACGTCCAGTTCATGTCACATAGAAACTGTCGACCTGAAATTAAACAGTATTCGTTTGCATATTCATCTTCATCCGAATTCCAACTCTGATCACTAGTATATATAAGGGACGGTATCCAACCAGCGTTTGCTGTTGAGACGTTTTAAACGATGGAAAAAAACGCTCAGCTACTACACCCATCGTTTGCACCATCGTTTTTTTTGTGTAGCAAACGATCAAAAAAACCATCACCGTAGACTGCCGAAGGTACCGCTGTCGTTCGGAAGAAAACGTCGTCGTTTGGAAGAAAACGATTGTCCGCTGACAAAAGACGATCGCACGTGTTAAGCTGCGCATAAATACACACTGGGTGAACAGGCCGTGCCTTAGCTCTCAAATGCGCACATGTGTAACAGAATATAGCGCTATCAGCGAATGTGAAAACGGGTTTAACACAGGGGAAATAAATTACACTTTAATCGCCTTCCGCGTTTGTTTTAAAGGTTTGATTACGAGAAGTCGCTGTTTGTGTGCAAACATTTTCTATGAAAATGACAACCATCTAGCTGTGATAATGGAAGTGTCACGTACGCAAATAAAACTGAATGGTTTAATAACACCCTCCCCATGTATGCACGGTGTAAAAAATTTCTTTGAATAGGCCGGAAAAGGTAATCAACAGATAACTCTGCCGATATCTTACTGATCTGAATTATGTTCAGTTATTATTTAACTTAAAGAAATACCCGTTTCAAAAATATTTAGGTTGATAAATATTTCCTTGTTATTCAGGGCGATACGGAAGTCTACCGTGGAAAAATGGTGTTGATTCGCCTGGAAATTTTCGCGATAATGCCGACACTAGGTTTTGATCACTTTCCTTGAAAACGCATGGATGCAATAGAAATCTAAATAAATATTTTTCATCGCGAGTATTATGGGACCATGAAACTATTATATGATTTTTGTATCTTCAGCGGTTTTCTTGTAATGTTTACCGGAAAACGTGTAACACGATTTGCGGGGAATTCCACTGAAATTCGCCCACTTCAGAGCACGTTTTAATACCTCACTGGCAAATCGTGTTACACTTTTCCCAATAAATATAACATGAAAAGAGCTGAAGAGACAGAAATGATATTTATATTTTCATGATCCTATAATACTCGAGATAAAAAATGTATTTAAATATTTTATTTTATGAATGCGTTTTCAAGGAAATTGATAAAAAAAAAACTAATGTCGGTATATCGCCGAAAATTCTCGGCAAATCGACCCTGTTTCACGTTAAATAAACCAAAAAATGGAAAGGTTTCTTATGTTATTTGGCCTGTGTACTGTATTGCAGTCCATAGGGAAAATCATGTGTCATCAACACGCGCGTTTAGCTTTAATATTTTAGAAATATACGGGTCTGTCTGAAAAAAAACCCCAGCTTGTGTACGGTCAAGGAGCACACGCGTACACGCACGTGGCCTTCCATTTCGACTGCGGTTTATCCCCAGCATAGAAAAGTCGACACAGGACTGCTCCCGCATGGCGGGAAAATAAAGACCGGTGTCGAAACGTTCATGGCGATATACCAGATCAGAGAGGAAAACGCTATATTCACGATCCTTCAATTCACAAGACGAATACATTAAAATCATCCAGAAAGTTTCTAGAGCTATACTTTGATGGGTGCCATGAAAAAGAATTGTCACGGGAGAATATTTGGTGACCTTGATATTTGAACATCGCTACTTGAGAGAAAGTGGAGGTGTGAATTTCCATTGAGTCTTCATTCAAGCATTTTTAATGTTTTAGATTGAAGGGAATTTCTCGGCAATGCGCTGAGACAGATGTATTTTTTGACAACCAATCTTTTATTTGAGACTTTATCGAAACAGATCCAAATATTTGATTATCGGTGTTTTATTTATTATGGTCAACTTAACGCACTTTTATTCTACATTGCAGGTTTGTTTGCTCCATGGACATATTGAAACTAGAGGAATGACCGCCTTTTCTCCGGATAATATTATTCGCATATCCACATATTTCTTCGTTATGTTTATATTTTGTTGTAAGATTCTAACCAATAAACATATGACTGTGCAAGAAAGTCCCATATCCCTATCCAGCAGGACTATACGTGGAAGAAACTAATTTCCGGTGAGCATATAGGTAAGAATCCTGCTTGATTAGTAAACAATATTGCCAAGCTGTCAATTTATTGTCTAGCCATAATAATAGTAAAGTGATCAGCTTTTTTGTCTGTTCTATTGGTCTACACACAGCTTGACTTTCGAGCCACGAAGGACGCAAGAGTTACTTCCGGAGGCGGCATCCACGGGCATTTGCTTTATTACTACCATAATTCAAATAAATGGACGTTCACGGGAAGTATCGCTGAAGGGATTGTTCATTTCAAAGACATTATTAAATAAAAGGCAACAAGTGTCTTTGATTTTATACTTTTTGTTTATTCACAGTTGCACATTTCCGGGACAGTTTTAATTGATCACTCCGGGCTCTAAATAAGCCATGCAGTTTTGTTCCATGAAAAATATATTTAAGTGCATTTCTGGAAGGTTGGACATATATGATCTCATCTTTAGTACTATACACATCGTCTTTCACATCCAGCTTATTTGTTTCTCACCACAACCGATACTTCATTGACTATGGAACAGCATACAGGAAATCAAGGTAAGTTCACATAAATTTCATTACTGATCGTATGCCCCTAGGGCTAAAGAAAGTACACATGACCGACTCCAGCCGATTACATACAAAAAGAGTAATAAATGACATGTGAGAAATTGAGGAATTAACACGGTGGGATACAGCCCATAGCAAATTAAGACGTAATAAACAATGGTTATTTTGATTACCCACTCGAATCCTAACGGCGAAACAAGACTAGTTAATTCTTGTTAATTACATACACGATCTCTCATAACTGGATCGACGATACCAAGTGACAAAATAATCTCTCTGTATGAAAATGTCATGCGGCGTTGCTCTAAAAGTTGTAAATGTACAACCACGGGTATCCGACTTCTATCGAAATTACAAACTTCAGATGAATAGAGTACTCATCACGTATAGATATTTGCAGATGTAACTCTAAAAGCTTACCAAACAAGGCGCGCTTCAAAAGCGCAAATTGAACAAAAACAAAATTATGAGTTACACCATTAGAAAACCGTTATCTATGGTGAATGTCTTGTAAATTTCTGCGCTTACGCATCGTCCTGAAAGAGAAAAAATATACGCATTAGATTGTAATGTTTCACTCGACATTTATCTGTAATCAAACGTAATAATAATTGTTAAAGTAAAACTATGATCATCTCATTCCAAAAATTACAAATATTGTCCATAAAACAAATAAACGACTACCAGGTGTTAATTTTTGTTGACAAATTTTTCAATCATACAGACCTAATTCCAAACACTTTCAGATCATATTTTTCAAAATTATCTGTTGTCCACAGGTACCCAACTAGACAGGCTAAATTAAATTTATATCGCGATTTTTACTACTCTGACTTATAGTACTAAAATAAAGGGTCCCAATATATGGAACAATTTACCCTCTCAGTTAAAATCTCACGTTTCGCTCTCATTATTCAAATCGAGGATATAATCGTATTTATTCCTGGAACATAATTAGACATCTATTCTGTTTGCCGTCTGTGGAAGTTGGAAATTAAATTTGTGTTTTTGTCTCACTATGATAGAGTTTACCGCATATTATCATCTTTGTAAATATAATAATTATTTTGGGATAAAACAAACCCCTCGGGGTTTTCATCCCGCCACTATTATATTTTGTTTACTAAACATTATTGTTATGCATGGTGAAATAAAAATCAAATCAAATCAAATGGTAATCTAGAACTGACTTTTTTGAAGCCGCATTCCAAAATGCGCAAAGCCCGTATTCTGCAAAATACATTTATAAGATTCGAATCGCACGTTCATAAAACAATATCATGGTTCCATAATATTTTGTTTATTAACGAATTACACCGTAACCGATTCTAAGATATAGTCAAGCAGCATACGTATAGCAAAAATCTGGAGAAAAAAAACAACATTAATTTGTGTTCCGTTCTCATAATCCGTTTTTCACGGCCTCAAGCGACACAGCCGTTGTTGTTGTTTTTGCGTCTGTAAAGCGGGACTACTTTCGAGCCGATCGTTTGCCAGGAGACTTTCAATCGTTTGCTAGAAAACGTCTGCACCTTTGTTCGAGGTGTGAAAAGACGACCGGCACCCTTACCGTAGGTTGCCGGAGATTTCCGGCGATCGTCTTTATCTGACCGGCGTTTTTTAAAAAACGATCAACTCATACACCCATCGTTTGCATCGACGTTTTTTTTCATCGTTTAAAACGTCTAGCAAACGAACGTTGGATGGATACGGTCCCTAAGATTTGTCCTGGAAGGCCCAATTTACTTCAAGATCTTCATGGCGTTCGTAAGAACGGTCACAATCAAAGCTTGACTAAGATACACCATTCGGATAATGCCGGTGCTAGGGGCCGTGTGGTCATGTCATCCAAGTTGCCACATGAACAGGTACAATAAAAGCATACCTGAGATACAACACATATCACGAATCGTTAGATTCTTGGTATGTGCTTTAGAATAGGTTAACCGGAAGACTATGCTGTGAAGTCATGTGACTCTGTCAGTATGTCGGCACCTCTTCCCACTTCCCTTATATGTGTTGTAATTCAAAAGAAAATCATATGGATTAAGAATACTGATCCGAGACACGCAGTTGATATTTTGGAACATCATGATGTCTTGCCGGCATCATTGAAAACTGTTGACCGCTTCTCTCTTGCATGAAACTACCCTGTTCGTGTATACTATAGTTGTTGTTTATGAAATAGGTCTATGGACGCAAAAATTCTTTAATGGACGACGATTGAATATCGAATGACGGATCAGACGCTTACATTAACAATATAGGTTAGGAGATGGAAGACACACTATAATCAAACACACGCTCCCATTTTCTATCTCGCATCCATCAAAACCATTGCCCCGAGTCCCCAAGATTATAACATCGCGTTCAGCAATATTTCAGCTATTTAGCGACGATCAAACAAGTTAACAACCCAGTAATCTAAACGTGATCAACACAAAGCATTTAAATTTATACAACAGACCCGATTTCTCTCAAATACTCTAAAATCCACTCTTCTTTCACTCGACTAAAACGATCTTCTAAAGTAGCTGCTCGATAAAAAGAATCTCTTAAAATCTACAGTCTTTAGAAAACGAGCTCCGGTTGGATTAATGAATATCACATATAGCCATTTATCGAAAGGAACACGTTGATCATGTTTAATTGTCAACCACTTGTCTATTTCACGAAGAATACCACATATACGCATTTGATGAAAGGAATGCCATGACAACGTCTATTTCAAGAAGAATACCACACGTACGAATTTGATGAAAGGAATACCATGACAACGTCTATTTCACGAAGAATACCACGTATACGCATTTGATGAAAGGGATACCTTGATCACGTCTATTTCACGAAAAATACCACATATACGAATTTGATGAAAGGAATACCATGACAACGTCTATTTCACGAAGAATACCACATATACGAATTTGATGAAAGGGATACCTTGATCACGTCTACTTCACGAAAAATACCACATATACGAATTTGATGACAGGAATACCATGACAACGTTTATTTCACGAAGAATACCACATATACGAATTTGATGAAAGGAATACCTTGATCACGTCTATTTCACGAAAAATACCACATATACGCATTTGATGAAAGGAATACATTGATCACGTCTATTCACGAAGAATACCACATATACGCATTTGATGAAAGGAATACATTGATCACGTTCATTTTACGAAGAATACTACATATACGCATTTGACGAAAGGAATACCTTGATCACGTTTAATTGTCAACCACTTTCATGAAAGTAGCCCGTATTTATATATTCTTACTGTATGCCTGCTTGAATAGTGAAGCTCGTGTTTTGTGAATACGGGACTAGAGAGAGATAGAGAGGAGAGAGAATGAAGGTTTAATGTCGCGTTCAGCAATATTTCAGCTATAGCGACGACCAAACAAAATTCTAAGTATTCTAACAAAAACAAGTCAACAGTCCAGCAATACATAAATGTTCTTGGGTTAATCGTGCATGACCCATTCTACATCGACTGATCATGGCTTGATCGAAACGTTTCTGGCTTCTCAGATTGATATATACTACAGTGTTTTTTTAACTCATGAAGTTTTTATTATCCACAGCAGCCCATAAAGATTGAAACAGCTTTCACACATGAGCACAGATAGAGGGTCTGATATCGCTAGATGGGATTCCAACAGGATCAACCTCAATATCTAGGACTGCCTTAGCCATTTCATCAGCTTCAGTATTTCTTTTGATGCCAATGTGGCTAGGCAACCAACAAAACACAACATCGAGCTGTTGATGAAATTTATGATTATATAATTGTAGAATGTTCAAAATGGTGGGGTGAGTTGAAGTTCCAGTATCAATCGCTTCAAGGCATGACAGTGAATCTGAGAATATGACATATTTTCTTCCTATAGTAGACCCGATACCTTCTAAAGCTAATAACGGCACTAGTCATCGTATGATTAACGTGATCTATACTGTTTTCATGGTTTTAATATGAGCAACCCCAATCAAAACACAGCTGAGCTACAACACTCAAGACAACGATTTGGAACGAATTAAGAAAACGTAATACATGTCTTGGCCGTGCTATTTGCTTCTTTCTTGCAAGAAACTGGCTTGTGTTCATATACATATATAGCTCATCTCATGGTGCGTGAAGTTTGGTGCTAATATGGTCTTATGAATTAAGGTTTCGGGTGACAGAAGCGGAAATTACAAGCGTCTAGTCCGTCATTCATAATCCAGCCGTCGTCCATTAGAGAATATCCGCGTCCATAATCCAAAGACCTATTTCATATTCCATATAACAGTATTAGCACCAAATTCAAAAAGACAATCATAGTATACATAAACATAAGCTTGTTTCCTGCAAGAGAGAAGCGGTCAACAGTTTTCAATGATGCCGGCAAGACATCATGATGTTCCAAAAATATCAAATCCGTATCGCTGGCTTATGATTGTCGGATCTGACGCCTGTATCCTCGATCCTAGATGTGAACATTCGCCAAGAAATGGCCACTGAATGTCAAATCCGACGGCTGTTATACCCACATTCATTCGAACTATTCGTTATTCTATGGAAACTCAACTGAGGGTGAGTGAGTGAATAGAATTTAACGTCGCTTTCAACAATATTTCAGCTATATCGCGACGAACCAATTAAGCACCACCCAGCCAAGTTGCGTTCCTGCCACTTCAAGGAAGAAAACTTTGAAGCAGCATGGAACCAGACACCCTCCATCCACCCTATAAAACACTGAGAGTGAGAGAGAGAGAATTAAGGTTTAATGTCGCATTCAGCAATATTTCAGCTACATAGCGACGACCAAACAAAATTCTAAGTAATCAATTCAAAATCTCGGTAAAGTAATGCGTTAAAACAGGTACAAACATTAAAATGTGTACAACAAACCAATCTCTCTCCAATAATTTAAAATACAATCCTCTTTCACTCTGCTAAAAAGATCTTCCAGCGTAGCTGCTCGATAAAAAGTATCTCTTACAATCTTAAAATCTATGCAGTCAATGAGAATATGTTTCACCGTGAGATCTTCATGGCAAGGTATACACCTTGGAATCGGCTCCTGTTTGAGTAAATATTCATGAATTAATCATGTGTGACCGATCCTACATCATCTAATCATGGCCTGGTCGAAACGCTTATGACTGTTCAGATGATTATAACCAACCGTTTTTTTGAACTCGTGAAGTTTGTTATTTTCCATAGTATCCCATAAAGATTGAAACAGCTTTCTAACATAAGCGCAGATAGATGGTCTGAAATCGCTGTATGGGATTCCAACGGGATCAACTTCCTCATCTGGAGCTGCCTTAGCCAATCTATCAGCTTCAGTGTTTCCTTTGATGTCAACGTGACTAGGCACCCAACAAAACACAATATCTATCTGTTGATCAAATCTGGTGTCATATAATTGTAGAATTTTCAAGATGGCGGGATGAGTTGAATTTCCACCTTTAATTGCTTTAAGGCATGACAGTGAATCTGAGAATATGACATATTTTTTCCTTCTAGTGGATCCAATACCTTCTAAAGCTGATAATAGAGCTTTTGCTTCTGCAGTAAAAATGGAACTTTTACCTGGCAGACGATATGTTTTAGTTTTGGAACTAAAGATAGTAGCACATGCTACTCTTAAAACACTGAGGACAGCACACAAGACACAGACAGGACGCTTACATGGTGCAATAAAGACAAGTGATATTACAGTGCTAGACATTACATTATCAAGTTCGTGTTGCTTCTCAGCAAAATGCATTGAAGCAACAGGAACCAGTGCCCAGCCAACCACCCGCCTGTCATTATCGTGACAGTATTGTTGCCTTAGACGGCATTGGCATCATGGCCAAACATGACATTGTACGGGTCATAATACATGATCAGAACACTTGGATTTGAAGGTTTGAAAACAGCTGGAGTTAAAATCATCTCACGAACTCGGGAACCTGTTTGTGATATCACTGGAACTAAAAAGAAAGTATCCACATACGCTTTACTTTGAACCCATCGTTGTAACTGTTGGAGTTAACATACGTTTCTCTAATTTCGGAGAACGGACCGGTTGAAAATGGATTGCTAGTGTTCTCTTCCGATCAAAACGCTTCGGGTTTTTGCAGGTTCCTCAGTAAATCATTGTGCTGTGGGTCATCATAGAACCATACAATGAACCGAGATATACCAAGCCGGATTCTACCGACGGGGAATGACACATGGGACAAAAAGATTCCGCCGTCACATCAGCTGATTGGCGAACAAGGTAATTTGTATCGGCATGATCGGGTTCATCTCCAATCTCTTCGTCTCTCCAATCATTTAGTCTCTGAATTAGTAACGAAAAACACATTAGTAAAATGAAATAAAAACGGGAGTCAACGGATCATCTTATGAGATTGAAAAATAACCATAAAAATACATTTCAGTTAGAAATCCTTATAGTTTTCTCTCGAATGTTGATATAACACGTAAATGGTTTCGTTTAACCTTTTAAAATGGGGGTCACCAGGGTGATTATCTTTATTGTATAAAAAGAGAACGTTTTGGACATTTTATGATAATATATTTGCCAAGGTGACAAATTTACACCTATTCGAATAAACTTTTCATAGTTCTTTGGCAATGAACATATGCGCTCAGTATACCAAAGATTATAGTATTCTGTGAAATTTAACTTTTTCCTATTTGAACTATTGCAAATGAGGGGCGATAATGAGGAACAGTGATCGTTCTAGTCTAAATTGTCTCCCTTCATCTCTAAGAATATCAATCAACCTATTTTAATCAGCTCATCCATTAACTTGTCACTAATTATATTATACGAAGAACGTTGAAGTAATAAATGGAATGAAGTAAAAAAAAAACGGAATTAAAGTTTTTACAGAAGAGGGTCAGAATGAACAAAATAGTCATTTTCGGTTTATTATTCCTCCAATCTCTAACAAGTGAGACTTAAGATAAATTGAGCACAACATATATATGTCTTGATGGACGTCTCGCTTAATCAGAGGAGCACATATGTACCGTTTAGTAGTCCCTTGTAAAGTCTACGAAGCTTACGAAAACAACTTGATCTATATTTGTTAGTAAAGGCCTTGATTATGAACCAACTGTACAATGGTCGGCTCTTAAACTATGCTGAGCCAAACTTGTGGGTTGTTTCTTTAATTGTAATTTGTTTTCCTTGGGTTAATATTCAGGAACGTTTCTCTAAGCAACTCGATTAGTTTGTCATCAGTGCTTCGCCTTATGAAATATAATATACTGTTAAATAAGTCGAAAGTGCATGTAGATGATAATCAATATGAAGAAGAACATTTAACCATTTCATTCATTATTAGGCCGGTATCATTCAATTTTCTTACTTGCTTCTCTAAGCTCATCAACCGTGATCATTCGATCCGAACTACAAGGAATAGTAAGATTTTTCACCGCTGCTTCGAAAAAAGAGAGCTGAAACTTTCTGTGAATCTTATAACCGTCATTTTGAGATTATTTTCAGAATCCTAGATGAAAGGGATCATGAAAAACTTCAAAATGGCGGTCACGAGGCGCCCTCAGCAAGTCGTGTTTCGGTCTTTTCTGTTAGTTTTTTTTCTCTTGGCATTTGAGTTATTTATTCTTCCAAAATTAATTTTTCTACAACATATTAATTAGTTTTTTGAGAGAAAATAACGAAAAATGAAAACAAAATCGGAAAATCGGCCCCAAAAATAGGCGCAAAATGGCTTGCAAGGCGATGACTTCAATGTGACGTCAACATAGCGACTATCTTGAATATCTTTACATTTTCTTGTAGTTTAACCCATATAAATAGTGTGTAACGTTTCAGCCCGCTACCCCAAATTTCAACGAAAAATAAATGGGAAGAGAGGGGGGGGGAGACGAAATGGCGGCCCCCAGGCTGGGAGAGAACCAAAATCGCCCAGGCCCGAGTAGAGCTAAGGGAATTGCCCTCGTTCCTCTCGAGGTATTTGTTTCTGTCAGCAACTTCCGAGGTAGAGTATCCTCTCTTTTTAAGCTTTTGCTTGAAGTATTCTGACTAGTCTATGTAGTCTGCAGTATTCTTGCAGTTTCGTATATATATTTTCAATTCTCCCATAATGAAAGATTTGAAGCACGCCTCATGGTGTGCTGATTTACTGTGTAGGTATTGGTAGGTTTCAGTTCGCTTTGTGTAGCATTTCACATCAAGTATTGAGTCAGTCGAATATCTTTTCCCCTTGAAATCGGTAACGTCTAGATAATTCGCCTCGTTTTCAGATATTTCATACGTGAATTTCAATAGAGGATGTGCGTTATTAGCCATCTCAAACAAACTCTCAGCTACGGCTTTATTTGCCTGTAGTAGTATGAAGCCATCATCTCGAAACGTTTGTGTAATATAATCATTTCTTTGTGTGGGGATGTGGCAATTAGCTGATTGATATGCTTGTATATCGCTATATCGCACAGTTCAGGGGAAGGGACTGTTTCGCGTGGTGCTCCGACAATATGTCTGAAGTGTTTGTCCTGAAACCTGAATTCATTCTTTTCAAGAATCAATCGTGCTATTTCAAGCAACAGATCGATGGGAGGTTTATAAAACAATACGGGCAAGTAGGAGTCTGGGTTTTCACCAGTAGTATTGTAGATGTGGCCCCTAGGACCAGTATTTATTATACTATACGTACATGGCAGGTACATAATCAGATATGTACATATATATACTTTATCTCCCCGTATAATCGATCATCGAAATACCGCATCATGTAGTGAATAGTTTCGCCGCTCTTTCCAATGGATATTTGATGATTTACTCTACACGATATCGTCTTGTTTACTCTATCTGTATAATTCAACCGCCATTATGGCAGGTTCCTTGATCAAATAATCCATTCATTTTGTCTACAGATTTCCAATAGTAGCGTTATGGGATGCTGGCCAACCCGTAGTTAATGTTCCGCCGGCAAACGATTCAATCATGTATGCTTTGGGATTGATTACGTTGATGGTTTGAACTGTAGTACGGGAGAAGATTCTAGGCCGAGTAAATATGTCTGGGTAAGTAACACTATATATTGGATATAACGAATTAGAATTTAACAAAATCTATTGACATGAAAGAGACGACAAATCTTTCAATGGAAGAGGGAGAATGTATGTCTGTTTATCGACTACACTGTCTGAAAGATTGGGTCAATCTGACTCAATATTGGGGTATAGATGTGACGGACCCAATTATTTTGTTTTAAATTCCATGTTGATCCAAATATGTTGGGTACGTTACGTCTATACCCAATTATTCTGACAGTGTATTCGTGGATTTGGGCTGGCGATTATTATTGAACCACTTGTATATAAATTAGCTGACCGGATTATGCTTTAACCCAGGAGAGAGAGAGAGAGAATTTAGGTTTAGCGTCGCGTTCAGCAATATTTCAGGTACATAGCGACGATCAAACAAAATTCTAAGTATTCAAGTTAATAACTTTGTAATCCAACACATTAAAACATACACACCTTAAAACTTCTGCAACAAACCGATTTCTCTCAAATAACCTAATACAGTCAGGCCCCACCCGATCAAATATATCTTCTAAAGTAGTTGCTCGATAAAAAGAATCTCTTACAACGCAATAACCTCTTTCGAATGACCTTCAGGTTTTACAAATACATGTCAATTGTAAAAGGACAGAATTGGTCGTGGTATTATTTACAATCTAGCAAACACGGGCATTTTTTCCTCAGTTACTCTCATAACGTGGAAGTTTCCGAGACAGTCAACGTGGTGTTATTCAAAAGATTCGCGAGAAGAAGGGGGCGTCAGCGAAGTTTCCTCATTCTCAGAAAACAGGAGTGAAATACACTGAAGTGTGAGTGGAAATACGCGCTCATTCAAATTTTAGATAAATAGATGAGGTATCACATGAGTGATACATCTCAAAGAACAGAAATCTGCTACTGAATATCCTACCTGGCGTACGTATGTACTAACGCTCAAGCCGGTGCTTGGGGCCGTATGATTATGTCATCCAATATGTCCACACGAACATCTACAATAAAAGCCTGGCTGGGATACAAATCATTATAGGGATCATGTGAAGTTTTTTTTAGAAGTCTGCAGTCGGTATATTTGTTTGTAGGGTCACATAATTTCTTGTCATTAAGCCGGCATCGTTTTCCACCGCCATTTTAATGTTGCATTTCAATTGTATTTTTTTTCTCAGTTCACAAGATATCCCAGAATACAATGCGGGTAAAGCTCTTGCGGATTTCGCCAGGACGACTTCTGCTCATGGTGTAGGTCATCTGGTCAGTGCTAGGAATTCGGTCCTAAAGATAATCTGGCTGTTGTTGTTGGTCTGTGCTATAACTATGATCATCATACAAGTGAGTCTGTTGCACGACAGATACATCAGGTAAGCCTATCTGCTACGAACATCTCCTTCCACTGGCCGTATAGTCAAGGCGGGTATGTTGCAGCCCCAAATATAAATAATCACATAATTGGCAGGATATATAATGCCGTAGCTAAGATTTAATACTATGGGCTGTCCATTTTAATTAGTCTACTTTTGCGCTTGTCAAAAATCAGTAGATAAGTTTGCATAAATTTTCTTTTTTGCAGCGAGTAGAATAAACTAAACTCTACAAATGATTACCATTTCTCCTTGATATCGATAATATATCACGCTTGATATAACTTTGTAATTCTCTCCATATAAATCTGCAGTACAGTTGTTTATGTACCGGACCTCAATTACATAGTGAGACCTCATAATGTATTCGTGTTTACTAGCACAAAGGTCAACAATGCCGTGTACGGTCATAGAGGTGTGTCCGGTTCATCATTCTGCAATTTCACTGGGCATGGGATATAAGCGACACTCCAACGGATCGCCTGTTATTACTTAATACAGAATCAATGACCTTTGTGTCAGTGGGCATGAATACATTATGAAGTCTCTCTATGTAATTGAGGCCTGGTACATGAAACAAATGTACCGGAGTTTTATAAGGAGAGAATTACAAAGTTATTTCAAGCGTAATATTTTATCGATATCACGGAGAAATGGTAGTCATTTTGTAGAGTTAAGTTTGTTCTACACGCTGCAAAAAAAAAGAGAAAATTTATGCAGTGATAACTACTGACGTCTAATTAAAATGGACAGACTTTAGTTGAAGCTCAGCCCCTTTTGCGAGAGCACACTAGTAAACCAACGGGTATGTTATGACTTTATTAGGCTAATGATTAGGATTTTATGTAAAGAAAATCATCACGTCTTGCTGGCATCATTGAAAATTGTTGACGCTTCTCTCTTGTAGGAAAGTATCTTGTGTTTTGTTATTTTCCATTTCATAAACATTTGAAAATTAGTGATAACTGTCATACCAAATACGTCTTTCGTATTGACGCAGAAATTCTTTTAGAGACGACGGCTGATTATAGAATTTGGATCTGACATTGGCTAGAAAATCGTGACCCGATGCGAAAGATGCGAAAGATGCGTGAAATTCGGGTCATCTTATCGATCAGTTGAATACAACAGGAAGGGCTTAACTTGTCGACGTTCGAATCTGTTACACAGTGGTTCAAGGACCCACGTTGCCTGTGGTAATTAAACGCAACATATAAAGGTGGTGAAAAAGGATACCGCGTACTGACAAGAAGTCATATGACCTCACAAGCCAATTTTCTGACTGCATATCTAAACACATCACAAGAACTAAAACTGATCCCCCCAGTGATGATTTGTAGGAGAGAGAGAGAATTAAGGTTTATAATCGCGCTCAGCAATATTTCAGCTATATAGCGAGGATCAAACAAAAATCAGAGTATTCCAGCAAAAAGGAGAGGGGGAATTAAGGCCTAACGTCGCGTTTAGCAACATTTCAGCTGTAAAGCGACGATCAAATATAATTCTAAGTATTCAAGTTAATAACTTAGTAATCCAACACATTAAAACATACGCACATTAAAACTTATACAGCAAACCGATTTCTCTCAAATAACCGAAGATACAATCTTCTTTCACCTGACTAACCAGATCTTCTATAGTAGCTGCGAGACAAAAATCTCTTACAATCTTGAAATCTATACAGTAGTTGCCTATGGAGGCAAAACATGAGGATTTTTGAAATCTTTCGAATCCGACTGAATTTTCTATCACTAGTGTCCAGACACGTTAAAATAAGATAAAAGTAAACAGAAGATCGACATCTAGTAGAACAGAAACATTTATTTTATTATCACAGTGAAATAGTTTTGCTCAAAAAGTAGGCCTATCAGATTCATCGGTTGGGCGGCACATAATGTGAGGTGGGCAATAGATGATGCTTACGGTTCCCCGGAACTTGATCCGAGTTCATTGATAGCCAAAAGGCAACTTTGTAAATGCCATGGAGAAGAACCCACGAATATTTCTCATCTCCAGCCCAATTCCCCACCCCCTCCTGGACATAAGGCTGAATCTATCCGTTATACTGCTGCTATTTGGAAAAATTGTGGTGATCCCCTATTTTTCTTTCATATTTCATAAGTAGATAAATACTACCTTGTATGGTAAATTGAAGAACACCTTACTTCACGAATTCTCTAAAAGGCTTCAAACACTAATTCATTGACAGAATTTGCAAACAGAAAAATGCAATTTATCTTCATGATTTTTCTTATCAAAGCCTAACAAGTTACTACTAAACGTTTAATCACATTATTTTTTTCAGTCATATCACGACCGTGCCTACATGTGCCAAAGCACGAGAGTGGCACAGTTCCAAATATCCTGGGCGGATCAGTGTACAGGATAATAGGAACTGTCGACACTCTCGTGTTCTGGCACATGAAAAAATATTGAAAACGACGTTAAATCCTACTCACTCACTCACTTAATCACACTTCTAGATTCCTAGATTCAGAATTATACCCAGCTTGTTTAATGTACACAAGTAAATCCAATCCAATTCAATCCATTGTTTCCCTGTGGTTTACAGTAATCATGTCATTCCACATCTCTCATCCAGTGTTAGCTTGGATTACCGATAAGTCGGTATTGATTAGACACTGTGGATATTTCTCGAATAACAGAGCTACGTAAGCTTGTTTACATTCTATTATGTGCTTATAGTCATGGAGTTTTCTCGAAGCTGTTGTGGATTGTATCTGGGTCAGATCATGCGTCAAAGCTATGTGTTCTGGAAACTTCGTGATTTGTAGAATTATCTCGAATGCCTCAAAGTATAAATAGCCCAACATTCAGTGATCGAGCAGGGAATTCAAACTGGCTTTATGTGGGTGCATTATATTGTATTACCTGCGGATTGTATACTCCGGTGAATTGACTTTTGGCTGCGGTGTTGTCTGCGATATTCAACTGTCGGAGATTGGACATTTACTGGAACTGTAAACGGCTGAGCGGTGTTGGACTATCAAAATACAGAAACGCGATTTCTGCGCGTCGGCACGAACTGTGAAAAGATTTGTGCATGTCAACACGGACTGTGAAGTATACACCGGTATAGCATTGAACTATATTTCGCATTTATTTGTTGTATTGACCTTACTAAATTTGTATATGATTTTAGTATTGTGAATAAATATTTGATTGTTAATCTTTGACTTCACAAAAGTTTTCTGTTACGTTTTTTGTATTATCGTTTATGTCGTAACAGAATTAGTATATTAGTTACTATTAAAAGTCAAACCGATTTACCTCATAGAACGTCCGCAGAATACATATTCACCCAGTTAGTCCTGTTACATTAATCCACCGATGAAAACGTCTGTTGAAATGTGTCCTGAAGTGATGTTTGGATTACCTAGGGGAATGCTATACACTTAAATGTCGCGAGTTTAGTCGTCGGAAAGAGATTAATTAGTAGCTACCCGAGACATAAATTTAAGTTAAACTTGGAAACCTGTTAAGTGCTAGGAAGTGCCAGGTGCTGTTTTGTTCTGTTTTAGGACCTGCGATTTATTACCGTTTTTATCATCAACGATTTGCATTTTATGATAAATACTTTAATCATCAACTATGTTGATGATAACACAGATAGTCTTCTTTCATCCGACTAAAAAGATCTTCTAAAGTACCTGCTCGATAAAAAGAATATCTTACAATCTTTAAATCTATGCACTCGATAAGAATATGTTCCACTGCGAGATCTTTGTGGCATGGAATACACCTTGGGACTGGCTCTTTTTTAGTAAATGTTCGTGAGATAATCGTGGGTTGAGCATCTATTTTTAATTGTTTGGAGGCTGACAGTGAATCTGAGAATACGATATACTTTTTTCTCTTGCTGGACCTTATAAGTCATCAAAAAGCTTAGGCTCCAGTAGTAAATATAGAACTAGAATATAGAGCTTTGGTAATCGGTAGGATTTAGTTCTGCAACCAAAACTAGTAACGTCAGGCTCGTCTGTCACGATCTTTAGAACCATCAGTATATAAAACTTGATGCAATTTATATTTTGCTCTCAATAGACCAAATTTGTGTTGATACACAAGCTGGTTTGTGTTAGTCTTTTAAAATTTCGGTAGTGTAATATCTATTTGCGGTTTAGATAATTGCCATGGTAGAAAGGGCAAGAGTTTGTAAAACTGCTCCAGTTGGTTCTTGCAAGAGAGAAGCGATCAACAGGTACAATGACGATAGCAAGAATGAAGCGCTTGGTCGGCGTCGGACTTTGAGTATGGAATGAGAACTACTACTAATATTTTCTCTTTTTGTGATAGTTCATCGCTTTTCATCAGATGACTTGATAGGTCTAATACATCATTGCTCTTGGCTGTTTTTATTTAATACCTCACAAGTCGGTGCTAGGGGCAGTGTGTAGGCATGTCATTGCCGTATGAGCCCATGTACTTCAAGATCCTCATGGTACTCATATGAACAGTCACAATCAAAGCGTGACTGAGGTACATCATTTTTAGATGACGACTCTATAACGAATATTATGGATTAAGAATACTGATCAGCGATACGGATTTGATATTTTGGAACATCATGATGTCTTGCCGGCATCATTGAAAATTGTTGACCGCTTCTCTCTTGCAGGAAACAAGCCTATGTTCATGTATACTTTTGTCTTTTTGAATTTGGTGCTAATACTGTTATATGGAAATGGAATAGGTCTTTGGATTATGGACGCGGATATTCTCTAATGGACGACGGCTGGATTATGAATGACGGACTAGACGCTTGTAATTCAAAATATACATTATACGACTGTAGATTTCATCAACAGATTGAAGTTGTGTTTTGTTGGTGGCCTAGTCATGTTGGCATCAAAGGTAATACTGAGGCTGATATAATGGCCAAGGCAGCTCCCGATAACGAGGTTGATCCTGTTTGAATCCCATATAGCGTTTCAGAACCTCTATCTGTACTTATGTAAGAAAGCTGTTTCAATCTTTATGGGATGCTGTGAATAATAAACTTCATGAGGAAAAAAAAATTGTAGACTATACTCATGTGAACAGCCAGAAACGTTTCGATCAAGCCATGATTAGACGCTGTAGAATCGGTCATACACGATTAACTCACGAACATTTGCTGAAAAAGAGCCAGTCCCAAGGTGTATTCCATGCCACGAAGATCCCACAGTGAAACATATTCTTATCGAATGTATAGATTTTAAGAGATACATTTTATCGAGCAGCTACTTTGGAAGATCTTTTTAGTCGGGTAAAAGAAGATTGTATTTTAGATTATTTGAGAGAAATCGACTTGTTGTATAAATTTTAATGCATTTTAACTTGGTTCCAATAACTTAGTAATCCAACACATTAAAACATACACAGATTAAAACTGATGCAACAAACCGATTTCTCTCAATAACCCAAGAAGCAGTCATCCCTCACCCGACTAAAAAGATCTTCCAAAGTAGTCGCTCGATAAAAAGAATCTCTTACAATCTTAAAATCTATGCAGTCGATAAGAATATGTTTCACTGTGAGATTTTCGTGGCATGGAATACACCTTGGGACTGGCAATTTTGTTTGATCGTCGCTATTTAGCTGGAATAATGCTGAACGCGACGCTAAACCTTAATTCTCTCTCTCTGTAATCATCACATGGATCATTTCTGTTCCATGAGGTGTTTTTAGTTATGCACGCTGAATATTGGCCTGTGGGAGCATAATAGGTTCTCACATGAGTTCATTTCTAGACGACTTTTCCCACACGAGTTTGAGAAAAATGTGCCCTGCACGAGCTTTAGCGAGTGCAGGGCACATTTTTCTCAAACGAGAGTGGGAAAAGTCGTCTAGAAATGAACGAGTGTGAGAGCTTTTTTCTCATATAACATATCAGAGAAGCTAAAATAAAGACTGACGTCCCATTTTTGACCGACGATGTTGTAAGCGCAAAACCAGGTCAAACGCGCAATACTACTATTGGGCACTTTGGTCCGTGAATGGGCCGAATCACACCCAGGCTACAAGCGCTGAATAAAAGAGAATAAGATTTTTATAAGTAATACACTACTTTAATGACACCGAAATTGATTTCAAAACACATGTTTACATCGGCATATACTGTAGCGTGAAAGTTCACTCAGTGCTAGTCGACTGACACTAAACAGTCACATTGTAACAAGCAGACGATGAGAATAGTGCGTGACGTAACGGCCTGACGTCAGCTCATGGTAGACGATATTTCTACAATGGCTTTCTCCCATAGGAAACGGTCATGTTATATGAGAAAATGATTTCTTGTCGGTACGCCGACATATTTTCCCACCACCTTTATTTGTTGCGTTTAATCATGTTAGTGTATTCGTAAAATCCGTATCACTGACATTATATCATATTCAGTATTTTTCCTATTAAGTTTGATGAAAATCAGTATGTATTTATTTAACAGTTATCCATACAACACCAAGGTCCAGTTAATAAATCGTCCTCTTCACTTCCCGTCTGTCACCTTGTGTAACCACAACGCTGTGAGATTTCGTTCAATTATGGAAAACGAGAGCGTGAAAAGGTTTCTGATCAGCCTTCATGGTTCTTTGGACTTCAAGTGGGCGGGCATAACAGACGATCATTTCGAGAGGTATATTGAAGACATGGACGCCAGTGGAGATTCAGATACGGTAAAGTATAACAATTAGGATCCTACGCATAAAGTACTGTTGACTGTTCATATAATAGGGTAAATCGGTCATGTTTAAATTGTCAGCCCCATTGTGATCCGTTGTAACATCTTTAAGGGGTAAGCCAATCCCAGCAGGCACAGAGGCAACTAATTGCCAAACTAATTCTCATTAGTGGAGAATTTTGTAGAAGGAATTACAAATTTCTTTTGAAGTTCGGTACCGGGTATTTTTGCATTATATTTAAACATAATTTCAAGAAAAATAATTATACCTAATCTATCGTGACATTACTGCTGCAAATCAATTCTCCTTATCAGGACTCGCTCGAAAAATCATCCATCTTTAATAAAAGGCGCACACAGGCAACACTACACATGCCACAAAACAGGCATTGTTGTATGTTGAATGAACAGGCAAACTTCCTACTTCTGCAATGTACAGTATTTACAAACTAAAACGAATGGTCTATTTATTGCTGGAGTAGACCATTGAATGACAAAACAAGAGTGAGGGACCTCAAACTCGGGTTGCTTTTCTTCGTTATCTTGAGATATCTCAATCAGATAACGAGTGAAAAAAAAACTGAATGTCAGAGGTAGATCTTGATTGTAGGGAAAACTGCTTATTGATCGGATTTACAGATGAAATGTAAAGACTGGTCAGGTAAGTCCACCAGTTAACAGAAATATATTTTAAAACAAATTAGCTGCGGAGAGTTCACGATGGGGATTGATAAATTGTCCTTTTGAATTGAGGTAATGTTGGCAATTATTTTATTCAAATCCCTGCTCTGTCGCCCCACAAGAGATTGCCAGATGTTAGATGCTTTCGTTCGCCAAGCAAAAATATTCTCTGAAATTGACTGCATTGAGCTGATATAATATGAATGAGTACTGCTACCCTTGAAAACATATTGTTCGAACTTGACTACATTCAAACTGATATAATATGACTGAATATTGTTAGCCTAGAACTTTAGAAAATAATGTTAGCTGCTTTTCTCAATGCCTTGCTTTGATACAAAAATTAATGTCGTTTTACATGGTAAACTTTCTCGTCGATGCTGAGCAGTTCAAATTAATCGTTTATTTAAAAATAGGTCAAGTGCATTAGGTCAAGCTAAACAATTCCTTGCAAAGCAGAGATGGTTTCCCGTTGGTTTACAACAAGAGGCAAAAAGTACGGTGGAAATTCTTTTGTGGACGTCTAAAAGTACTGAGACGTTAATTAGATTATCAATCCATGGTATTGTGAAAAGCTTTATATGAGGCCGCATTACTTTTCCATCTAGGCATTGTGCATCTAATCGTGTTATAAAAGCGCATATAAATTTGGCCTCGTCTGGTATTAGAGTAACGGACTTGTAAGGTTTACTAAGACTGTGATATTCCTTCACGCCTAGCTTCCAGCGGAATAATTCGATGCAATGTTTTGAATGGAATATGCTTTATTCGTTTTCAGGAAGTCCAGGGCATGGATGATTTTCAAGGTAAGGTTTCTCGTATAAAATCATAGATTTTTTTTCTGTTTCTGTGGTAATAACAAGATACCTATCCATTAATCTATCCGTACATATGTTTTATAAACATGATAATTATTTTGTTATTAAAAACGATCAATGAAAATTTGGCTGTTTTTTAGCAGTTAATCAGAATACTAATTCTTGTTTACTACAGAACTGGGAAATATTCAAAACTAGTGATAAATATTTCCCCATAACGTTACCAAAATATTCATTAAAAATGCACATTCATCTTTCCTTCTAGTAAAACATTTAAAGAGATAGCGGCCTCATTTAAAAAATATTCAACTAATAATATAGTTTGATAAAAGTTATTTATTAGTGGAGATCAACTATGGTGAACGTTTTTCTGTGGCCTCACTTTTCAATATCACGGGCATTGACTTCTGACATTCTCTGAAAAACTAGACATCACCTGCACTTGGTTCCGGCGCCTGAGATGATGTCGAAAAACAGGCATCAGCTCTCTGGGCGTGACGCTTTCCGACGTCATACACTATCTTAGAAATGTTATCGCACTGTGATGGCTTTAACGAGACGCCATGGACACCCGGTAGCGTCAACTCAGCCCTTTTCCCATATTCATCTTATTCACTAGACTGAATTGAAGAATCTAACAATATTGGTCCCTATACGAAATACAAAGCCTTTGGAAAATGTTGCAGGTGAACATGAAGTTCAGTTTACCCGAACAATTAGAACCACACTGCTGCCTCTTTTAACACATTTATACCAGTTATCACTTGTTAAAACTATATCCCATTAAAAAAAACACATGGAGAAATGGTGCTGAAACAAGCCATGGACTGCCATCACGGACCAAACAGCGACGTGCGTTTATTTCATTGTTCTTGCGGTAATGCGATCAGTATCGATTACTGACTTCTTTTTCTAGGTCAGGATGCATTATTCAAAGGAATGGACGAGTTCAAACTGAGACTGGCACAACTAAATGACACGGAACTATTAAATAGCATACAACTGGCGCAGTCCTTCATACTCAAGTGCACATTTGGTGGTCGAGAATGCTCTGTCGAGTAAGTAAGATATCAAATTTCCCCTGATGGGATTCGAACCCACCTCATCTGAGACACTATCCGTCTGGCCAAACAGAACAGGCTCCTTTAATCTCCAAGTCCACATCGCCTTCGACTAAAATGTAAGGTTCTGTAACCGGTTTGATAGTATATATTGAACATCTTATGGGGCATACATTGGTCAGTGTATTAACAGTCCAATAAAGTTCGAATTTCACGTGACTGTTTTAAATAACAGGGTAGTAATTTCGGTAACCCAGAACTAAAATCGAGTTATCTCAAGCGAAGACGTTCGTCACCTAAATTAGGCTACCACACGATTCTGAAAATAATTAAGCATCAACTGTGTTAAAGCCCAACGCACACAGCGAACATTTTGTTATATCAGAACAAAAACACTGTTTCGTGTTTTTGCCTGTTTTTGTTCCTGTTCCTCGCACACAGCGAACAATTCATCTCGATGCAAACCGCCAGCGCCACAAGTGGACGTGGCCTCCTTTGTCACGTGGGCGCGGCTGGCCAGTTGATTGGTTAATAGTTGGAAAATGTTCCTAGAAATGTTCGCATTCACCGAACAGAGACGACAAAAACTTGTTCCAGAGCAAACGAGTTTGATCTCGCGAACATTTGTTCCTAACAGATGTTTTCTGTTTTTGGGCCCGCCCAAAGCAGACAAAAACAGCTCAAAACACAGTCTTGTTCTATTAGAACAAAATGTTCGCTGTGTACGTTGGGCTTAATTAGCCAAATTGCGTGAGAACTCATGGAAAACGAAAAATTCTTTACTTTTATTCCTCGTCTTACGTACGTAAGCGTTGGTTCATGGAAAACAATTTTAGACTATAAAAATCGTGAAAATTAGAACAATAAAAATCGTGAAAATTTGTATCAGGAAGTGATTAATCTTCAGTGTGAGTGAATAGGGTTTTACGTCGATTGCGACAATTTTTCAGTTATATCACGACTTTTTAGTGCAGTCCTACTGAAGTAGCATGCACTGGACAGACAGGACCGAGGGAACCAGTCCTTATTCCAACCTCGAGGAAGCGAGGAAGGAATAAGTTTGAGTGTTAATGTCCTTCGTATGACCCGGCCGTGGTGAGTAAAGGTGAACTGTAAAGCTTTCAATTTTTTCTAAAATGTTGCTTACATACATCTTGTGTTATGTGATTTGACTGTTATACGAATTGAGGGCGAATAGATTTGGCTAAATTGTACTAATAACAATATTAAAGTTATCCTTTTATAAATCCGTATTGAAAACGTACATCGCTTGCCTCTCTTTGCTTGTAGAACGTTATGACTTTATAGAGGTCTCCTTCATTCAAGGTTTAGTTAATGTATCATTTTACATGACGTCATGCTACGTCGGATGAATGAGCAAGGACCACTATAACATCATTATGTTCCAAAAACAATGAGAGGCAATCGATGACGTTTTTTGAAAATTGTGGCTCCCGTTTTCTGGTGGTATCAGCCTTGACTTATCGTATACTCCAAAGAAGAGAATAATCCACAGAACTATTACCACACATAAACAACTATAACTACAAAGGCCTTGATTTCTGACATTTTAGCAGAACATTGGAAAGCTTTGCAGTTCACCTTTAAGCATTAAGAACAACATACATCAACACGGTTAGGAGTTTTATTCGTTTTCAGTAACGCATTTCGTCACTCAGTTCGGTAAAGTTATTGAAATTCTTATTCCACTGGACTGATTAATTCATCAAAAATTATAGTCGAAAATTCACTGGGTAGTAGCCAATATGTCAATAACACTGTTTTGACTGGACAGCCCCACCTCTTAGCATGAACGCGTGGTAATTTATATTAATGACTGCTGTTATCTCTAGTTCTGCCTTTTCTAATAAACTTGTCTTACAAAGTTGACCACCAGGCCAATTCATCTGAGGAACTCGCTTGGCCGAATTCATACAAACGCAAAGTAAATTAAATTTAAAAAAGAAATTCTTTTCTCGGCAGAGATTTTGAAGCAACTCGAGACTACGACTATGGTATCTGTTATACGTTTCCCAATAAAACAAAGTACCCGGATGGAGTTATGACTACGGTAGCTGGACCACTTCACGGTAAAGTAGCCTATATCAATGTTAAAATAAGCAATAACTCTCCCTCAGCTGGATCGTTCCAGGAGTTTGTCCATATGAATAATTCGTAATATTAAGTCATACCCTCATTTCCATATTTCACAACCTATTGTCAAAGATTTGCAGTACATTGGTCTCTAAAGAAATCCAAAATCACGATCCAAACTTTCTCTTCACAGCTCATTTTTTTCTTCTATTTTTTGTCAGGTATTTCCGTATTGGGATATGTGCAAAGATATACGTTAAGACGTAGAATGTAACTCACCCGAAATTTCTTTGATATGCACAAGCAACTATGCATCCTCTTCGCTTTCATTTCACCCAGGGCTTCACGTGATCTTCAACATCCAGCAGAATAATTATGTCCCTTACGTATCTCCATCTGCCGGCGTCCGCGTGGGCATACACGAATTTAATACAACGCCGTTTCCGTACGAGACTGGATTTTCTGTAGAACCTGGGAAACAGTCATCTGTATCCTTAAAAATGGTAAGAATTTTTGTTCGCTTCTCTCTTGTGGACAGCCATATTATGTTATTATTTTTATTTCAAAATATTTGGAATTGGTGCCTTCACACGAAATAGGTATTTCGTTTATTGACTCGAAAATTCTTTGCTGGATGACGACTGAATATTAAATGTTGGATCTGATCCTGTGCTCGTTCAGGTCTAGACCGCACTGCGGTGGTCTAATGGTTAGAGCGTCGGCCTCGTAAGCGGTAGGTACTGGGTTCGATCCCAGGCCGGGTCATACCTAAGACTTGAAAAATGGAACTTGTTGCTCCCTCGCTTACGCTCAGCATTAAGAGGATAGAACAAGGACTGGTTCGCTCGGTGTCAGTATAATGTGACTGGGTGGGGTGTCATGTCTGCCTACGGCATGATATTTCAGTGGGACAGCACTATAAAATGGCAGCATTAGATCTGCTCTGTTACAAGTAGGTATCCCTGCCCCTCCCCCTCCCCTCCCTTCCCTTCCCCGTCGTGATATAGCTGAAAAAATGTTGAAAGCGACGTTAAACCCTATTCACTCACTCACTCACTCGTTCAGGTCTATTTATTCGTTACGATCAGTCCACGGGCAACTTCACTCACTTATTCGAGTACAGACGTAGGAGCAGCTCTCCTCGGGAAGAATGCACCAGTGTACATACAATGCGCATGCCGAACAGTTCAAAATGCCAATCCACGTACACATTGCCATCTATGAATTTTGATCGGCTCTTGTCCAGAATTCGACGTTAACTATTGTGCTTAGGGATAATTTGGAACGAGAACCACGATAGCCCATTTGCAGCTTTCGGAATTTTCTTTATATCCGAATGGTGCTCGGTTTCCTCCGCGAAGCTTATGAACATTGGCTGCGTCGCTGTGTGGCTTCTATTGAAAGGTCGCTTCAATCTCAGAGCTTCGTGCCTTCGTAATAGTAAGATCAGGAATCTCACGTAAGTGGGAGCCATTTCGCTATTTTGACAGCGAGTGTCCCTCTTACATCATCGTTCCAAGATTTCTTTTCCGTCCACGGGTAACTTTATCAACAGTCAACATCCAATTCATAATTTCCAACATTTGAGGGAGGGAGGGAATTTGGCTTAATGTCACACTCAAGTTTGTTTCACAGTCAGTTTGGTTGGTGGAGGAAGCCGGAGTACCCGGAGAGAACCATCGCCCTTCGGCAAGTAACTGGCAAACTTTCACACATGGACCAACTGGGCTCGAATCCAACATTTGAATGGTGTGGTCACGTTACCAATGTAGGTAATTTGATTCCCGTATGCATGTCACGGGTTCTAGCGGACAAAAAACAAAACCAAAAAACAACACCAGAGAATATGTACAAATTCGCTCAAGAACAATTGCCCTACACAGCCCATTCAACATCAGTCCAAATTTCATTTAGTTGATTTCCGCATATATCAGCTGCTTCACCGCCGTACACCAGCAAATAGTCCTGCACACAATAATATATTACTCCAACAAATAGTTTCGCAGAATAATTGTCGACACAGTTCACTCTTTGCAGTCTATTTGACCTCGAAGGAAGTTCCATTACAAACTGAACACCTGGCTTTGGGATCTCCGATGAACAGCCGAGCAAACACATCCCGTTGCTTGGTCCCTTCCTCTGTCAATCAATCTAGGTTTGAAACTCCCCAGGAATGACCCATTGTAGGTGGTGGACAATCATAAACACGGGTGTCTGTAAATGCAAAATAACTCTATTACTCGACTATATAATAACATTATGCAATTCAAAATAGAGTGTAACACTGAGCGAGAGAATTAAGGTTTGACGTCGCGTTCGGCAATATTTCAGCTATATAGCGACGATCAAAAAAAGATTTGAGTGTGTCAGCAAAACAAGTTAACAATCGCTGTAATCTAAAAGTGATTCAACGCAACACATTAAAAACCTGTGTATACATTGAAATTTATAAAATCGACTCTTTTACCCGACTAAAAAGATCTTCTGAAGTAGCTGCTCGATAATAAGAATCTCTTACAACCTTAAAATCTATACAGCCGATCAAAATATGTTTCACTGTGAGATCTTCGTGGCATGGAATACACCTCGGGGTTGGTTCTTTCTTTAGTAAATGTTCGTCAGTTAATTGTGTATGACCGATTCTACACCGCCTGACCATGGCTAGATCGAAATGTTTCTGGCTGCTCAAATGAGTATAGCCTATAGTTTTTTAAACTCATTTTGTTATTATTCTCAGCATCTCATAACGATTGAAACAGCTTTCTCGCATAAGCACAGATACAGGGTCTGAAATCACTGTATGGGACTCCAACAAGATCAACCTCATTATCTAGGGCTGCTTTAGCCATTTGATCAGCTTCACTATTTCCTTTTCATCTAATACAACATGGCAGTGTGACTAACGTCACAGGACCAACGAAGTAGGTTGATTTAAGTGTGTACCTTGACGTAAGTCTGACCATTTCCATGGTCGTAGGAGGCATTTAGATATGTTTTTGCCAATTTCGAGGTTTCTGTCACCTAATTAGGTCAGAAAGTAGGTCACATTGACCTTGACCCAATTAGGTCAGGTCACACTGACATTGACCTAATTAAGCGCATTTCCATGGTCTTAGGCATTAGGACATGTTTATCACCTAAGTAGGTCAAATTTTCATCAAAAGTAGGTCAGCTCAGAACTTGCTGGTAACAGTCCCCTAATGCAGGTTCATGCCAAAAATCAAGGTTCTAATGTCAACGGTTCTCCTTATTTTGCCCGAGAAACGATTCAGACGGACTGACTGACTCACTCAATACAGGACAATTTGCAAGTGAGAGCCTACTTCGTAGGAACAAGCTGGGACATACATGAGTAGTGTGACTAACGTCACAGGACCTACGAAGTAGGGTGAGGAAGATGACTTGGGGGTCCAAGCGTAATGTTTAGGTCACCAAGCTGACTTGGGGGTTCAAGCGTAATATTATAGGTCACTTAAGTAGGTCAAATTGTCATCAAAAGTACCCCAGTCCAGGGTTCTAATGTCAATGGTTTTTCTTATTTTGCCGACGAAACGATTCGGATGGACTCACTGACTACCGTACAATTTGCAAATGAGAGCCTACTTCGTAGGAATAACATATTATAATACTAACGGTTACACGGTCTCCAACTGGTTCTCGGGGCGACTGTCTAACCACGCTAAGACAACGTCTAACATTGCAAAGTAATTTAACATACACACTTTATTCCCTGTTATTAAACGCTAGTTGTGACGTCACGCTATTGTTAAAAGTGTACATTATTTTTCACGAATGTACAGCAAGTGTACATTCTTTTTCTGGAAAGAAACGCGTCCGTCAGGTAACGCATGTAAGAAGACACGAACGACTAGTAAATGGGTAATAGATTACTCGATGTCGGTCTCCTGAAATGTACAAATGACAAACCCAACCAGCACTGCAACAAGCGAATTGGACTTACTCAATTCAGCCGGAACTAACAGGTGGAATTAAGTAATGTTCTGTAGGGGGAAAAGTAGACGAGCGAAAAAAACACAACCCAGAAAGATACCATGCCGAATACAATGTAATAAATGTGCAAATTGCATATACATCTAGGAATGGCATAAACTCCGAAAAGCGTTCTATTTATGTTAACGTTTTTTGTGACATGTGGAATACGGGTATCGAAAGAGTCGTCCAGTCGCGGACTATAATTTCTCTAAATTCAGTCACGATTTCTTTTTGTGAGCGTTACACTACATGCCTTCCCATATACATACATTAAAACACCGACTGCCTCAAATATAGGTCTAATCTTTCGTTGTCGCCTGCTGGACGTTGATTGCAGACTAAGCAGTCAAAATATGACGCGTCCGTACATCGTAACACATTAATTTTCTGTCGTACGTATATGTGTGGGTACAAGTGAAATGTGTACCGGTAACGGTGAATTCCTGTCAGACATTCCGTTAATTATGGGCCTGGTATGAGATCATGCGTATCGACATATGGATATGTAATTTGTATGTCTGCATGTTTTGTTTCATATGCGTTTCACGTGATGTAGATTGTGACACGTATATGTCAATTACATATATTTTTTTGTTACAAATCTTTGTAACGATAACGTGAGATTTTCGGACCACTCAAACAGGTTGCGGATGTTTTGTTTCGTCTGCAAATGTGTTGTTTGTCCTGAAACAACCATGATGTGTTACACAATACGGCCATTGTGTAAGTTTTTTATCGCCTTCGACATCGGGGAACGATTTTTCTGTGTTTAATAGATAAACAGCAGCCCAGGTAGGCGTATGCGTAAATTCCTTCCCATGTGATGGACTGTCCATCATGTAGGACGCCGTCAATCGGGTACAGTGTGCGTACTTGGCCCTTTGCAGTTCTTGTTCGAATGGTTCCACACATGTAATTACCTGGGCCTATATCATGGCAATTTGTTCGGTTTGACATGACACAGCTCATTTCATTCTTCGTGTAAGACGAAGAAGTAAATACATTATCGTTGGACTAACGTTTAAGTCGGAGAAAGACCTCGTAACTGTACATTCGTGAAAAAGAATCGACTCGGCGCTTCGCGCCTCGTCGATTCTTTTTCACGAATGTACAGTTACTCGGCCTTTCTCCTTTACGGATATCGAATAGCAATGCTTCTTGCTGCACCGTGGGTGCGCTAAACTTTGACATCTCAGCATTGATAACATTTATTATCGTTTAAGACGACACGAACATACATATTACCTTCACGCCAGCTCAAACATAGGACGAGTATTCAATAGCGCTCGCATGCCGTTAACAGCTTTGCCAAACCAACCACAAACCCGGTTTAATCAGCTCAGTGGAAGACGACGCACGAAACAAGATAACTTACTACACTGTAAAAATGGATGTTCATACATAAACACAGGTAGTCATTCAGGTACATTATAATACTGTATTAAACCAGTCGACATAATGAGAATTCATGCAATTATGTCAACAAACGACAATATACATGTAGTTATGACGATAAAGCGTGGTCTTTTCAGTGAGATTTTAACGAAAATGACAGCGACTGTGTTATTATTTGAAGCGATTAGTGAACTATTTTTTGCCAGGAGTTTGTGAAACTTTAGCCAAGAATCTGTTCATTATAATCCAGATTTAAAATAATTATGAGCTGTTTTGGCGTTGATTAATGAACGCTAGGTGGACGTTTAAACAAGGGAGACAACTTATATGACTCGAATATGAGACAGTAAATAGTTCACCGGTTTCTCGCGTTTTTGCACACAGTTATCACTCAGTAGATGTCATATACGTCGAGTAGAGAGATAGAGAGAATTAAGGTTAAGAAGCAATATTCAGATATATAGCGACGATCAAGCAAAATTCTAAATATTCCAGAAAAAACAAGTTAATAACCTAGCAATCTAGAAGTAATTAACACAACACATTAAAAACATGCACACACATTAATATTTATACAAAAAACTGATTTCTCAGATGAGTATAGCCTTCAGTTTTTTTAAATTCATGAAGTTTGGTATTTTGCTCAGCATCCCATGAAGATTGAAACAGCTTTCTCACATTTCTCACATAAGCACATGGACGCGGACCATGGTGCCAGTTAGACTTTTGTAAGAATTTGACAGAGAAGACTATATACATCTGTTGAAGTCAAAGTATTGACTATACGTTGAAGTCAAAGTATGAATGGTTCGATTCAATATATTGTTATCATGGATAGAGGGAGAGAGAGAATTATGGTTTAATGTCGCGTTCAGCAATATTTCAGCTATATAGCGACGATCAAACAAAAAGTATTCTAACAAAAACAAGTCAACAACCCAGCAATCCAGAAGTAATCAACACAACACACCAAAAGACATGCACATACATTAAAACTTATGCAACAAACCGATTTCTTTCAAATAACCTAAAATACAGTCTTCTTTCCCCCGACCAAAAGGATCTTCTAAAGAAGCTGCTTGAATCTCTCACAATCTTAAAATCTATACAGTCGATCAGAATATGTTTCGCTGTGAGATCTTCGTGGCATGGAACACACCTTGGGGCTGGCTTCCGTTTCAGTAAATGTTCGTGAGTCAATCGGGTATGGCCGATTCTACATCGCCTGATCGAAACGTTTCTGGCTAATCAGATGAATATATCTTACAGTTTTTTGAAACTCATGAAATTTGTTATCATCCACAGCATCCAATAAATATTGAAACAGCTTTCTCACATAAGCACAGATAGAGGGTCAGAAATCGCTATTGCTCTATATAGCAATAGTCAAAATATTCTTAACATTACAAAGAAAACTTACATGATGTTGTCTGAATAATTGTGTCATTTTAGGAGCAAATCAGTCACCTGGGGAAGCCTCATGGACAGTGTGATTCCTCAAGTTTATATCCTTCATTTTTGGTAGGTATACTTTAAGCCACCAATATTGAACAAAATCAGGTGCTAAATATCTTATTAATCTTCAAATTTTTCCATACATGAATAGAGAGAATTAAGATTTAACGTCGCGTTCAGCAATATTTCAGCTATATAGCTACGATCAAACTAAATTCTAAGTATTTCAGTAAAAAAAACAAGTTAATAACTCAGTAATCTAAAAGAGTGAGTGAATAGGGTTTAACGTCGCTTTCGACATTTTTGTCAGCTATATCACGACGGGGAAGGAAAGGGAGGGGGAGGGACGGGGGTACCTACTGGTAACAGAGCAGATCTAATGCAGTCATTTTATAGCGCTATCCCACTGAAATATCATGCCGTAGGCAGACATGACACCTCACTCAGTCACATAATACCGACACCGAGCGAAGGCCTGGGATTGAACCCAGTACCTACCGCTTACGAGGCCGGGTGGGTTCGTGTAGCTACAGTTTGATTATGTAGCTTTTATGTGCTTGTCTGATAAATAGATAAACTAAATAAGTAAACAGCTCCGTGGTGCGTAAGTTATGAATGTTATGATGAGGACCAGAAATACCCCTAGAATCGCCGGATCTTTAAAACTTAAGTTCTGAAACGTTCGTGATAATTTACTTTTGTTAAATAGTCTAGCTCGATGAACAAATTGGACAGCACCAGAAAGCGATAACTAAAGCCAAATATTTAAAAATAGCTCGGGTTTGGGGGCGAGGCATGCCCTCAAGACAACCCAGTTAGGCGCTTTTAGCTCGTATTCTTCAAGTAATAGATATATTCGATGCACTGTGCCTCCCAGCTTAGGAATTAAAAGCAACATTGCAACGTTCATCAATAAAATTCTCGTATCCATCTGATGCTGTACTCATCCGCCTGATGCTGAACTCTTGTTCTGCTATCAACGGCGGTCATCCAATTTTATATTTTAACAGGGCTGTATGCGAAAATGCCTGGAGGAACTCATCCGGTCCGAGTGCAACTGCAGTCGAGATCATTCGGGAGATATAAGGATCTGCAAGACAAAATCTGGTAATAATATCCCCGAGTGTGAGGATTACAACACATATAAGGGAAGTGGGAATAGGTGCCGACATACTGACAGTCACGTGACTTCACAGTATAGTCTTCCGGTTAAACTATTCTAAAGCACATACCAAGAATCTAACGATTCTTGATATGTGTTGTATCTCGGATACGCTTTTGTTGTACCTGTTCATGGAAATGCTCTGACAACTCGTATATTGGTAATTGGTGAGCTGTTTCGCTGTGATAACTCGTACACTGGGGATTGGTGAGCTGTATAGTCGTCAGATGAAAATGACGGCATTTAACACAAAAGACCAGTCTGTAAGGCCCGATGTCGACCCAGCATCAACTTCCCACAAATTCCAACATATATCAAAGACCAAAAGGTCTGTACAGGGGGCGGACCTCGGAGACGAAACGCCCACTTGCAGAAACTCGCCATATACAGGTAAAAATTACAACACATATAAGGGAAGTGGGAAGAGGTGCCGACATACTGACAGAGTCACATGACTACACAGTATAGTCTTCCGGCTAAACTATTCTAAAGCACATACCAAGAATCTAACGATTCGTGATATGTGTTGTATATCAGGTACGCTTTTATTGTACCTGTTCATGTGGCAACTTGCATTATATGACCACACGGCCCCTAGCACCGGCATAAGCGGTATTAGATACAAATCTAGAGAGCTATGATGGAAATGCTCTGACAACTCGTATATTGGTAATTGGTGAGCTGTTTCGCTGTGGCAACTCGTACACTGGAGATTGGTGAGCTGTATAGTTGTCAGATGAAAATGACGGCATTTAACACAAAAGACCAGTCTGTAAGGCCCGATGTCGACCGAGCATCAACTTCCCACAAATGTCAACATATATCAAAGACCAAAAGGTCTGTACAGGGAGCGGGCCTCGGGGACGAAACGTCCACCAGCAGAATCCCGCCATACACAGGTAAACACAAACGACCAGTCTGAGCTGTAGAAACCTATAGAGGTCAACTCTCTATTGGAACATTTCACTTAGATCTGTGAGACTAAAACAGACAATGGGTATCGCGCAATTCCAAAAGAGAAATTGAATGTTGCGGATTCAGCAGCTTTATCCTTGAAATAAATGTTTCTCACGAAGTATCCAACCCATTGCCACTTTGAGTTTACTGTGCGCAAGTAGAAATCTTCTATTAACCATCCGTACCTCATGTTTTCTAATTTTATAATATCTTTGAACTATTGTAAATCAAGAAAATCAAAATTAGCAAAATATACGTTTGAAGTTCAGTATTCCAAAACCGAGGACATACATGTATCTTAAATATTTCGTCTTTAAATATTTTGTCTGTTATGATGTAAAAAGCATGCCAAATATCTGGTTTCATCGGGTTTGATTCTCTTGTTGTCGCGGTTTCACCATAATATATCATATTTGTATGACATTTGCGATAGAAGTTCTGATCTTAAGATGTATTACTAGCATACATTTTGGGTGAGCTACTTTATTCAACACAGCATGCACGTATAAAAGTTTTCTTTATCATTCTGTGCAATACTCTGTTGCTCTTGTTCAACATATCTGCTTTCACAAAGTAGCTCATTAGAGCTAACATTTCTATGCCGTTTTCGTCTTTAAATAATTTTGCTTTAACTTGACATACTGTCTCTCTGAGAGGAGAAAACGAAAATGTGTAACACATCACGACATCGCTACCCATTTTCTATTTTATAGAAGTTACCTGCATTGAAAATATTACACAAGGTTTTCAGAAGAAAACAGACAGCTGTGAAGCCTGTTCTAAACCGTGCCAGTGAGTAAGCAGCGGAGATTTTAGGTCACAAACCAGCATTGAATTTTTTGGGCCCAATATTCTAAACAGGACTTGACTTTCGGCGAACATTGATTGGCTATTATACATGACTGGATCAGCAATAGTGTGTGACGTACTTTAAAATATTTAAATATGCCAGAGGGACCTGCATATGGCGTATACATATCTCGCCTAGTAGCATTTGCTAGATCCTGTGTTAAATGTGACGTCAACGTCACAAAACATCATTGCAGAAACAGTAATTAGTATTAGTATTAGTATTAGTAACAGTAATATGGATTATGAATACTGATCAGCGATACGGATTTAATATTTTTGGAACATCATGATGGCTTGATGGCATCACTGAAAACTGTTGACCGCTTCTGTCTTGCAGGCTATTAGCCTAGTTTTGTGTATACTATGATTTATCCTTTCAATTTGGTGCTAATTGTAACATGAGTCCGTTTCCGTCTCCTGTGAAGCGAATACTTTTATAGTCACCTTGAGTTCAAGGTCATAGACAATTTACATGGCGCCAAGTAAAGAAGTTGTGTCTTGTGCCGCTTGTTCTAGTCCGTTATATTCAATAGCTAAGGGCGTATTGAAGCATGGTGTCAGACGTGCGGATCGATGTTGATGGTTTGGACAGACTTTAGAGACAATCTTCATCAACAAATTCGCAAGTTCTACGTGAAAGTGAAGGCGACACACAAACCACGCGGTCGTCTCATATTGAAGACAAAGGACCAGCATGGACTCGAAAGCAGCTAAGTTCTGTTTATTTTACAAGCTGTTACATTGACCTTTATCGTTGCCAACCAGCACAGATTGATGTTGTGTGGCCCAGAGTGAGATAAGCTCTGGTCTGTTTACAAAAGTGGAAAAACTTTGATCTACACTGTAAAAATATTGAGTGACAATAGAGAGTGAACACTAATATTCTAACTCAGTTCTAAAGACAAATACATACAGTGGTGATTGGAAGTGTGCAGAAACTATTTCTGGAATGTTCTGTTGCATTTGATAAAATTATGTACACTGCAAAAAGTGTGTTGAAATATAAACACAGACTATAAATCAACGTGATTTTCGAAATTGAACATTCGGGACACGTCATAACTACCTCTACTGAATGTGTTGAAGAAATGGAAAGAGGAATTTGTGCTGTACACAGAACTAGCCATGGCTGATAGGAAAGAAACAATCAAAATCAAAATGCTTCTCTATCTTATCGGTAATCAAGGTAGAGAGATCTACGAAACGCTACAATTTGATTCCGAACTCGCAGATAGGACGCTGACGGAAGTGATAGAGGCGTCTGATGGACATTGTGATCCCCGTAAGAATGAAACGGTGGAAAGATACAGATTTTTCACCAGAAGTCAAGAATCTGAGGAAAGCATTGACAAGTATGCAACAGAATTGAAAATTCTGGCAGCAACATGCAATTTCGAACAGCTTCAAAACTCGCTAATTCGCGACCGAATTGTATGTGGGATTCGCGATGCGTCTCTTCGTGAACGTCTACTACGAGAAAACCAGCTAACGCTAGAGAAATGCGTCCACATCTGTCGTGCCTCTGAAATCACAAAGGAACAGGTTGAAACTTTAGAAAGTCCTGCAGTGCATGCTGTAAAGCAGAACCAGTATGCCAGCAGAGATAGGGCACAAACTAGAGGAAAAACAGATATAGGAAGCCAGCTTACAACGATAGGAAGCCAGCTGGAGCTTACAACGACAGAAAGCCAGCTGGGGCTTACAACGCTGTGAAAACCGGACAATGTAGATATTGTGGCCGGAAACAAGAGTTTAAACGCGGCAAATGTCCAGCATTCGGACAAATGTGTCGAAAGTGTAACACACCGAACCATTTTGAGAAGATGTGTGTTGCTAACACAACGCGGCGCAGAGTACATCACCTGGATGATAATGAATGGAGTGATGACGACGACGAAGACGATTTTTTTAAAATAAAATCGCAAGAGTTAACTCCAGACTGCCAACACATCAATCAGGTCACGGGCAAATAATACCCCAAGCAGATCTACGCGACAATGTTGGTAGACGGTCGACCTATCAAATTCCAGATTGATTCAGGTGCGACGTGCAATATTATTCCAGCCAAGGATCTTGGTAATCTGGAAGATCACAACATGATGGGAACAGATCAAGTCTTATCCATGTACAACAAGACCACATTGAAACCGTTGGGCCGCTGCAAAGTCAAGATGACTAATCCAAACGACAACAAACGATACCGGGCAGAGTTCGTTGTTTTGGATCAAGCAAACTGCGTGCCAGTACTTGGCAGCAGAGCCGTGCAGCAGATGGATCTGATCAAGATCCAATATCAGAACATTATGACTGTGGAAAACAAACCTGTTGTCGAGAAACCTTTGACAGCTGATCAGCTAGCAACAGAGTTTGCCGACGTCTTTGAAGGAACTGGTCTACTGGAGGGGAAATATCATTTGGAGCTAGACCCCACGGTAACGCCAGTAGTACACCCTCCAAGGAAAGTCCCAATCGCAATAAAAGGAGAACTTCAAGAAGAGCTGCAGCGATTAACTGAAATGAACATAATCGCGCCTGTGACAATTACAAGCGTCTAGTCCGTCATTCATAATCCAGCCGTCGTCCATTAGAGAATATCCGCGTCCATAATCCAAAGACCTATTCCATTTCCATATAACAGTATTAGCACCAAATTCAAAAAGACAAAAGTATACATAAACATAGGCTTGTTTCCTGCAAGAGAGAAGCGGTCAACAGTTTTCAATGATGCCGGCAAGACATCATGATGTTCCAAAATATCAATCCGTATCGCTGATCAGTATTCTTAATCCATAATATTCGTTATAGAGTCGTCATCTAAAAATGATGTACCTCAGTCACGCTTTGATTGTGACTGTTCACATGAGTACCATGAGGATCTTGAAGTTCATGGGCCCATACGGCCCCCAGCCCCGGGCCAAGCGGAACCAGACACATGTTACGAAACGTAGCGCCATAGATCTTGCACGCTACGTTCGTACTTTGCCATCAGCACGCGATACGCATCGCCAAACCCGAGAAACTCCGAGTGGAGGCGCTTGATGGAATAGCCCTGCTTCACAAGTTTCTGCAACAATGCCCCGTGACGTTGATTAAAATCATCACATTTAACACAGGATCTAGCAAATGCTACTAAGCGAGATATGTATACGCCATATGCAGGTCCCACTGGAATATTACTATCCAGAAAGGGATAGTTTACGATGTCGAAATTGTAATCATCTCTTTTGTCATAAAGTCGAGGAGAGAGAATGCCCGCTTCATTTTTATAGAGATAGAGATCTAAATAAGATGTGCCTGTAGGGCTATCTGTAGTTTCCTTCAAATCCAGTGAAGGTGGATATATATCCTTCACTGCGTCATTTATATAGCGATTATCCACAGCGAGAAGATCGTCTATATAGCGTTTAGTGAATGAGAAGGAACGGGATTTGAATGGATCGGTTTTGGAAAGCGCCTGCATATAGTCATATTCATAAGAGAACAGATACAGGTCAGCCAACAGGGGTGCGCAATTAGTAACCATTGGAATACCTATATGCTGTTGATATATTGTGTTGCCAAATTTCACATAGATATTTTTAATGAGAAATTCAAGCAACTCTATAAACAAAAAAACATCCCATGAATGATATCTCTTGTATGTAGTCGAGCTAAAGAATGCTTTATGGCTTCCGACATTAATATATCTACGATCAGTTTTCTTGAACACAGATACTATTAATGAACTTATACGGTCAATAAGGTCTGATGAGGGATTGTAGTATAGAGAGTCGAGAAATCCCATGTGGATACATGTCTGTACGGTATGTGACCTTTAGCATCAAGTTCTTCCGTAAGACATTTGGAGTTTTTCAATATCCACATACATTCAACGCCCGAGTTCTTGAAAATAGTGGCGCAATACCTTTCCCAAAATGCTTTTACCTCCTGAAGGGCCCTCGTCAATAGGGTTGAAAGAAGCTTGGTGGTGCAGCTTCTAGAACCAGCTACGAATCTAGCTTTGTATGGTGATTTATGCATTTTGGGAGTCCAGTATATTTTTGGTATGTCGCTATGATTGGTTGGAAGACAAACAATTTTTTCTCTGAGAAACTTTTTGTGATTGTTAAATAAATCTTCCAGAGTAAATGCAGTTTGGGAGTAAGCAGACGTATTTGATGATATGTCTACACTCAATTCTTAACCAGCACCTGGTAATAGTAATATTTACATATAAATATTATATTATTTGGAGCTTTGTCTGCTGGGACTATGACGAATTTACTCTGGAGATTTGCTAGAACTTCTTGCGAATTGAGATTTCTCAGTACTTGTTTTGCTTGGGGAAGAGTACTTCTGTCAATATGGCGGATTGTTTCAACGACCTTGCTCTTGGTGAGGTCCAGCCAATCAGCAAGTACTGTAGGTTCAACTTTTTCTCGCTTAGACCAATCAATAACGTACTGTTCCAATGCAGACAGGACTATCTTCTGGTCGGACTTCAGATTTATTCTTCTTGCCTTCTTATATTTAGGTCCTTTCATCAAGTTATACTTCAGATCCTTCTTATCACTCACCACATCAAGGTCACCAGTCACACATGTTTGCATGGTGTATAGATAAAGTTCGACAATTCACAATCACAACTATAGCCTCCCTGACGTGTATAAGTTCCAGTCAAACTCCTTGACAGCATTGGAGTAATTGAATATTTTGGTGGCTATAGATTTAGTATACTTATATGAAATGCAAGGAGGTTCTGTGAACTTGAAATAGTTTGGTACAGCGTTGCGTACCTCTGGATCATTCAGGATTCGAGGTAAATTAATGATGTCCAGTCCTTTATCTAAGTAGTTGAGTTTCAAGAAAAGCCGATTTTGAGATGTTTCGATTATGCTCACTGGACGATACAACCGAAAATACGCTATATCTTGACATACTTTACTGATTTTGGATGGTATTATATTTCCTGAAGACGCAGATTGCTGTATATCTCTGGCTATTTGATTTAAAGCTCTCAGAGGTAACGCATACAGAACTGTACGTAAGCTATGTATACTATTGGGTGGGTTAGTTAAACCCACTAAGTAATTTAAAGTGATATGATCGTGAATCATCGAACTATTAAACTTTCGCCAACCATGGCTGCGATGTCTCCGTTGATGGGGTTTAAATAGTTGGGTAATGTTGGATATTTTTGAACGGCGGTTTGTAGCATTACCGAACCCACTGACATTATCATTTAAACCAAACGGAAACACTGACCCAAGTTCTAGTATCCAGAATAATTCCCGCTCTCGGATTTTTCTCTCAAATCCAAAAGGGGAATCCTTAGTAGATGGATAGACGACGTCTATGATCTGAATACTAAAGTTATCCCAGCCGTGGTCGGGTCCAGAAAATGCCTACCTATAAGCAATTGCTTTTTCCTAACGGATTTTCTGTGACCGTTCACCCTAAGATGGAGTCTTTGGGTGGTCTTGCCAACATACTGTTGACCACACTTCTTACAGGAAACTAAGTAAATACAGTTTGTAGTAGAACAACTAAGATCAACATACGAGTTAACAGAATATGAGTTACCAGTTAACGCGGAACTAAATGAAGCTGAAGTATTAAAGAGTGGACACGTGAGACATCCACGGTGTCCACACTTAGAAATTTTGAAATTATTACATGTAGAATTCGGTGCTAAACAATCATCAAGCGCAATATTGCAAGGTTTGATGTCGTGGCCTTGCTTTGCTGTCAGAAATATATCTGTCATTTGGATTGAAAAAGGTCTTAGTGCATTTCGAACTATTAGAGACTCGGCCGAGAAACCTGCACTAAGGTTCCTCGGGTCTGTCTTCATATTTTTTCTTTTAGTTGTGCTCATTATGTTGACCGTGGGTCTCTAGCTTGGTCACCGTGCTCAAGCCAAACAAAATGAGGATATGTATTGACCCGAAGGATTTGAATAGGGCTATCCTCCGGGGCCACTACCCATTGCCAATGATGGAGGAAATTCTACCAGAACTTAAAGGAGCGAAAAGTGTTTAGTGTGTTGGATGCACGTAATGGGTTCTGGCATGTGAAGCTTGACGAAAAAAGCTCCGATCTGACTACATTCAACACACCATTTGGACGATACAGATGGCGCCGTATGCCATTTGGGATATCTTCTGCCCCAGAGAAATTTCAACGTCGTCAAGATCAAGCTCTCGAGGGCCTTGATGGCGTCAAGAGCATCGCCGATAACGTTCTGGTATTTGGTGTCGGCGAAACCGTTGAAGAAGCAACGCGGGATCATGATCGAAAATTACGCGGCGCTCTACTGCAGAGATGTAGAGACCGTAAAGTCAAGATCAACCGGGACAAGATCAAACAAAATGAGGATATGTATTGATCCGAAGGATTTGAATAGGGCTATCCTCCGGAGCCACTACCCATTGCCAATGATAGAGGAAATTCTACCAGAACTTAATGGAGCCAAAGTGTTTAGTGTGTTGGATGCACGTAATGGGTTCTGGCATGTGGAGCTTGACGAGAAAAGCTCCTATCTGACTACGTTCAACACACCATTTGGACGATACAGATGGCGCCGTATGCCATTTGGGATATCTTCTGCCCCGGAGGAATTTCAACGTCGTCAAGATCAAGCTCTCGAGGGCCTTGATGGCGTCAAGAGCATCGCCGATGACATTCTGGTATTTGGTGTCGGCGAAACAGTTGAAGCATCGCGGGATCATGATCGAAAATTACGGGGCGCTCTACTGCAGAGATGTAGAGACCGTAAAGTCAAGATCAACCGGGACAAGATCAAGTAACGGTTATCCCAGGTACCGTTCATTGGTCATCTCATCACGGCAGATGGACTGAAACCAGATCCAGAAAAGGTGAGGGCGGTACAAGACATGCCCACACCAAATAATGTTCCAGCCGTGCAGAGACTGCTAGGAGTCGTTAATTGCCTCAGCAAATTTCTGCCACAGCTCAGTGATGTCTGTGAACCGCTTAGAAAACTCACTGTCAAGGATACAGCGTGGCACTGGGAGGAACATCATGATGAAGCTATCCAGTCTGTGAAGAGACTGATTACAGAAGCCGCAGTGCTGAAGTATTATAATGCTTCCATGGAACTCACCATACAGTGCGACGCATCAGGAGCAGGTTTGGGGGCAGCACTGATGCAGCAAGGTCAACCCATAGCATACGCGAGTCGCGCATTGACAGACACCGAAACCCGATATGCTCAAATTGAGAAAGAGCTACTGGCGGTGGTTTTCGGAATGGAGAGGTTTCACCAGTATACGTATGGCAGACCAGTGACCGTCCAGTCTGACCACAAACCTCTCGAAGTGATAGTCAAAAATCCACTCCACCTTGCACCAAAGAGACAACAACGAATGCTACTGCGCCTCCAGGTGTACCATATCAACCTGGTTTATTGCCCGGAAAGAGCATGTACCTGGCAGATACACTTAGCAGAGCACCACTACTAGACCCTCCCAGTCGATTGGCAGCTGAAGTTGAGGCCGTGCATATGGTGCAGTATCTGCCGATATCCGAGCCACGTCTCCGAGACATACAACAACATACGGAGGCAGACAAAGTCCTCCAGGCACTGAAACACGTCATTTAGTCAGGATGGCCCCAAGACAAGACAACGCTTCCAGCAGAGGTGATCCCATATTTTCACGTTCGCGACGAGCTCAGTGTCCAAAACGGAATCATCTTCAAAGGCGAACGCACCGTCATTCCAAAGAGTCTTCGCAAAGACATCCTACAGAGGATACATTCCTCCCACATTGGCGTTGAAGGCTGCTGCCGTAGAGCCCGCGAATGTGTCTACTGGCCTGAAATGAACGGCGAGGTCAAGGATACCGTGGACAAGTGTTACAGAAGACAACAGAACTTTCAGGCGCAACCGAAAGCACCTTCGAAGTAGTCAAGAGAACTACCAACCGCGCGTGGCCGCCGATACTGAAGTATCGCCACCGCGTCAACCACGTCGTCCGGGTCCGCGAGAGACTGAACAACCATCACTACCCGCAGCCATTAGTGAAACTGCCGTCCAGCCATCTACTCGTCCATCGAGCCGGATTCCGACCCCCATCAGAACTACTAGATCAGGGAGAGAAGTCCGACAGCCAAAGCGCTTCCAGGACTTTGTGTAAACGATAAATGATAAAACTACCAACCCAGTCTATCGGACATTAATCAATAATATTCAGCAAGGTTGGTCATCGTTCACTCTATAGTAGTTAAGCCTGGAAGAGACAATAATAACGAACAAGTTAGCTTAGTTCAGAAGTGTTTATTAGTCCGTTTCCTGTGAAACGAATACTTTTATAGTCACCTTGAGTTCAAGGTCGTAGACAATGTACATGGCGCCAAGTAAAGAAGTTGTGTCTTGATTCCCCGCTTGTTCTAGTCCGTTATATTCAATAGCTAAGGGCATATTGAAGCACTAATGTTATTATATGAATTAGGTCTTTGCATTATGGACCCGGGAAATTATTTAATGGACGACGGCTGAATATTGAATGATGGACTAGTCGCTTGTATCTATAATATTTGACTAACAAATATCAAAACGCGCTTTCCAAATTTTAATAGAAATAAATTCTCCACCTCCAAATTTGCCGTAATGGTGTCGGGCGGCATGAGCTTATCTCTAGTCGTCGTATCGCGAACAAATGTGAGGAATGTGTGCTGAATTATTTATGTTGAGCAGTTTCGAAAGCCAGGCTTCCTGGTGTGGTGAGTCATTTGTGGCGGCGAATATTAGGGAATATAGTTTTTGAAGTACTCTCAGCCAAATTACTACATATTAAGTAAGACCGTTGGTTAGTGGTTTCTGGCCCTCTTAAATTGGTGGTTTTAGCAATATAGCACAATATCGAATGAGTGGTTTTAGTGGGTTGATCATCACGGGGTCAAAGTACAGCTTTGTATGATGATTTCCCTCACAAGTTGAAAAAACGAACTGAGACATATTACTCCTCATTTGCAACTCACGAATCTAATTACGTAATTATCAGAGAGTGACTACTGTTTCAATGCCAAGTTTGAAGATTAAACAAGAAATACCGTATTAACTATAGTCATCAACTTTCACATTTCCTCGAGTGATTGGCTGGATTAGACGACCACAAAAGTGTGCAGATGCCTAATGATACAAACATTCAATTAAGAAATTATGCCACTTTAGTTGTTATACAGTAAACATCACATCTATTGATTGATACATCCACAACGCGTCCTTCACTGATCGGCCGTCAAGCTAGCTGTTGTAAAAGAACGCAACATAAAAAGGGTGATGGAAAACGATGTCGGCACACTGACAAGAAGTCATATGACCCCGCAGACAAATATACTGACTGCATATTTCTAAAAACATCACAAGAGCCAAAGGTGATCGCGGTGATGATTAGTATCCCAGCCACGCTTTTATTGCAGCTGCTCATGTAAATATATTGAATGACATGATTACACGAACCCTAGCACCGGTTTGAGCGGTATTAGATACAAATACTTCAGAGCGATGATGTAATAGCCCTATCGAGTCATCTGTTAAAACACGATGAACTATATGACCGCTAGATATTGAGGGCGTATTTATTACACACGTTCAGCCTGACAAAAGTACTTTATTACTTCATTGCATATTTCGACGCCAGAAGAATGGGGCCATTTTGATAATAGAATTGTTACCTGATAGCACATTAAATATGGAGCAGTGCGCAATGCTGAATTGTACATTTGTACCTTGACTCCTGGAATCCTGCAGGAGGGCCCAAACTGTTCGACGTAACGGCATATGTTCGAGGTCATTGAGTTAACTTAATTCCTGAGACAAAATTTCATGGAAAATAGGCATTTTTAAATTTTTCGTAAAATTTGGGAAATTGCCTCAATGAATATATATATATATATTTATTTTCACTTAACGTCCAGAGAAAAAAATAATAAAAAAACATATGGAAAAATACCCTAGTAAAATCTCAAACGGATATGGTCTCTTCAAGCCGCAATTTGATATTACAGTAAGTAGATAGAGAGAGAGAGAATAAAGGTTTAACGTCGCGTTCAGCAAAATTCTGAATATTCAAGTTAATAACTCAGTAATCTAATGCATTAAAAACATGTAAATATAGGTACAATTTATACAACAAACCGATCTCTCTCAAATAATCTAAAATACAATCTTCTTTTACCCGACTAAAAAGATCTTCCAAAGTAGCTGCTCGATAAAAAGTATCCCTTACAATCTTAAAATCTTAAAGTACCGGTAAAGTGTTGATTTTCCAGGGAGAAGCTTTTCCGATATTCCATTTCAACGTCTGCTTGGCCGTCTGACGCCTACGAACCCACGATGAGAACTGAGATTAACCGTAGGTTAGCCGAGGTGGCAACCAGTGAGGAGACTTTCAGGGAAACTTTCATTTTAAATCCTGAACACAGCCGGTAAGTCGATTATCTTGAAAACGTTGTTTGGTTTGAGAAAACTGAAATCAATCACAGACGCCGGCTGCCTAGCGAGTATCGCCTTTGATTTATATTCAGTTTCTCAGTATAACGATCAGCGATTATTATTTGTGCAGTTTTGGCGGCAAAATAAATAACCGAAATACTTTACGATACGTAGCGCCAGAGATATTGTACGCTACAATCGTATCTTATCAGTGTGAGATATTTATCACATGATTTGAGTAAAGTAGAATATTCATACACAAATTCCAAGATAATTCACTGTGGTATGGTAGGTACATGTCAGTCACAGTTTTGCGAATATAATATTGCCAATACGATTATTTTTATTGGCTTGTGGGGGAAATTGTGATAAATTCCAGCCAGGGAGATAATTTTTGAATATACCCTTTGGGGTTGGTGTCCGGTGATTGGGTTGACGTGGTGGCGTGGTCTGCTGTTGCTCATTGGGCTGACGTGGTGGCGGGGTCAGTAGTTGCTCATTGGGCTGACGTGGTGGCGCGTTGAGCTGTTGCTCATTGGGTTGATGTGGTTGCGCAGTCAGCAATTGCTCATAGTACGCAGCAGCACCACCATCCAAGAACCACTGATGGATCATCAGCATCCCGCCATAATATGCAGGATATGCACCGCCAACGCATTCACCGGAACAACCTCAACACCATGGTATTACAACACTAATACAAGCGAACCACCACCACCTCATCAACGCTCGACCGCCGCACCAGAACGTCAGCACCATAACCTGAACGACCCTCTTTCCACGGAAGCGCCACCGATCCTCGCAATTTCTAACATAATATAAGCACAGACAAATTAATATCAACACGCGTTCATCCCAACACGATTTCCCCTTCATTTGTGGTAGCGCCACCGATCATCAAATATAACGTAATCACCATCAGGATTTGATATTTTTGGAACATCATGATGTCTTGCCGGCATCATTGAAAACTGTTGACCGCTTCTCTCTTGCAGGAAACAAGCCTATGTTTTTGTATACTATGATTGTCTTTTTGAATTTGGTGCTAATACTGTTATATGGAAAATCGAATAGGTCTTTGGATTATGGACGCGGATATTCTCTAATGGACGACGGCTGGATTATGAATGACGGACTAGACGCTTGTAATTAGCACTAGACCACTGTATCGCCACGTTAGCTCCACGACCTGAACTACCCCACCACATGGACATACACCGCCACAGATCATCACACTATACTTCAGCATCAACACTCAACCACTGACCTGCCCCATTAAGACTGCCATATAGAGTTCCCTACATGGCACCGTCCCGGTCATCACAATATCTAATCGGAACTGAACCACATCATACTAAGTGGACGTTTGAATAGGTGGAAGAGGTGGAAGAGGCGGAAGCCGGTGCTAGGGGCCGTGTGGATACTTCATAGTATCCACATGAACATCTGCAATAAAAGCTACGTCCGAGAATCCACCGCATTCTCGGATCTGAATGTTAGGTACTGAGGGATACTCTCCTGTAGAGTCATATGGTTGCTTTTTAGTCGCCAGACGTCAATTTTTCTTGCATATCGCTCCAATTTCCAACGACAGCGTCACTACCCGAACTGTTACCACCATAGTAGCGCCACCGACTATCACAATAGCTAAGCACCACCATCTCCGCCTCAACACTTCCCCACATCCCCAATGGGCTTCAGCGATTTTCTTATTGGCTGAAATTTTATACCAATTTGCCACACGTCAATGAAAATACTGAATTGGTTTTGAAATTTTGAATTGACCAATTACAATACAGTAGTTTAAGCTTGTTCAACTGGTGGTTTTCTATACTAGTATCCATACTGCCAGCTCGTGAAGTTTGAACTTATTCCTGGAAAGATATTAACGGGCTATCTATGTTTATATCATGTTAGGAAGAACTTCCTGAACTTGGAAATCTACTATGGCGAGTTATATTATGAGCAAATAACAGAGACGCCAGCATATGAGGTAAGTAAACCGTTGACAGCTTCATCCTTGCAGTATATATATTTTTTTTTGATTTGCCTGCTTTGAGTTTGGTGCTAATTTTGGAACATCATGATGTCTTGCCGGCATCATTGAAAACTGTTGACCGCTTCTCTCTTGCAGGAAACAAGCCTATGTTTATGTATACTATGATTGTCTTTTTGAATTTGGTGCTAATACTGTTATATGGAAAATGGAATAGGTCTTTGGATTATGGACACGGATATTCTCTAATGGACGACGGCTGGATTATGAATGACGGACTAGACGCTTGTAATAGTAATAATCACATGTGAAATAATAAACTTAGTACAATGAGAATAAGACCGTCATCAAACGCAAATGTGCAAAGTGTGATGTCGTAATATTGGCTTAACCGTCCGAGGGATATCCGGCACTATGATGAAAAAAAAACATTTTTTTCTTAAAATCTATACTTTCGATGAGAATATGTTTCACTGTGATATCTTCGTGGCATGAAATTCACCTTGGGACTGGCTCTCTTTTAGTAAATGTTCGTGAGTTAATCGTGTATGGCCGATTTTTCATCGCCTGATTATGGTTTGATCGAAACGTTTCTGGTTGTTCAGAGGAGTATAGCCTACAGTTTTTTTTGAACGCATGAAGTTTGTTATTATTCACAGCATCCCATAAAGATTGAAACGTCTTTCTCACATAAGTACAGATAGAGGGTCTGGAATCATTATATGGGATTCCAACAGGATCAACCTCATTATCTAGGGCTGCCTTAGCCATTTTATCAGCTTCAGTATTTCATTTGATGCCAACGTTATTGACTTAGATGTAGAAGAGAATTCCCAACTATGTCTTGTCTTATGACAAAAGAATATGACGTCGTAAACCAAAAGTTAATCAGAAGAGGGAGGGAGGAGGAGGGAGGGAATTTGGCTTAATGTCACACTCAAGTTTGTTTCACTCATATGGTGACAGTCAGTTTTGGTTGGTGGAGGAAGCCGGAGTACCCGGAGAGAACCACCGCCCTTCGGCAAGTAACTGACCGACTTTCACACATGGACCAGCTGGGCTCGAACTCGTGCCGCGGTTCAGCGGTGTGAGGCTAGCGGTCACCAGCGAAGCGCCTTAGACCACTCGGCCACGGAGGGCCCTGTTAATCAGAAGATAACACATTAATGCGTTTAATTAGATGAAATTTTCTGCGATTGGTTTCGATTGAGATGTCACTTTTGTTACGAGAGAAAACTTCCAACAAACGACAAATATGTGTGAAAGAGAGAATTAAGGTTTAATGTCACGTTCAGCAATATTTCAGCTATATAGCGACGATCAAACAAAATTCAAAGTATGTCAACACAACACACCAAAAGACATGCACACACATTACAACTTATGCATCAACCGATTTATTTCAAATAACCTAAAATACAGTCTTCTATTACCCGACTTAGAGATCCTCTAAAGTAGCTGCTTGATAATTAAGAATAATCTCTTACAATGAAAACATAATAGTAAGCAAGTATTGGTCACGCGTAAATCCATTTTGTTGCCATCGTCTTTAAAATAAAGTTCGTTTCGAATATGAAAATACAGGCCTCCCAGCCACTTTTCATGAATTTTAATTATGATTTTATGCCAATTTTTGTGAAAATTTATGATTATTTTATGCCATTTTCAAGGAAATTTTATGCTTTTGTATGATTTTGTAATCTATTTTTTATGATTTTTTATGATTTCTCATAAAAGTAGAGTCAAAGTGAATATTGGAGAGGTACAATGTCATATGTGACAAGTTAAGAGCGGATATCAGAGAACCCTGATTATGTATGTGACTAATGCACTAATAATATAGCCCAACACAGAACCAGGTATTATACAATATTATATGTTCATGAGCCATTTTCACGAAAATGTACAAATAATGGTAAAGACAACTTTTTTAACATTTTGTTCATTTTACATTTCACAGCCAGAGATTTGCCGGAAATGCCAGATGATTAAACATTTTATAGTCTTTCTCTATTGTAAAATGTCTATTTTGGCAAAGATAAATTTTCAAATCTGAAAATGAATTTGTCTTTAACGCTATCATTGCAAATGCAGTTTGAAAGTAAATAACACCCTATTTAATAAAAAGAATCTTTCTGTTGGATATTATTATGTAGAATATATGAGAATATAAAGTCCTGTTCATTTCACAGATCTTGACACGTGAAAAATATTACAAAAAGATTGGATTTATACAACTGTCTTTACCGTTATCAGGAAAGTTTTTTAAAGAAATTTAGCTCAAGAAATGTCACATAGAGGGCACCAATGCCACTGTTAAACGTACCAGGGTGTGGGTAACCATTTTCTCTTCAGCCTTGTGGCAACAGAGCACATGTTTTCTACAAATTTGAAAAAAAAGTCTGGGTCGCACTTATTGTCTGTCTACCTGTATATGGCGAGATTCTGCTGGTGGACGTTTCGTCCCCGAGGCCCGCCCCCTGTACAGACCTTTTGGTCTTTGATATATGTTGGCATTTGTGGGAAGTTGATGCTTGGTCGACATCGGGCCTTACAGACTAGTCTTTTGTGTTAAATGCCGTCATTTTCATCTGACGACGATACAGCTCACCAATCGCCAGTGTACGAGTTGTCACAGCGACACAGCTCACCAATACCAATATACGAGTTGTCAGAGCATTTCCATCATAGCTCTCTAGATTTGTATCTAATACCGCTTATGCCGGTGCTAGGGGCCGTGTGGTCATGTCATCCAAGTTGCCACATGAACAGGTACAATAAAAGCGTACCCGAGATACAACACATATCACGAATCGTTAGATTCTTGGTATGTGCTTTAGAATAGGTTAACCAGAAGACTATACTGTGAAGCCATGTGACTCTGTCAGTATGTCGGCACCTCTTCCCACTTCCCTTATATGTGTTATAATTTACCGTTAGTGAGCTAGGTCAGTTAAGTTATTTATGACTGTTACCGAACAAAGCACAAGAAATCTAAAAGTGTATACCAAGAAAAATTCACCATGAAAGACACACTAATCAAGTTCAGCCTGCCTCATGATGCCATAATCTGTCTTTACTGTTATTCAAACTTGTCTTTACTTGTAAAGACAGGAGTAAAGACAGGAGTAAAGACCGGAGCGGTAAGGACAAAACAATTTCTTTGCCAACTAAGGGAGCTTCTTGAAATTGGGGCATACTAGGAACTGGCATAAGGCATTCCAAACAGAGTGGCATGGTGTGCCGTGTTGGAACTCCTAGGAACTCCATGCCATACAGTTTGGAACTCGGCAGACAAAGGATGGCTTATCATGCCATACCATGCAGCGGCATGAAGGGAATGGCCTATGCCATTCCAACTGGAACTCTAATCCATCCAGATCAGAACACCAAACTGGGCATGGTGTATCCCATTTGAATAGCCGGCATATGCCATCCCTACCAGGGAACTAATTTCAAGAAGCTCCCTAACACAGTTATTGAGAAATTGAAGTGACATTCTGATTATAAATTTTCTTGGAACTTGAAAAACAGCAAAAGAAGTTTAGCAAGAGGCAGCTTGACTTGCATTAAGAAAATAAAATTAACTGGTTGATTAAAAGAAAATGGTCTTGAATTCAATGTCTTTATCGCTACAAATATGTCTTTTCCGTTATGTCTTCACCATCACCTGACATGGGCTAGAATGGGTAAAAACTTTTCTAACCATTTTTGGGGGTTAAATACAGTGACTCTAGCTTGGTTGACAGGAAAACAGTCTTTGTGGCCTACAAGGTCTTGAATAATTCCATTTTGGTAGCCAAACTGAACAAATTAAAGTTTAGATTTGTCTTTACCGTTATTTGTACATTTTCATGAAAATGGCCCACATACTTGGAACTCGTGGGCATGCCCAATACCAGATTTCGGAGATTTTAAGTGCAGTTCATCAACTGAACAATTTTGTTCCAACAAAAATTTAAGATTTTTTTTAAATTTTATTCTATTTTATGCTGTTCACTCATTTTTGGCAAAAATTTTATGATTTTATGCCACTCTGGGAGGCCTGAAAATACCATGTAGTCTTCAAGAATCGTCATTGTAAAGTTTGAATTGTACAGTAATTGCCTGGACGACCTTGCAATTTTCTACACGAACCAATGGAAATAACAGCTGTCGATCAGTCAATTTGATCTTGTGTTTCTAAACTGAGAAGTATCACTTGATGTACGCTTTTAATGTTTCGTTCAACTGAAGTTTTGATAAAAATCGATGAACCTGTTATATATTTCAGTGGGAGCAGTTTGCCAGTGATATCGGTGGACAACTCGGACTCTGGGCCGGTATTTCTGTCTTGTCACTCGCCGAATGCCTCGAACTCTTCACTGTGCTTCTCGAGATCTTCCTCAGAAGTTTTGGCAGAAAGTGGATGTCTTGCAATAAGCTTGCCACATAAGAGTTTACACGCTTAGCCTAGGCAGAACTTGCCAACTAACAAATCAAAGATTGGTTCTGATGGGATACCAATCACCTGGCCATACACGCATAGCGCTCTAAGGGACACGACAATATCCCCATTTGAGAGGTTCAATGACTGTCTTTATAAACGTAGACTGGGTATCCGGAAAGGAATATCTTATATCATGACTTTGCTGCAGTCAACTCAGAAATTAAATGAATTTCAGATTTTCTAGATGTCAAAGTGACCTTCGATGTTTTAGTTCTACTCTTTCTCTCTCGTTACCTGCCTGTTTCATATCTGTGTATTCCAACAACCCCATCTTCTTTTCGCAAATGCGGAAATGCCGGTCTAGTGAACCTCGAAATACAATGACCTGTGAATTCAACCAGATATGTGTTACACCAGGAGTCATAGAACAGTGACTTATTAGTAGCTCCACCGTCGGATTCGTCTGACAAAGCCGGGCCTTGACAAAGGGACGAATTCGCCAGGACGAAGATAATAATAGGCTTCCCGTTCAGCATCCGTGACCTCCTGACCTCCCCGAATATGCCCATATTTGGGTAAGTGAGCGCAATACAATGTGTCGTATATTTTGTTCCAACTAGTTCGTTGATTCTGATGTTCGTATCCATTTGTTTTGATTTAAAAGACGCCCCCGTAACTTCAAAGAGTTTGTTCTCCAGTTTTTTCTCTATATAAAATCGGCTTTCATCTGAATATAAGATCCCACGAAAGTGGCAAACCTGTCTCGGACGTCGTCCGTTCATTGGCTGTTATTCCAGACTTTTCATGTCGTAGTCGCACAGAACAAGCTTTCGAAAAGGGTTGGTTACAGAGTATAGAGACCTGCATAAGGATGAAGGCGCCTGTTGGACTTCTAGCAGATCGGTACATGTAACCGCTACACGAAGCTTTTGTACACTATCAAAAAAAACATCCGTAATACTTATCCAACACGTAAAAGCGTTATCTATGAAGATTTTTATAGGTTCTTGGAATAAACTAAATAATGTTATGGAATTCATCAACTGGTCGATTTTGGACAATAATGGAAAGAAAAGTGTACTAAAAATTCCACAACGCAAAGTTTTTCAACAATCGAATTATGTGGTACTGAATATGCAGCGAACACACACATGTGTCTACTGAATTATGTCACTTCAAATAATCTGCGAAAATACGGTTCACATATACAACGTGACAGAGCAATTATCAGTTTTTCATACACGCGAAAGCAAAACGAATAAACAGCACGTGTAGTTGAAAATGCATGCATAACAGATGGCAATAAAGACAAGTCACTCAGTTTTCTGACCTATCATGTATTTTCTGTTCGTTTCTAAACTATAATATTATAGCTGACTTTTCCCCCAACTATTTCCATCATGTTCACCTACATTAATGATCTTTCGTCTGATCCTACATAATTCACTGATGCTGAGAGAGAGGGAGCGAGAGAGAGAGAATTAAGGTTTAACGTCGCGTTCAACAATATTTCAGCTATATAACGGCGATCAAAAAAAATTCTAAGTATTCAAGTTAATAATAGTAATGCAACACACTAAAGCATAGTACATTAAAACTTATACAACAACCAATTCCTATCAAATAACCTAAGATACAATCTCCTTTCACCCGACTAAAAGTAGTCTCCTAAAGTAGCTGCTCGATAAAAAGAATTTCTTACAATGTTATTTCTATAGAGCCGAAAGGAATATGTTCCACTGCGAGACCTTCGTGGCATAGAATACACCTTGGGATTGGCTGTTTTTAGTAAATGTTCGTGAGTTAATCGTGTATGGCCGATTCTGCTTCGCCTGATCATGGCGTGATCGAAACTTTTCTGGCTGTTCAGATGAGTATAGCCTACAGCATTTTTTGAACTCATGAAGTTTGTTATTATTCACAGCATCCCATAAAGATTGAAACAGCTTTCTCACATAAGTACAGACAGAGGCTCTGAAATCGCTATATGGGATCCCCACAGGATCACCCTCATTATCTAGGGCTGCTTTAGCCATTTTATCAGCCTCGATATTTGCCAACGTGACTTGGCAAGCAACAAAACACAATATCAATCTGCTGATCAAATCTACAGTCATATAATTGTAGAATATTCAAGATGGTGGGATGAGTTGAATTACAACACATATAAGGGAAGTCCCACCATTTTTAATCGCTGGAAGGCAGGACAGTGAATCTGAGTATATGATATATTTTTTTCTTTTTAGTGAACTTGATACCTTCCAAAGCCAACACTATAGGTTTTGCTTCTGTGGTAAATATTGAACTTTTACCTGGTAGTGGACGGGTATTAGTTTTGGAACTAAAGATAGTAGCACATGCTACTCTCTCATCATCTGTAGAACCATCTGTATAAACAGCCTGACGCGATCTGTATTTTTTCCTCAGTAGACAAAATTCGCGTGTATACACAAGCTGGCTCGTGCCTGCCTTTTTATATTTCGTTAGTGTAATATCTACTTCTGGTTTTAATAGCTAACTGCCATGGTGGAACTGATAAGAGCTTGTTAGGTAAAATTTGACTAAGCTTAATACCAGCTGCTGCAATGTGTGGTTTCATACGAATTCCAAGAGGTGGAATAAGGGAGGGTTTCTTTAAATAGAAATCCACGTACTGAGGGTTGAAAACACAATGATATGCAGGATTCGAGTGATTTGATCGCAATTTTGTGATACATTGCAGAGATAGTTTAATTCTTCGAAGTTCTAAAGAAAATTCATCTGCTTGGACATATTAGCTTTCTTTAGGTGATGTTCTGAACGCTCCAAGGCAAGCCTTAGTCCTTGATGGGGAATAGGATCTAGCTTTGCCAAGTTTGACTTGCTTGCACCGTTGTAAAGAATATAGCCATAATCAAGTTTGGAACGAACAAGTGATCGATATAAATGGAGAAGTGTTTGCTGATCTCCCCACTTATAGTTGGCAACTACCTTCAACAAATCAAGAGCTTTCCTGCACTTAGCTTTCAAGCTATTTATATGCGATAAGAACGTTAACCGGCGGTCAAACAATATTCCTAAGAATTTGACCTCTTTTACTTCTTTGATCTCAGCTCCACATATTGTAAGTACTGCTAGAAATATTTTCCGCGAAAGTGTATACAATTTGTCTTACTTCTGGAGAATTTGAAGCCATTTTCTAGACACCTTTTCTGAATTCTATTTAGACAAAGTTGTAATTTTCTCTCAATATTGTGTATACCTTTTCCACTGCACGAAATGTTGAAATCAACTACAAAGAGTGAACCATCAATTGTTTTATTCAAAAATGCCGCTAAGCTGTTGATCTTGATACTAAACAGAGTAGTAGACAACATACTACCCGGTGGGACACACTGATCCTGATCGAAATGATCAGACATGGTTATACCCAACCGAACTTGAAATTGTCTTATCATTCAAAAGTTGGATATGAAAATGGGTAAACGGCCCGTTAATCCCATAGTATGAAGTTCTTTTAGAATCCCGTATTTCCATGTAGTATCATAGGCATTTTTTAAATCAAAAAAGACAGAAACTACATGTTCATTCTTGGCGAAAGCATTCTTGACATAGGAATCTAATCTGACTAAATAGTCAATGCTACTTCCATCTTGAATATCAGCAAGTTTCTTTTCAGTTTCTAGGTACCAAACAAGGCTATCATTTCTCAAGCGTTCCATTGTTTTACAAAGACAGCGAGTCAGTTAAATCTCACGATAATTACCAGGGTCTGTATGGTTACGGTCAGGCATTGGTGCTGGAATAACAATGGCATTATGCCATGACGATGGAAAGTCTTCTGTATCCAAATGCGCACACGAATCTTCGGCCTACCAACCTGGGTTGACTCACATACCCTACTCTTGAGGTCCACAGGCTCAGAAATTGGTCAGCTCGAAGTGCAAACGGAAATAAATTCTAGGCCCTTATCTTGCATTGGCTCCTGGCCTATCCCGACTTACAGCTGACAACCGCCTTCAACAAATCAAGAGTTCCAAAAGTTTTATTGCTATTTTTGACGACAGAAATATCCAACGTGTTAGCATGGGCGCTAACTTTAGGTTGTTCTGCAGATCACACAGCGCAGTCGTGTATGGTAATGTACACGTCAGATCCGGCATGCAGCAGCCAGTCATCCAAGAAGAACTATCGCGTCCATAAATAAAATACCTGATCCATAAGACAAGATTAGCGCCAGACACCAAGCAGGCATGCTGTAGCAAGTTCTAGTCCGGGACATCAAACAGGTGAGAGGGAGAAGAGAGACAGAGGGAAAATTAAGGTTTAACGTCGCATTCAGCAATATTTCAGCTATACAGCGACGATCAAACAAAATTCTGAGGATTCAATTCAGCAACTCAGTAAACTATTGCGTAAAAACTGGTACAAACATTAAAATTTGTACAACAAATCAATCTCTCTCAAATAATCTAAAATACAATTTTCTTTTACCCGACTAAGATGCTGCTCGATAAAATGTATCTCTTACAATCTTAAAATCTATACAGTCGATACAAATATGTTTCACTGTGAGATCTTCGTGGCATGGAATACACCTTGGGACTGACTCTTTTTTAGTAAATGTTCTTGAGTTAATCGTGTATGGCCGATTCTACATCGTCTAATCATGGCTTCATTGAAACGTTTCTGACTACTCAGATGAATATATTCTACAGTTTTTTGAAAGTCATGAAGTTTCTTACTATCCACAGCATCCCATAAAGATTGAAATAATCTTCGAAATAAATTGAAGCAAACACTAAATCATATTTTCTTCAATTCGTTTTAATTATATAAATAATCATAATTGAATGCTGAAATTTACTCGAGTTGACAGTTCTTACTTTCTCCTGCAACGAGAGTAGTTTGGCTGGTTTTTGCGAACGCAATGCGAGAAACGAGAGCCAAAGCCCATACTAGCGCTGGCTCATAATGGAGTTGGGAACCATAGAATCATCCGTATTCTAGTCTTGATGCGACGTGCCAAGATTCTTCCTGTGAGGTCATGGCTGCTTTTTAGTAGCCAGACGTCGTAAATTTTTCCCACCTCTTACACATATCACCAGCAGCTATCCCGCCAAGGCTGACAATAGACCAGCCAGCACCAACTGCTATCCCGCCAAGGCTGACAATAGCCCAGCCAGCATCAACTGCTATCCAGCCAAGGCTGACAATAGCCCAGCCAGCATCAACTGCTATCCAGCCAAGGCTGACAATAGCCCAGCCAGCACCAACTGCTATCCCGCCAAGGCTGACAATACCCCAGCCAGCACCAACTGCTATCCCGCCAGGCTGGCAACAGCCCAGCCAGCACCAACTGCTATCCCACCAAGGCTGACAATAGCCCAGCCAGCGGTCGATTAACACATTCCTTTGAAGCATTTACTTTCAATCGAATCGTGTTCCAAATTCGAGGACTAATTGAAATATTTAAATTATGTAACGGTACGATGTGAGGGGGTCTCGACTCGTGTTGTCTATCTGCGACGAACAGCACACATCACGTGGAGTTATTTAAATACATTCTCTTTCAAAGAGTTATATCGATCTACAGCAAAGGAATATAGAGGTGCCTTTTGTCCTCTGTTATTCCGTCGTGTGGCAACGATACACTACTCGATATTGATGATTAATTGATTAGATGCGGATTACGTGAAAGAATACTTGGACACGCAAAATTCATAGAGTAAAATTCCATAATTTTAATATACCGGTATATGAAATTCTAAGCGTGACTGGTCAAAATCTATTGCTTCCCATCCAGTCAATCACAATACTTTGAACCTTCGAGAAAGCAAGCCTATTACGTCACGTTGGTTTTGACTGGCTAATTCTCCGAAACATGTAGCTGAAGAAGAGAGACTGGTCTGCTCGATGTTCAAAGTACATCTTACTATAAATAGGAGAGAGAGAAAGAGTTAAGATTTAACGTCGCGTTCAGCGATATTTCAGCTATATAGCGACCATCTAACAAAATTCCAACAAAAGCAAGTCAACAACCCAGCAATCCAGAAGTAATCAACACAACACACGAAAAAACATGCACATACATTAAAACTTATGCAACAATCCGATTTCTTTCAAATAACCTAAAATAGTCTTCTGTTACCCGACTGAATCTATACAGTCGATAAGAATATGTTTCACTGTGAAATCTTCATGGCATAGAATACACCTTGGGACTGGCTCTTTTATTAGTACATGTTCGTGAGTTAATCGTGTATGGCCGATTCTACATCGCCCGCTCATGGCTTGATCGAAAAGTTTCCGGCTGCTCAGATGAGTATAGCCTACAGTATTTTGGAACGAATGAAGCTTATTATCTACAGCATCCCATAAAGATTGAAACGGCTTTCTCAAATAAGCACAGATAGAGGGTCTGGAATCATATATTCCAACAGGATTAACCTCATCGTCTAGGACTGACTCAGCCTTCTCATCAGCTTCAGCATTTCCTTTGATGCCAACGTGGCTAGGCAACCAACAAAACACAATATCAGTCTGTTGATGAAATTTACGGTCATATGACTAGAATATTCAAGATTGTGGGATGAGTTGAACTTCCACTTTTAATCGCTTTAAGGCATGACAGTGAATCTGAGAATATGACATATTTTCCTTCTTTAGTGGACCCAATATGTTGAAATATTGATCTACAAAGTGTTTCTCGCTCATTTGTTCGGAGTCACTTTCTTCTAGTATGTATTTCTGTATTTCATAATTTTGTGGATTTAGGTGCTGGCAGTGGTTCCACAGTTGCCAGTTTCATCGGATCACCAACATCCTCGCCCTTCTTTCGCTTAAATCGTCTGACTACGATCTCCGCCATTGCGGCGATCAGCTCGAGGCATTCAGCGAGCGAAAGAATGGAAATACCAGCCCAGAGTCCAAGTTGACCTCCAATATCACTGGCAAACTGTTCCAACTGAAATCAAAGCGCACAACAAAGTAATTTACTTACTGGTATCACAGTAGAACTTTTTTCTCGGACGGTATTTGGACTGTGGTTTATTGACGGATATGACAAATTTAACAAAAATCGAAATCTTTTTTCAAGGAGTACTAAACTGATAGTGCGAGTAGCAGCGCTGATACTGGTAGTTCACAGGAAGATGGTCTACATGGGCTATCAGTTTCAGCCAAAAGGAGTGAAAACACAGAATGACAGCGAGGAGAACCCGTCTACAGGCGACGATGAGGAGAGTGGACGACGATAACGGATCAGACCATACTCGACTGGGAACTGCAACATGCTGTTGTGGTCACTATTCCGACATTTGGCTCAAACGAGAGAAAGAATGTGTCTGTTGCCGAGATAAGGCAACATTCACTATTTCGCAGCACCCATAATTGCGGGTAAGTTGATAATGATTGTTTATCTCGGCGCAGAGAATGTCCGATGAGGTAGCGTGACTATTGGCACAACCGGATTTTGCGCTTTCCTATTGGTTTAAAATCCTGCCCAAAATAGACATGGCGATGCCCTCAAGAAATTCCAAATCACAGAATTTCGTATGTTTGCGACTTTCCCAAAAATGGATTTTTTAAAATTTAAATCTAATCTACAAGGGACTCTCGGGATGGTTTACCGCAGAGTTTACGTTCCCTTTAAATGTGAATTATGAGATACCATTATCTCGAGTAAACAAGAAGCAAAATAATGCGAAGAATGAACGAAAACTAGAAGTATGCCATCAACCATTATGTCATCGCCTCCTCGTGTAAATGAGGGAATGGGTTTCCTAATTACAGAATAACCCTCAGAAAAAGCGTCAGATATGAAATTCAGTAACCATCCGTCGTCCATAAAAAAATCCGCTTCAATAATCGATGCCCAATAAACCTTATTCGCAGCACAAAACCAAGGGACTGACCTTATAAGCTGCTTCCTCTGTTATCTGTTCATAATACAGTTCTTCGTAGTAGATCTTCAGTTTTAACACGTTTTTCCTGTGATGAATGAAAAGCGGTGACAAACATGAAGCTGTCTATATGATTTACAGTTTGAGTTAACGAGAGGGGAGTTCGGATGGATGGTTGTATGCAATGAAAACTAGATGTGCAGTCGACCTGATATGAGTGCTCGGTCCAGTATGCCCAATGACACGAAGAATTACGTCAGAACAATGGGATGAATCACAGATTTTTTTAAATCTACTTTAACCTAAACCTATTTTATTCACTTTATCCCGTACTTATCGTAAACTGCTATTTATTTTACAAAGTAGTCACCAAGGGCGATCAAGAGTACATTACAGACGTCAGATTCGATACACATGTACAGCAGCCAGACGTCGCCCATGGAGAAGTTCCTCGTTCAAAATCGAGAGATCTGATAAATATTAGCACCAAACTCCAAGCAAGCAAGATATGATGCTGCTGTCGCCAAATCCGTATTCGTTTTTTTCCAAATCAATTTCCTAATCGTTTTCTCGAGTATTGTATCTGCCACGCTTTACGGTTGTTCATTTAAACATCATGGGGATTCAAAACATGGCTTTCCTCACGACCCCTTTCCATAGGTGTGAGACGGCTGTTTCAATCTTTATGGGATGCCGTTAATAATAACAAACTTCATGAGTTCAAAAATACTGTAGGCTATACTCATCTGAACAGCCGGAAACGTTTCGATCAAACCATGATCAGGCGATGTAGAATCGGCCATACACGTTTAACTCACGAACATTTACTAAAAAAAGAGCCAGTCCCAAGGTGTGTTCCATGCCATGATGATCTCACGGTGAAACATATTGTTATCGAATGCATAGATTTTAAGACTGCAAGAGATACTTTTTATAGAGCGACTACTTTGGAAGATCTTTTTAGTCGGGTGAGAGAGGATTGCATCTTGCGTTGAGAGAATCGGGTTTTAATGCGTTGAATTACTAAGTGACTTGAGTACTTAGAATTTTGTTTGATCGTCGCTATATAGCTGAAATATTGCTGAACGCGACATTAAACCTTAATTCTCTCTCCAAAGGTTGAGCAGAATTAGACACAAATTACAAAAAGCAGTCTTACAGGCCTTGAGCAGTACAATCGTACATTTCGACATGCCTTCTCAACAACAAGAAATCAGTGGTCCAGCATAAACCTAAGATGATAACATCGTCACAATAAACAAACACAATGGACTCACCGACTCTGGCAAACATCTCTCAGGGAAGTCTCCAGGTACCTCCTGAAGCTAGAAAAATCTGCTTGCGAGTTAATCTCCGCCCTTAGCGCCGGTTCATAACTGTCGGAAGGCCATGCTGACGAGGATATTGTGTACCGGTAAACCTTCTCCCTGTGAAAGTGAATCACATATTATTCAGGAATCGAAAACTAGGAGATGAGAGAGAAGTAAGGTTCAACGTCGCGTTCAGCAATATTTCAGCTATATAGCGACGATCAAACAAAATTCTAAGTATTCAAGTTAATAACTTAGTAATCCAACACACATTAAAACTTATGCAACAAACCGAGTTCTCTCAAATAAGATACAGTCTTCTTTCACCCAACTAAAGATCTTGTAGTAGTTGCTCGATAAAAAAAATCTCTTACAATCTTAAAATCTATACAGGGAGAGAGAGAGAGTATTAAGGTTTAACGTATTCAATTCAACAACTCAGTAAACTAATGCGTTAAAACAGTCGATAAGAATATGTTTCACTGTGATATCTTTGTGGCATGGAATACACCTCGGGACTGGATCGTTTTTAGTAAATATATCGTTGTCGCGCGACTTCAAACTCCCGTCTCTACAAACCCTTCTCCTCCCCTGAGGAAGGTGCGACATATGTTACCTGCACTTCCCGAAGTGTAAAACAGAGAAAGAATTAGATTTAACGTCGCTTTCACGCAATATTTCAGCAATATAGGGAAGATCAAATAAACTCTTAAGCACGTCAACAAGGCAAGTCAACAATCCAACAAACCTGAAAGTTACAGACAACACATCAAAGAACTGGTACATGCACTGAAATTTATTTAACAAACCGATTTATCTCAAATAAACTACAATCAAATCTTCTCTCACCCGACTAAAAAGATCTTCAAAACTAGCTGCTAGGTGAAAAGAATCTCTTACAAAGCGAAAATATATACAGTTGGTCAAAATATGTTAAATAACTGAGTTTAACAACGAAGCTAATTTATTTTTTTAATACATGTTCAGGAGTCAGCCGTGAATTTCTACAACGCTGATTATAGCCTGCTCGAAACGCTTCTGACTGCTACGATTCTGAGTATAATCTATATTTTCTTAAACTCATGAAGTTCGTTGTTAACCTAAGCATCTCATAAAGTTTTCAACGGCTTTCTCATATAGGCACAGATAGAAGGTCTGAAATCGCTTTACGAGACTCCTCGATGATTAACATCACCATCCAGGGCTGCTCTAGCCTTTGTATCAGTATTGCTTGCGATGCCAATATGGCTAGGTAGCCAACAAAACAAAATATTAAACTGCTTCTCAACTCTACGGTCATAAAATTGTAGAATATTCAGGATGGAGGTGTGAGTTGAAGACTTGATCGCCTGAAGGCATGCCAGTGAGTCTGAGAATATGACATACGTTTTTGTTTTGCTGGACGTGATGCATTCCAAGGCTGTCAAAAGAGCTTTGGATTCAGCAGTAAAAGATATAACTCTCGTCTGCTAATCGATGGGTTATGGTTATGAAGCCAAAAATAGTAGCACATTCCACTTTGTCACCATCTTGGAATCATCAGTATATATATCCCGATGCGATTCATATTTTTCTCTCAGTAGACCAAATTCCTGCTGATATACAAGTCGGTTTGTGATATCTACTTGCAGTTTGGCAAACTGTCACGATGGAAATGGTGAAAGTTTGCTAGGTAAAATCTGATCAGTATAACACTGGCTACAATAATGTGTGGTTTAATACGAATTCCAAGAGTTATATGCAGTTTTTTGCAGGATTTGAACCTATTTTTTTGCATATTACAGCTTAACCCTTTGGAGTTTCAAAGGAAAGAGAGAGAGAATTAAGGTTTAACGTCGCATTCAGCAATATTTCAGCTGTACAGCGACGATCAAACAAAATTCTAAGAATTCAATTCAACAACTCGGTAAACTATTGCGTAAAAACTGGTACAAACATTAAAATTTGTACAACAAACCAATCTCTCTCAAATAATTTAAAATACAATCTTCTTTTACTCGGATAAAAAGATCTTTCAGCGTAGCTGCTCGATAAAAAGTATCCCTTACAATCTTAAAATCTATGCAGTCTATGAGAATATGTTTCACCGTGAGATCTTCATGGCATGGAATACACCTTGGGACCGGTGGAGCCATAACGAAGTTTACAACAAACAAGTGATTGATATAAATGAAGAAGTGCTTTCTGATCTCCTCCCACTTATATCTGGCAACCATCTTCAACAAATGAAGAGCCTTCATGCATTTAACTTTCAAAAACTTTAACCGGTGATCAAACAAGATCTCTAAGAGTTTGACTTCTTTTACTACCCCCGTCTCAGTCACATTTAATGAAATATTTGGATCTTTGTGTATAAGAAAGTACTTCAGTTTTTGGTGTATGGGTGGTAAGTGTTTGTAGATTTGTGGGGATATATGACAGATTAGTTGTCTTCATCCCATCCCATAATCCTGGAACACCCCCAAATGCCATAATGCGTTGTGCTTCGTGTTAACTGGCCTGATGCCCCCTTTGCACAAAATACAAATTAATTATTTAACAATGGAGCTGCGCCGAAAGCACCGGCAGGTGCGATGATACAGTGGTTCGTTCATCCTGTCTCTTTTCGATCTCTAACATAGGAATTATTTTTAATCAATGTTAACTGGACTATTTTTGACCTGAAATTGCCAGCTTTTATAAATGTTAGAATAATGGTCATTTCTTGGAACAGTAGGATACTTTCATCCAGATTTATCGTATTTACACCAGTTATCAAGTTTAATAAACCCGCCCATGTTAAAGAGATAGGAAAGAGACTGGATGAACGAATCACTCTAAACCGCTGTCTCCATTGCTAAAGGATTAACTTGAATTTTGTGCTAGTTGTGGACTCGTTTTGCAATTAGGTCACACAACTATACGCACATCTAACTGTGGCGTTTGCCTACCACCATCATAAAACGTTCTACATTCATACTTACATACATACTTACGTACAGTCTATACATATACAGGTTTCTTCGCGCATTGCAGCGTATGTCACTTTTTAAACGCTAAAATAGTTCAATGTCCATATTGTCTACTTACTTGCAAGGCTTGGTACATTTTTCGCAATTGTCTCCCTCAGTCTGTATCGCCTGTGTTTTGTTCTTTATACAGGCAACTTCTGAAAATTGGAAAGAAAATAAACACGCCTATAATATCCGAGATTTATTCGGACTTACAAGATCTTAAATCGCAGTATATAACGCAGTATCGCAGTGTCCAATTGAGCACCAGGGATATCTTAAAGACATCATGCTAAAACACCCCCTATACACCAAAGAGGTCTGATGTCCCATCACATTCAGGGGCGGTATTATTTAGAAGACGCCTATTTATTTTCCTATCCCGGTGTTCTTACCCAATCTTGTTCTGCATATCCGCAATTCTCCAGAATGTTCTCGACTACACCCGCACTCCTTCGAGATCATATCTTCCAGACATTTGCTCATACAGCCCTAGAAAAGGAAAACCATATGGCTACACCACCAAGCGCCTCCACCCAAAGTTTCTCAAATTTGGCGATACATATCGCATGCTGATAGCAAAATACGAGCGTAGCGTGCAAGATCTATGGCGTTACGTTTCGTAACTTGTGTCTAATTCCGCTTAACCCGGGGCTAGAGGCCGTATGAACCCATGTACTTCAAGATCCTCATGGTAGTCATATGAACAGTCCCAATCAAAGCGTGACTGAGATACATCATTCTTTAGATGACGACTTTACAAAGAATATTATGGATTACGAATACTGATCAGCGATACGGATTTGATATTTTTGGAACATCATGATGTCTTGCCGGCATCAATGAAAACTGTTGACCGCTTCTCTCTTGCAGGAAACAAGCCTATGTTTATGTATACTATGTTTGCCTTTTTGAATTTGGTGCTAATACTGTTATATGGAATGTGGAATAGGTCTTTGGATTATGGACGCGGATATTCTCTAATGGACGACGGCTGAATTATGAATGACGGACCAGACGCTTGTAATTCTGCATCTTTCGACATAATTTGTATTTTCAATCTTCGTTGTTGAAAATCTCATCAATCAGAAACTAAATAAATTCCCATAATATGAAAACACAACCCCAGTATGCAAACGTAAGTTACGAAATAAATATACCATGTATACGTACCAAAAAGGAAGGAAATCTCCCTGACGAATCACAATTTCCATGAGGGGGTCCAATGTGACTGATGTGTTCCTGAAACAAAGACAAAATTTTAAAATAAATAACGAGAGATCCTGAAGGATCTTGGCGCCCACCATTGTCCGATAATTGTAAGCTAATGACAAGAGGATCTTTTTGTCCATTGTTACTAAGAACAAATGAATGATTTGCAATTTTGTTCGCAGAATTTCGAATGGAAGCGAAGACAAATCTCTTTGACACTTTCGCATGAGCTATGAAACATACTTAATATTTTATAATGAGAAACGAATGCTATTTCTGTTATGTTTACTGGGCTAGTTTGAGATATCTCTTTTAAGATACCATGCTCGAAAATAGTAACATGGTACAAAACTTAATTCTGAAGGGATCCGGTATGTGCAGTAATGTTGAAACTTTAGTGTCTGAATCCTGATTATCTCTCTTGGATCGAAACACGCAGTAGTCTACAGTTGTTGAGTTGTAAGGTTGTGTCACAAGAGTGACGAAACGATGGGGCAGTTCACTTGCAATGGCATGGACTGAAGTAAACTGATTTAAAATTTGAAGAAATACATTTTAATTCGGAATCATTTGAACTCCTTGATATAGAAGGTGAAGGTATGGATATTCTCTATAGTCAATATATAGAATTTGCCCCACCGTTTGATCCGCCTACTCGTGTGATGCAACGTCACAACTCGGGAATAGCGTATAATTTGAAGCGTAACTTGGATTTTCGAATCGGACCAAAAAATGTATCTTGCACAGCTAGGCTCCATGTGGGACCTGTGTACCAAATTTCAGAAAAATCCATGAAGTATTTCCTGAGAATTCACGATAACAATGTTTCAAGGGGAAATTCAAGATGGCCACCTGGCGGCCATATTAGATTTTCGAATCGGACCAAGAAAGGTATCTTGCGCAACTGGACCACATGGGGAACCTGTGTACCAAATTTGAGAAACATCCATGCAGCACTTTCTGAGAAACCACGATAACAAGGTTTCATGAGGAAATCCAAAATGGCCACCTGGTGAGCATATTACATATTCAAATCGGACCGAAAAAGGCATCGTGCACAACTAGTCTCCAAGGGGAAGCTGTGTACCAAATTTGAGAAAGATCCACGCAGTACTTCTGGAGAAATCAAGATAAAGTTTCATGGGGAAATCCAAAATGGCCGCCTGGTGGCCATATTGGATTTTCGAATCGGAACAGAAAAGGCATCTTGCACAACTGGACACCAATGGGAACCAGTGTACCAAATTTGAGAAAGATCCATGCAGTAGTTCCTGAGAAAGCGCATTAACAATGATTCATGGGAAAATCCAAGATGGCCGCCTGGTGGCCATATTGGATTTTGGAATCGGACCAGGAAAGGTATCTTGCACAAGTAGACCACAAGGGGAACCTGTGTATCAAATTTGACAAAGATCCATGCAGTAGTTCCTGAGAATTCACGATAAGAAAATTTCAAGGGGGAATTCAAAATGGCCGCTTGGTGGTCATATTGGATTTTCGAATCGGGCCAAAAAAGGTATCTTGCACAACTGGACCATATGCGACCTGTGTAACAAATTTGAGAAGATCCATGCAGTACTTCCTGAGAAATGACGATAAAGTTTCATGGAGAAATCTAAGATGGGCGCCTGGTGGCCATATTGGATTTTCGAATCGGACCAGAAAAGGTATCTTGCACAACTAGACCCCAAGGGGAACCTGTGTACCAAATTTGAGAAAGATCCATGCAGTAGTTCCTGAGAAATCGCGATAACAAGGTTTCACGGGGAAATCCAAGATGGCTGCCTGGTGGCCATATTGGATTTTTCGAATCGGATCAAAAAAGGTTTCTTGCACAACTAGACCCCAAGGGGAACCTGTGTACCAAATTTGAGAAAGATCCATGCAGTAGTTCCTGAGAAATCGCAATAACAAAGCTTCGTGGGGAAATACAAGATGGCTGCCTGGTGGCCATATTGGATTTTCGAATCGGACCAGGAAAGGTATCTTGCACAACTAGACCCGAAGGGGACCCTGTGTACCAAATATGAGAAAGATCCATGAAGTAGTTCCTAAGAATTCATGATAATAAGGTTTCATGGGGAATCCAACCAGAAAAGGTATCTTGCACAACTAGACCCCAAAGGGAACCAGTGTACCAAATTTGAGAAAGATCCATGCAGTAGTTACTGAGAAATCGCGATAACAAGAAATTGTTTACGGACGACGGACCACGGACAAAAAGCGATTTGAACAGCCCACCATCTGGTGACGGTGGGCTAAAAAATAGAAAAATCTGATCTTAACCAGATGACCACTTTACCGTGATGCTCCAATGTTCATACTGTACGTTCTATTATTGTGAACATAGGTACCATATGGATATTCATCCACAAAAGAGCTTCCGCGTCAATAATCGAAACACCATTTACGGTAAACAGCACCAATTTCAGACAGACACAAAATGAAAATATATATATTCTTTCTTGCAGAGAAGTGGTCAACAGTTTTCAATAATGGTAGCAAGATATAATTACGTCGGTCTGTTCGCAAAATACTTATCACTGACAAATATTCTTCGATGCAATCAAATTCGTTATCTAGGATATAATGTATCTCAGTGACGCTTTAGAATAGAGTAACCGGAAGACTTTTCTGTGAAGTCATGTGGCTCTGTCAGTATGTCGGCACCTCTTCCCGCTTCCCTAATATGTGTTGTAATATATATATGTGCATGCTGTATTCTGTGCTTCATCAGCGTAACTTGCAAATCCATCGAATTGTTGAGACTCTCCGAGTGGAATTCGGTTCCCTTCGTGGATTTCGGCTCCCAAGTTACGAGTACAAACATTGCTACTGTGTGGGTAGGAAAAAGGAATTCTTCTTGTGCTCTAGGCTGGACAGATACCGGCGAAGGTAGAAGTAAGTAATGTTTAACACACAGATATCTCCGGTCTGCATGGCCTTACCAGTAGCCTATAGTATTGGACCCTCCTACAGACGGCCAATTAATGACTGATGCAGCAACAACATTTTCCCAGTTAGATGGCAGATTTTGACATCCAAAACGAGGCCGGACTACATCATGGGTCAACTGAAACGGCCACGTGGTTGTGTACGAAGATTGGGATGGTTCCTATAAATAGTGATCCAATGAGAATGCTCGTCTTAATTTAAAATGGTGCATGTTGAATGACCAATCGCTGGAGGGGGGGGGGGACAGCTGGAACAGCACGCTGAGAACTGTCCTGCAGTCTAGCCTTACCAGTTTCATGGAAACGGATGATTCCTTTCCTGGTTCCACTGAAAATCCAGACTCGTACGGAAACGGTGTTGTATTAAATCCATGTATGTTTACACGAACGCCGGCAGATGGAGAAACGTAGCGGACATAATCCGACTGTTGAATATTCATGATTAAGTGTAACCCTGAAAAAAACATAAAACAAAGAAAACACACACTTGGAAGGCATCAAAAAGCAAATATGTATGGAGCCTATAACAGTGAAATTTCAATCGAATTATCCAACCTCGCAGCACGGAATATCTATCATTTGCGAGATCTAAATCACCCTGGCCTCAGTCACTTTATATGTATTTGTACCCAACATCACTTCGGGAAACGTAGACTTCAACAGCCGAAGAATTAATGAATGGGAAGACATTTAAATGAGAAGATATTTAATTTCACCCCGATGTAAAAACAAACAGGTCTATTAACATGGTACTTAGACAATCCATATAATCTGTTGAGATAGCAAGAGTCGGATCCGAAGTTCAATATTCAGCCGTAGTGCATAAAAGAATTTCAGCGTCAGTAATGGAAATACCTATTTCGTCTGATGGCTAGCACCAAGTCCGGATATGTATGAAATAAAAATAAATAAAAACACAAGACTGTTTCTTACAAGAGAGGATCGGTCAACAGTGTTCAATGATGTCAGCAAGATATGATGTTATTTGCATAAAATCCTAATCGCTGACCAGGATTCTGTATCCAAATGAAAATCCAAGTTGTTTTCCAGAGTATGTGTCTGAGCCACGCTTTGATTGTGCCTGTTCATTTGAACATCATGGTAAAACAAATAATATCCAAACGGCACCTAGCCTGGTTGGAAGCTTAACTCCCTGTAATCACTCGGTTTCATGAAACCAGGTAATCATTCCGTCGGTAGCTCTCTAGTGTTTAAAATGTGCGTACATACTCCCTGGAAATGCATTCATACCACTAACTTTTGGTGCTTGATGTAATCTCAGTTATTGGAGAGGCAGTCACGATCAACACGAGATTTGTCAGTATCACATGTCTGTCTCAACCACTAGATCATCACATCTGGCTTACAACTTCTGTGCGGATTCGGGAAGTGGCTAAGGCAACTGTCATCCATTATCACAAAAAGAGAATCCTCTGAGATGACAAATTACCGAACTTTCCACAATGCTCATTATCACAGCTCGTATGCATGGCATTTGACCTTTCACCTACTCGTCACAACGTTCTGATAAGTCCAATTGGATCTCCTAAATCTCCCACTACACTGCCCGGGCTATGTTGAAATTATGTATGGTTTAATCCCACCATGCGTAGATGACCGAAGTACTGAGAATTGTTCAACACTCGGTCATTCTATCTGAGAACAAGACGAGCATACATTGTTATTATTTCTGATTATATAGCGTTACTTTCAGTGACAAGGCTGAGCCTCCAACATTAGTAAGCTACATTATGTTGCTGTAGTACACAATATTAGCCCAGTGATTAGGATGACACATTATCATGGCAGTATTAAAATCAGTTTCTCGATTCACTTCTTCAGCGAGTAGTCAATCAGCATGCCAATTGAATAACCTGGAGCGAGCGTCTGTTGGGTTCCAGTTTCATAGTTCCAGAAACTGGAAATACAACAGGATATCAAGATGTTCATATTACGCAACAAAATTTCTACATCAGTTGCAAGACAACAGCGCCTATCGCATCTCCAAGAAGCGTTGCTTTGCAATTCGTAGTATAATTTCTGGTCTTTCGCGCATTTTCAGTCCTATGCCTAACATGGTATATTGCCACCGAAAGTCAATCTGACTTTAGCTCCGTGCACGTCATTGGGCATGCGCGCATGACTACGCGAACAACCAATAGAACGTATTTTCGTGGAACATTTTCCGGGATAGTTACTATTGATGGAGATAGTCCATTAAGATTTGTCCGCATCTAACTACAGTGCTATTGGCACGATTTAATATACTCACCGTGGAGTGGTCCAGCTACTGCGCTCATGATTCCATCCGGGTACTTTGTCCGATTAGGAAACGTATAACAAATACCATAGTCGTAGTCTCTCGTAGTTTCGAAATCTCTGCAGAAAGAATAAGTTTCAATCGCAATTGTTGTTACCGTGATGGCATACAATTATATAACACTAGATCATTTTTAAGGTTCTCCAGCGAAATACAAAACAAACCTTAAGAGAGAGAGAGAGTTAAGGTTTAACGTCGCGTTCAGCAATATTTCAGCTATATAGCGACGATTAAACAAAATTCTAAGCATGCTAGCAAAACAATTTAACAACCCAGTAATCTAAGAGTGATCAGCACAACACAATAAAAACCTCTACATACATTAAAATTTATGCAACAGACCGATTTCTCTCAAACTCTAAAATCGACTCTTATTCTACTCGACTAAAGCGATATTCTAAAGCAGCTGCTCGACAAAATGTATCTCTTACAATCTAAACATCTATACAGTCGATAAAAATATGTTTCACATAGATCTGCGTGGCATGGAATACACCTCGGGGCTGGTTCTTCGTTTAGTCGTCGCAGATGTGGTCATTTTCTTAATTTTCAATCACTACTTACGGGAAGGTCAATCAGCATCTTGTTTGGTCAATCTCAGGTGCACCAGTACCAGAAAGGGAACCAATGTAATATCATAATAGGTTCAATAACTAAGAGAGAAAATATTCCCATATTGTTTCCAAGAAACCACGAGTGAACGATAACAGACAAAGGTGACAAAAACATACAAAGGCGTATTTGATCAGAAGTATGACATCTCCCAGACTGATATCCTGACTGCATTATATTCGAAGATATCTGACCGAGTAATTCTGTAATGTAATGGAGAACTTGCCGGTGTCCATTACCCAATGTTGAAGGTATAGCAAATGAACATTTCCGGTTTTACCTCTCGCGAGATGACGTCGTGTCTTGCATGCTGAATGTATAGACATGAACATTTCCGATCACGTGAACGCATGATCGTGAAGAGGCCTATGATGTTTCTGTATCTCAGTCACAGATTTCCACTGTAGCTATGGAAACCTAGACGTTACGTAACCCCAAGCACCGCCTTAACGGAGAACTTGCCTGAACGTTTTTCCAATCTACATTCCCTCCTTGATCAATTCGATGTGTGTGAGAGAGAGAGAATTAAGGTTTAACGTCGCGTTCAGCAACATTTCAGCTATATAGCGACGATCAAACAAAATTCTAAGTATTCAAGTTAATTCGTTGTGGAATAACATGTTCCACGAGAATAACCCAGTAAAATTCGGCTAGAGACCGTTTTTAGTTCGCGCTAAGAAACTATGGCGCCGTCATTAAATATGTCATAGTCAAGATTTAATCACGTCAGAGATGAGAGAGAATAACGTTACTTCGACGCTAACGTTGTGGCGAAGACCACGTGACGCTACCAATGACATCGCCTCTGTTACGTCGTACGGACCGTCATTACTCATAGTGCCTCACTTACGTGTACAAATCTGTTGGCGCCATAGGGTGCAGTCCACACTTGCCACTAACTGATATCTATAATACTATCCTGTTGGACGAAACCATTCCTCCAAACGGGCATATAACAATTGCTGGTTGACCGTACCTACGCGCCACTACAAAGTTGATCGTGGCGGGCCAAAATCTGCACTTTTTCGGGACGCGAAAATGATGGTTCACAGTAAAAAGAATGTTTTTCGAAACACTAAGTTGCAACTGGGCTGCAACGGATAGTGGTTTTTTGAAAATCAGAGGTCTCGGATTTTTTTGAGAACCCCAATCATGGGTTTTCCAAACCTCACTTCCCGTTGCAGCCCAGTTGCAACCAGGTTTTCGAAAACCAGACTTGCAGTTTTTCCAGAACCAAGAAGCAGTGATTCCATACCCCCGATCACAGGTTTTCCAAACCCCACTTCCCGTTGCAGACTTGCAGCAGGATAGCATGCAATTTTGGTAGTTCGAGATACAAAAAAAAATGAAGTAGTTCAAAATGTCATATGAAGTAGTTCAAAATGTCATAGTGTGTCTATATGAATAGCACACATGACACGACGAACAAGCGTAACAGCATGTACCGGTAGTCAGAAAGAATGATGTTATGCCAAACATGGATATCTATAACAGGGTAATGTAATACTTAGTGTAGGTACTTTTATTGAAAACTGAAGACACGTATCTCAATGACCTTCGGATGATAGTGGGGATTCTCTAAAACATTGTGCGTTGGGTACTTTAGCACATCGCCCCCATCAACGTAACACCAGTGTCTGAAAGCTTTGTATCGGTGTTTCTGTGCCTCAAATATAGTGTTTCGAACAACACGACGCGTTTTCAAACACACATTGCGGGGTTTTAAAACACAAGTGTTTGAAACTCTGGTATCCCTGTTTCCGTACCCCAAAAATGGTGTTTGGAGAGCAGAAAATGGGGTTTTGAAAACCCTGCTTTTTAGAGTTAGAAAGGCGGAAATTGTAACCATTTTCTCAGCCTAAGATCTTCCCTGAACATGCGTCAGAGTGCGTAAATTGGAGGCTAAATTTTCAAACTTTCTCTCTCGGACCCATCCCCGATTTGGCACCCTCAATGTTGAATTGCTTCCGCCGCGCCTGTGGTGCTCTTTGGTCTCAATCTTCCTTATATGATCAACGGGTTCAACGCTGTTAATGTTTGGTGCACTCGATGATACTCAATGCGTACCTAATCAAAAGGAATTGTTTTCTGAAAATAATCACAACCAGATTGACCACGGCGGCTGAAAACTTGTTACATATCTTTAGTTGTTAGAGATTTTTTTGATGGACTATATCCTGAACTACTGAAGTAACAGGGGCGTTTTCTACGTCGTTAACAAGTAATTTACTTTCTTCACCATGGAGATGGGAGCGCTAACCCTTTTGTTTTGACCTATATAGGCATAAAAATAACCAATGTGTAACAACTATAGCCACGATCTACCCTAGGAAACGTGTGTAATTTTCTAACAGCCAGAAAAGATAAAAAAAAAAACTCGACGGATTCATTGCACCGTATATTATTTACCTTCTGGTCTTAAAGGGACAAATAACGTCTACGTTTTCAATCTTTTGACTCCACCCCCTCCCTCCCCTCGCCCAACTCCCCGCCTCACCCCACCGTTTTTCAAGTTTGCTGGGTACCGGTGTAGAGGCTAAGAGTGTCCGTGAGCATAGAGTGTGCGGGTCGTATCTTTTAACCCAGGTAGGACACTCCTCGCCATTCGCGCAGATATGGGGGGACACTGTTCGCCTACAGGAGAGAGAGAATTAAGGTTTAACGTCGCATTCAGCAATATTTCAGCTATTCAGCGACGATCAAACAAAATTCTAAGGATTCAATTCAACAACTCAGTAAACTATTCTGTAAAAACTGGTACAAACATTAAAATTTGTACAACAAACCAATCTCTCTCAAATAATTTAAAATACAATCTTCTTTTACTCGGCTGAAAAGATCTTCCAGCGTAGCTGCTCGATAAAAAGTATCTCTTACAATCTTAAAATCTATGCAGTCTATGAGAATATGTTTCACCGTGAGATCTTCATGACATGGAATACACCTTGGGACCGGCTCCTGTTTTAGTAAATATTCGTGGGTTAATCGTGTATGACTGTTCCTGCATCGTCTAATCATGGCCTGATCGAAACGTTTCTGACTGTAACCAACAGGTTTTTTTAACTCGTGAAGTTTGTTATTATCCATAGTATCCCATAAAGATTGATACAGCTTTCTTACATAAGCGCAGATAGATGGTCTGAAATCGCTGTATGGGATTCCAACAGGATCAACTCCTTCATCTAGAGCTGCCTTAGCCAATCTATCAGCTTCAGTATTGCCTTTGATGTCAACGTGACTAGGCACCCAACAAAACACAATATCTATCTGTTGGATCAAATCTAGTGTCATATAATTGTAGAATTTTCAAGATGGTGGGATGAGTTGAATTTCCACGTTTAATCGCTTTAAGGCATGATAGTGAATCCGAGAATATGACATATTTTCCCCTTCTAGTGGATCCAATACCTTCTAAAGCTGATAATAGAGCTTTTGCTTCTGCAGTAAATATGGAACTTTTACCTGGTAGACGACAGGTTTTAGTTTTGGAAGTAAAGATAGTAGCACATGCTACTCTCTCACCGTATTTACAACCATCTGTATAAATAACCTGATGGGATCTGTATTTCTCTCTCAGTAGGCCAAATTCTTGTGTATATACGAGCTGGCTCGTGTTTGCCTTTTTATATTTCGTCAGTGAAATATCTACTTCTGGTTTGGTTAACTACCATGGTGGAGTAAGCAAGAGCTCGTTAGGTAAAATTTGACCAACTTTAATACCAGCTGCTACAATGTGTGGTTTCATTCGGATTCCAAGAGGTGGAATATTCGAGGGCTTCGTTAAATAGAAATCTGCGTACTGACGGTTGAAAACACAGTTATATGCAGGATTTGAGCAGTTCGAACGCAGTTTTGTGATATATTGCAGCGAAAGTTTAATCCTTCGAAGTTCTAAAGGAAATTCATCCGCTTCGACATACAAGCTTTCTTTAGGTGATGTTCTGAACGCACCGAGGCAAAGTCTTAATCCTTGATGGAGAATAGGATCTAGCTTTGCCAAGTTTGACTGGCTTGCACCACTGTAAACAATAGAACCATAATCGAGTTTGGAACGAACAAGTGATCGATATAAATGAAGAAGAGTTTGCTGATCTCCTCCTCACTTGTAGCTGGCAACTACTTTCAACAAATCTAGAGCTTTCGTGCATTTGGGTTTTAAGCAATTTATATGTGATTTGATTGTTAGTCGTTGGTCAAACAATATGCCTAGGAATTTGACCTCTTTTACCACTTTGATATCAGTTCCATCTAATGCAAGTTCTGGACCTTTGTGCTGGAAATATTTTCTGCAAAAGTGTATACAATTTGTCTTAGCTTTGGAGAATTTGAAGCCATTTTCTAGACACCATTTTTTAATTCTGTTTAGACAAATTTGTAATGTTCTCTCTATATTGTTCGCCTAAAATAAAGATAGGAAATAGGACACTGGTCACCAGGACATTCTATTGCAGCACATCGGTACGCGTCAGTTTCTTGAAAAACTGAATTTTATTTTGTGGTGTTTCGACACACTCCGATTAGTTTGCGAGAAAGCGAGAAGTTGTTTTTTAATCACGTCGGTCTTCAAACCCAACCATAGTGTTTCAAAATCCCAGAAGACATGACTTGTAAACCGTCAAGTTGTCGGAAAACCAAACATCGGTGTTTCGAAACACACAAGTTTTAAAACCAGGCTGCAGTGTATTGAAAAACCGAAACCTGGGTTTCTCAAACCATGAAGTCGTGTTTCAAAACACATTCTTTTTACAGTGTTCCTTTATGGCAATAAAATTTTACACAAAAAAACACGAGTAGATCGACGCCGTTATTTTTCGCCTTTTTAAAATGCCCGTTGGACATGGAACACTTTCACATGCACAAAAAGAAAATCATTTCATACGTTTTCTCTGGGTGGTGGGTCGATTTGACACATTTTCATACATTTTTTCCGGAAAAGTTGAATGAGGTTTAAGGAGGATTGCGCGTATGTTCTTTTCAGTTGCAATATCTCACTTGTCTTCTGAAATAATGGCACGAGTATGCCCATTCAGAAAATATATACTATTACAGGGTTTTTGATGAAGACTTTCCAACTCTTTATGGCCGAAGAGCCGAACCCATGCCTATTTTCAGTCGCACATAATTTAGGTGCGTACAGCACCATACGGCCACTCCTCCAAAGTAAACACACCCCGAATTATCATAACGCTGGATTATTTCTGTGAAATCCCGTGTTTCATGATCATTTCTGTGAAATCCCGTGTTTCATGGATCATTTATACAATGAAAATTCCTGAAAAAAAAATGACGTTGGAGAGACTTTTTTCAAGCCGAATTTCTAACCTGAATCGAGGAGCTATGATATACGCGACTGTTATTACTATTGAAAGAGGGAAATTTTCATGCAACACCCGGCTACTCGAACACGTCTGTGTGTGTCCCATCCTGTTAAGATGTGATTGCACGTCAACTCACTGATGTTCCACTGTAGCATTGGAGAGTCTACTTGGTTTACGAAACAATCATTTACTTGATTTATATAAAAATATTAACAGCCAGCAGCTATTCCAGAAACTGGCATGACAGCAACGGTGGTCACCTCAGATACAAGTGTCCATTGGTGAGTTTTACCGCAGACCAAACGGCAAAATACGAAAAGAATAAAATGTGAATCACACGAGAGTTGAGGGATTTTGTTTATTGCTACGGCACATTAATATGTTTTATCACAGACAAGGCGGCAAAATACGAAAAGACTAAAATGCGAATCACGTCAGAGAGATTTTGTTTACTGTTACGGACGGACGGACACCTGTATCACATGTTCATATATTCATGTATATAGTGTTACGATAAACATTACTTACTCTTCGTAACAGTCTCTGCCGCCGAATGTGCATTTAATTATGAAAGATTTCAGTGGCTGTACGTATCGACTTAGTTCCATTCCATCTAGTTGTGCCAGCCTCAACTTGAACTCGCCCGCACCTTTAAAAAGGGGATTATAACCTGAAAATGAGTCAAAATATTTCCCGAGTGAGTTTTAGATCTTCTGAGTCTCATTCCGTTCACACGAATCAGGTACACACGGCGAAACTAGACGTGGCCATTAGCTATTCCCATATCGACCACCCGGAAACTCTCGATTATTACATGGGGATGAGAGAGAGAGAGAGAGAGAGTATTCTAAGTATTCCAACAAAAAAAAGTCAACAACCCAATAATCCAGAAGTAATCAGCACAACGCACAAAACATGTACATACATTAAAAAAATATACAACAAACCGATTTCTCTCAAATAACCTAAATAGTCTTCTTTTACCCGACTTAAAAGATCATCTTCTGGGCGCATCCTAAAGGAAGGCCGCTGGGAAGGCGGCCTTCCCAAAGGAAGGCGGTCGATAAAAAACATATGTTACAAGGCTCAGAGGAAGATAATTTATGCCTAGATGTATTACTTGTGCAAATTTATACCGATTTCATATATTTGTAGGTACCCATAAAGTCCTACGGCCACAAGAATCGCGTATAATACTTCACGGCTGGCGAAAATCAAAATGGCGGTCGACCGGGAAGGCGGGGGCATCGAAAAACCGGATCGCTTTCCAATTTACAAATACGGAAATGAACATTAATATACTTTGGGACTAGCCAAAGGAAGACTTTGCCTGATTGGATGAAACGCGAATGAATTAACAAATACTGAAGTGAACTTTACTTTACCTTATCCAAATATGGATTTAGATCAGCGTTTATTCGGTGTTATTTTCAGAATGAATTGTTTTAAAATGAATCAATTAACAATGACAAGAATTTGTATTTTGGATTGTGAAAATTAAATGCATGTATTGTCCACTTTTAGCGCTCTCAACACCTATTTTGATATGACTTCATTAGACACTTATTGTATTATTGTATTGGCTAAAGAAACGAATGAAACACAAATTCACTATTTCAGAGCATATTAAGCAGTTGTTGAATATTGTGTCCTTATGTTTGACGCTAAGTCCACAAACCCAGGGTGCCAACAATGAAGTACCGTTGGCTATTGTCTCTGTGATCGCCCTAATCACAGGCCCTATGACAAGACACTATTGAAATCAATACACAGGAGACAATTTAATCCATGCAGACTTTGATTTTCATTCTGCTCATTTGTTGGGAATGTTAACTATTAGTGACCTCTTTGAGTACTAAACAACAAAGCGGTTAGCCAATACAATAAAGTACCTAATGAAGTTATATCAAAAGAAGCGTTGAGAGCGCTAAAAGTGGACAATAAATGCATTTAATTTTCACAATCCAAAATCTTATCATTGTTAATTGATTCATTTTAAAACAATTCATTCTGAAAATAACACCGAATAAACGCTGATCTAAATCCATATTTGGATAAGGTAAAGTAATGTTCACTTCAGTATTTGTTAATTCATTTGCGTTTCATCGAATTAGGCGGAGCCTTCCTTCGGCTAGTCCGTAAGTATATTAATGTTCATTTCCGTATTTGCAAATTGAAAATCGATCCGGTTTTTCGATGCACCCGCCTACCCGGCCGGTCGCCATTTTGATTTTCGTCAGTCGGGACGGTCATGGAGAAATATACGCGATTGTTGTGGTCGTAGGACTTTGTGCGTACCTACAGATATATGAAATCGGTATAAATTTACACAAGTAAAAGCCCTGTAACATATGTTTTTATCCACCGCCTTCCTTTGGGAAATTAAATTAGTAAATGCATGCTTTCTATTTCTCAACTGTTGAACTGAATGCAGCTGATTCAGACATGTATCAAACAGGGGAGACAACTTCATGGGATAAATGCCATATACATGTAGAGGAGACAACTCTGAATAGTCCAACCTCATAGTATAGTCAGAACTGGATTCAGTTTGGAGGGGACTGTGACCTTGATCTTTGAGTGAGTGAATGAGTGAATAGAATTTAATGTCGCTTTCAACAATATTTCAGCTTTATCGCGATGAACCAACTGATCACCCAGCAAAGTTGTGTTCCTGCTACTTCAAAGAAAAACTCTTTGAAGCAGCATGGGACCAGATACCCTCCATCCACTCCATAAAACACTGAGGACAGCACACAAGACACTTGACCTTTGACCTACTGACCACAAATGAATAGGGTTCCTCTTTGCCCTGCTGATATCGCACAGACAACAAATGTTAATGGATGGATAGATGGATACTTGGACAGAACTCATCGAAGACAAGGCCTTGTCTTCGATGAACATATAAAAATGTGACTCAAACAATTCCTGATTTTGGGGACAGTGACATCTATCGGCAAATCTTTTATACGCATATGCACAATTCTTGTGTTTTTGAACATTTCGGAAATCATAAAAATAAGAATTTAAAAAAGTTTCGGGTCGCTACCACTTTTGTTCGGTCAAGTTACCGCAAACAAAGTATATTTTAATTTTGGCCTTACCCTAATTTGGGCACAACCAGCGCGACAATATTTTTGGGGGCAGGGGAAACGCACTCAAATTAGTGAAAATATTGATTCTGGCAAAGTAGGCAAGCTTTTACTAAAATATGACGCTTAATTGACATAACTGAACTTTGATTATCAATACAAGAAAAAAAATATGTTTTTTGTTTTTGTTTTTTTAGTCCTAATTTTGGATACAACGTTTAATATATCAAGGGGTATTCTAAAGCCCTGGTTACTATATCTTATGCATGAAAAAACCAGGTTGGAATTTCAGTTGGGGCTGGCCACCATAACAGTTGTGCTGGCTCCAGGGGGTTAAACTGTTTCTTTACTCTATGAACCATGTATACATCCTCATAACACATATTTGTTAAAATTAACAAGCGGAGGAAATTCCTACTTTGCTTTGGGGTGCCTTTTAATCCATGAGTGGCTTCTTCATACCTACAGTGCAGAGAGTGAATATGGCTCGTGAATAAAGATCTCTGGCCACAGTCTTGGCATATGATTGAGAAAGATTACAAATATATTCCTTGCTGTCATGTTTGTTTGACTACACAAGACAACTTTTTTTCATCATGATTCACATTCAAAATTCTTTTTTGAAGAGGGCTGTTTACAGGATTCGGATACATTTATGACACTTGATCAAGCTGTTGGTAATTAACTCTTTACCATTTTGTGGATTAATGACAAAGGAATTTATGGCCAATATTATTCTGAGTATGTTTATTTGATCAGTCAAGGTACCTATTTCCTGTTAAAAACCTGTGCAACCAAATTCATTCTTATGATGAAAGCCTACTTGTACATGTGTATATTAGATTGCTAGAAATCCAATCAGGTCTGGCCCCAAAACTGGGTCAGCAAAACAACTGGCCTACATGTAGAAAGCTCCCCTCACTTTGCTGTACATGGAATCCACTGGCTTGGCTGTGAGGGTCTCAAGGAACACTCAAATTCATTAGATAAAATCCCCTTCTAAACACAGTGAAGAAATGAGGAAAGGAAAGAGCTACATGTAATTGGAAATGCAGTATACAACAAATATACATTAATATTGACCAAACAAGCCATTTCATGTCAAAAAATGTGTGACAAACACAGAAAAAAATCAACTAGCAATATTCCTCTTATAGTCCGTGGTTTAGCAGACGACAGTCTCTGGTCTAGCAGACGACATACTTTGAACTAGAAACTAGGAAATCCACAAAAGCAACAACTGAGCACTTAAAAAACATCAAGACACGTCTACTATATTCAGCTTACGTAAAAGAATAAAAACAAGGTTATCAGGAAGAAAAAGCTTCAGAACTATTTCTTTCAGCGTAAGAACTTTGTTTTGTGCACGAGTAAACCGGGCACATCCTGTTCCAAGAGTTACAGACCCTAACGGGTCTACATCGATATATAAAAACGTTTGAATATCCCAAATGGTCCTATCAACAATAATAATAAAGGGTGCCTGGTTTTACTATGAGAACACTTACCTTGATACCAATCCATGCCAGAAATATCCTGCAAAGAAATACAGACGATATGACTAACCAAAGATAACATACTGGGGGGAGAGAGAGAGAATTAACGTTCAATAATATTTCAGCTATAAAGTGATCAAACAAAATTCTAAGTATTCCAACAAAAAAGTGAACAACCCAGCAATCCAGAAGTAATCAACACAAGACACCAACCACATGTACATACATTAAAAGTTAGGCAACAAAACGATTTCTCCCAAATGACCTAAAATACAGTCTTCTTTTACCCGACTAAAAAGATCTTCTAAAGTAGCTGCTTGATAAGAATCTCTTACAATCTTAAAATCTATACAGTCGATCAGAATATATTTCACTTTGAGATCCTCGTGGCATGGAATACACTTTGGGGCTGGTTCCTTTTTCAGTAAATGTTCGTGAGTTAATCGCGTATGGCCGATTCTACAACGCCTGATCATGGCTTGGTCGAAACGTTTCTGGCTGCCCAGATGAGTATATCCTACAGTTTTACAACATTGGGAGACCTAGTTCAGCAACAGGAACATACCTCACACACAATTTCCATACAAAGCTACGGCCCTACTATTATAGCTTCGCTGTACCTCAGCCAAAACGTTTTTTGGCACTCCCCGCACATGGCTATTCTGACAAATGACTGCGCGGGGAGCGGCCTAAACTGACGGGATTTCCTGTAGTGTTTTGCTTATTATTCCTGAATCAGGCACTAGTGTTGGGTCGAATTCACCGCAGCCTAGCTAATAATTAGTTATCGAAATGTACTTCGCCTTGTTAAAGAGCAAACGGATTTTTCTTTTTACAAAAAACTGAACACCATTTTTATCGAAATCAAAGCGTCATATACATCTATAGCAGGATGGAACCAAATACCATTATGTCAAGATATATCTGATAAAGAAGATTGACCTAGTAATTGTACGTTTGTGAAATGATTTTCTGGTGCTAGGCTATATGAATAATTGACATGTAGCACTGACTAATAGAACAGACGAATCCTGCTTGGAATTTGCCTCACAAGCAGAATAATACATAAACTAACCCTGGCAAATGAAAAAAAATAACTAAATTGAGCAATGTATTGTCATTGTTTTATGACACGCTGTCCCGTTCCCCAGCTCCACTGTCAGTGAACGTACAATTCCGTATCTACTGCAATAATGAGGGAGGTGATAACATTGGCTTAACCAAAGTATCACAATATAGGCCAATTGACAATGTTGAAATAGAGACGTATATCTTGAAATCATAATTTACCGCATGTGAAGCATTTCCGTTGTCCATCTCCCAGCTCCAAAATTGGTCAATATATTTGCGTAGGCCACTAAGGAAGTTTTCAATGTCCTGGTTCTCCTTGATGGTCTTGCTATTCACGGCATTGTGGTTGCACAGAGTGACAGACGGAAACTGAAGAGACCGGTTAATCAGCTCCACCTTGGTGTTGTAGGGAAAACTGTGAAAAGTAATGTTGTATTCTTATAGATAGTACAATTCATTTGAGAACGAAAAATATTGGTTGAAATACTGGTGATATCCATCTCACGAATAAGGCCTTATCTACAGGCACGGCGGGAACATTTTCTGATTGCCCCGCCCAAATGCCCCAGCACTCCTAGACGAACGCAGACGCATTCTGTGGCCGTTGCCCGGGAACTAAATATACAACTTTACTCTCAATTATCATTAACATTTGTACGTCAGTTTTCAGATTCTTTCATGGGCAAAAAATAAATTCAGGGTACAGTCGTATCTGTTTAAATGTCTATCTTGAACAAAAAAGCGGACTTTTAGCAAAATTTTATACCGATACATTATTTGGGGAAATTCTTTTCCAACAAAACCCCAATGTTCATATACTGATGCTTCAAAAGTTCTCAAAGATCGATCGTCTGTGATCTGACAACTCCACAAAGCGATTCACTGCCTTCTTTATATCAGGATTGTCAGTATGGTACTTGCAGACGTTAAACGCAACATTACAAGGGCAGTGGAAAACAATGCCGGCGTACTGACAGGAAGTCATATGACCCCGAAGACAAATATTCTGATGTATATTTCTAAACACAAAAGTGATCCATTTGATGATTTGTATTCCAGCCACGCTTTTATTGTAGTTGTTCATGTGGTCATATTGAATGACATGACCACAGGGTCGCTTGAGCGGTATTAGATACAAATAATTTAGAGCGAGAGAGAGAGAGAGAGAGAAAATTAAGTTTTAGCGTCGCGTTCAGCAACATTTCAGCTATATAGCAACGATCAAACAAAATTCTACGGATTCAATTCAACAACTCCGTAAACTATTGCGTAAAAACTGGTACAAACATTAAAATTTGTACAACAAACCAATCTCTCAAATAATTTAAAATACAATCTTCTTTTACTCGGCTAAAAAGAGAGAGACAGAGAATTAAGGTTTAATGTCGCATTCGGCTAAAAGATCTTCCAGCGTAGCTGCTCGATAAAAAGTATCTTTCACAATCTTAAAATCTATGCAGTCTATGAGAATATGTTTCACCGTGAGATCTTCATGACATGGAATACACCTTGGGACCGGCTCCTATTTTAGTCAATATTCGTGGGTTAATCGTGTATGACTGATCCTGCATCGTCTAATCATGGCCTGATCGAAACGTTTCTGACTGTTCAAATGCGTATAACCAACAGTTTTTTTAAACTCGTGAAGTTTGTTATTATCCATAGTATCCCATAAAGATTGAAACAGCTTTCTGACATAAGCGCAGATAGATGGTCTGAAATCGCTGTATGGGATTCCAACTTCTTCATCTAGAGCTGCCTTAGCCAATCTATCAGCTTCAGTGTTGCCTTTGATGTCAACGTGACTAGGCACCCAACAAAACACAATATCTATCTGTTGATCAAATCTGGTGTCATATAATTGTAGAATTTCCAAGATGGTGGGATGAGTGGAATTTCCATTCTTAATTGCTTTAAGGCATGACAGTGAATCTGAGAATATGACATATTTTTTCCTTCTAGTGGATCCAATACCTTCTAAAGCTGATAATAGAGCTTTTGCTTCTGCAGTAAAAATGGAACTTTTACCTGGCAGACGATATGTTTTAGTTTTGGAACTAAAGATAGTAGCACATGCTACTCTCTCACATCTTTAGAACCATCTGTATAAATAGCCTGATGTGATCTGTATTTCTCTCTCAGTAGACCAAATTCTTGTGTATACACGAGCTGGCTCGTGTCTGCCTTTTTATATTTAGTCAGTGAAATATCTACTTCTGGCGTGGCTAACTGCAATGGTGGAGTTGGCAAGAGCTCGTTAGGTAAAATTTGACTAACTTTAATACCAACTGCTACAAGGTGTGGTTTCATACGGATTCCAAGAGGTGGAATAATCGAGGGTTTTTGTGAATATAAATCTGCGTACTGAAGGTTGAAAACACAGTTATATGCAGGATTTGAGTGGTTCGAACGCAGTTTTGTGATATATTGCAGCGATAATTTAATTCTCCGAAGTTCTAAAGGAAATTCATCCGCTTCGACATACAAGCTTTCTTTGGGTGATGTTCTGAAGGCACCGAGGCAAAGTCTTAGTCCTTGATGGAGAATAGGATCTAGCTTTGCCAAGTTTGACTTGCTTGCACCATTGTAAACAATAGAACTATAATCGAGTTTGGAACGAACAAGTGATCGATATAAATGAAGGAGAGTTTGCTGATCTCCCGCCCACTTATAGCTGCCAACTACTTTCAACAAATCTAGAGCTTTCATGCATTTGGCTTTTAAGCAATTTATATGTGATTTGAATGTTAGTCGTTGATCAAACAATATGCCTAGAAATTTGACCTCTTTTACTACTTTGATTTCAGTTCCGTCTAATTTTAGTTCTGGATCTTTGTGCTGGAAATATTTTCTGCAAAAGTGTATACAATTTGTCTTAGCTCTGAAGAATTTGAAGCCATTTTTCAGACACCATTTCTGAATTTTGTTTAGACAAAGTTGTAATGTTCTCTCAATATTGTGTATACTTTTCCCACTACACGATATATTGAAATCGTCTACAAAAAGTGAGCCATCAATTGATTTATTCAGAACTGCAGCCAAGCTGTTGATCTTGATACTAAACAGAGTAGTAGACAAAATACTGCCCTGTGGGACACCCTGGTCTTGAGAGAGAGAGAGAGAGAGAGAGAATTTAGGTTTAATGTCGCATTCAGCAATATTCCAAGTAAATTCAAAAACTCGGTAAACTAATGCGTTAAAACAGGTACAAACATTAAAATTTGTACAACAAACCAATCTCTCTCAAATAATTTAAAATACAATCCTCTTTCACTCTGCTAAAAAGATCTTCCAGCGTAGCTGCTCGATAAAATGTATCTCTTACAATCTTAAAATCTATGCAGTCTATGTTTCACCGTGAGATCTTCATGGCGAGGTATACACCTTGGAATCGGCTCCTGTTTCAGTAAATATTCATGAGTTAATCGTGTGTGACCGATCCTACATCGTCTGATCATGGCCTGGTCAAAACGCTTATGACTGTTCAGATGAGTATAAACAACCGTTTTTTTGAACTCGTGAAGTTTGTTATTTTCCATAGTATCCCATAAAGATTGAAACAGCTTTCTGACATAAGCGCAGATAGATGGTCTGAAATCGCTGTATGGGATTCCAACAGGATCAACTTCTTCATCTAGAGATGCCTTAGCCAATCTATCAGCTTCAGTGTTGCCTTTGATGTCAACGTGACTAGGCACCCAACAAAACACAATATCTATCTGTTGACCAAATCTGGTGTCCTATAATTGTAGAATTTTCAAGATGGTGGGATGAGTTGAATTTTCACTTTTAATTGCTTTAAGGCATGATAGTGAATCTGAGAATATGACATATTTTTTCCTTCTAGTGGATCCAATACCTTAAGCTGATAATAGAGCTTTTGCTTCTGCAGTAAAAATGGAACTTTTACCTGGCAGACGATATGTTTTAGTTTTGGAACTAAAGATAGTAGCACATGCTACTCTCTCACCATCTTTAGAACCATCTGTATAAATAGCCTGATGTGATCTGTATTTCTCTCTCAGTAGACCAAATTCTTGTGTATACACGAGCTGGCTCGTGTCTGCCTTTTTATATTTAGTCAGTGAAATATCTACTTCTGGCGTGGCTAACTGCCATGGTGGAGTTGCCAAGAGCTCGTTAGGTAAAATTTGACTAACTTTAATACCAGCTGCTGATTCCAAGAGGTGGAATAATCGAAGGTTTTTGTGAATATAAATCTGCGTACTGAGGGTTGAAAACACAGTTATATGCAGGATTTGAGTGGTTCGAACGCAGTTTTGTGATATATTGCAGCGATAATTTAATTCTCCGAAGTTCTAAAGGAAATTCATCCGCTTCGACATACAAGCTTTCTTTGGGTGATGTTCTGAAGGCACCGAGGCAAAGTCTTAGTCCTTGATGGAGAATAGGATCTAGCTTTGCCAAGTTTGACTTGCTTGCACCATTGTAAATAATAGAACTATAATCGAGTTTGGAACGAACAAGTGATCGATATAAATGAAGCAGAGTTTGCTGATGTCCCGCCCACTTATAGCTGGCAACTACTTTCAACAAATCTAGAGCTTTCATGCATTTGGCTTTTAAGCAATTTATATGTGATTTGAATGTTAGTCGTTGATCAAACAATATGCCTAGAAATTTGACCTCTTTTACTACTTTGATTTCAGTTCCGTCTAATTTTAGTTCTGGACCTTTGTGCTGGAAATATTTTCTGCAAAAGTGTATACAATTTGTCTTAACTCTGGAGAATTTGAAGCCATTTTTCAGACACCATTTCTGAATTCTGTTTAGACAAAGTTGTAATGTTCTCTCAATATTGTGTATACTTTTCCCACTACACGATATATTGAAATCGTCTACGAAAAGTGAGCCATCAATTGATTTATTCAGAACTGCAGCCAAGCTGTTGATCTTGATACTAAACAGAGTAGTAGACAAAATACTGCCCTGTGGGACACCCTGGTCTTGATCAAAATGATCAGACATAGTTGTACCCAATCGAATTTGGAATTGTCTATCATTCAAAAAGTTGAAAATAAAAACGGGTAAACGACCTTTTAATCCCATCTTTTGAAGATCTTTAAGAATCCCGTATTTCCATGTAGTATCGTAGGCTTTTTCTAAATCAAAAAAGATAGAAACCACATGTTCGTTCTTGGCGAAAGCATTCTTAACATACGAATCTAATCTGACTAAATGATCAATGGTACTTCTATTTTTCCGGAAACCAGCTTGTATATCAGTAATTTTCTTTTCATTTTCCAGGTACCAAACAAGGCGATAATTTATCATGCGTTCCATTGTTTTGCAGACACAGCTAGTCAGTGAAATCGGACGATAATTACCAGGGTCTGTATGGTCACGACCAGGCTTTGGTACTGGTATAACTATGGCATTGTGTCATGACGGACGAAATTCTTCTCTATACCAAAGTCTATTGAATATGCGTAATAGGATTTCTAGAGATGATTCCGGTAGATGTTTCAAAAGCTGATAATGAATATTATCAGGGCCTGCAGCAGAATCATGAGCTTTCGTGAGAGAAGCATGAAGTTCTTCAATTGTAAACGAAGCGTTATAGCCTTCATGGTTACCGGAGGTGAATTTAATTTCATTTTTTTCTTCTCTTTTTTTGAAACTTTGAAATTAAGGTACATAATTTTCTGATGAAGAGTTCTTGGCAATTGTTTCTCCTAATTTATTTGCAATTTCTACTGTCAGTAATCACCTGATTTCCATCGTTGAGATGATGAAAGCTGGACTTGGAGCTTTTACCTTTTATTAATATACTGGACTCCCAAAATGCATAAATCACCATACAAAGCTAGATTCATAGCTGGTTCTAGAAGCTGCACCACCAAGCTTCTTTCAACCCTATTGACGAGGGCCCTTCAGGAGGTAAAAGCATTTTGGGAAAGGTATTGCGCCATTATTTCTAAGAACTCTGGCGTTGAATGTATGTGGATATTGAAAAACTCAAAATGTCTTACGGAAGAACTTGATGCTAAAGGTCACATACCGTACAGACATGTATCCACATGGGATTTCTCGACTCTCTATACTACAATCCCTCATCAGGACCTTATTGACCGTCTAAGTTCATTAATAGTATCTGTGTTCAAGAAAACTGATCGTAGATATATTAATGTCGGAAGCCATAAAGCATTCTTTAGCTCGACTACATACAAGAGATATCATTCATGGGATGTTTCTTTGTTTATAGAGTTGCTTGAATTTCTCATTAAAAATATCTATGTGAAATTTGGCAACACAATATATCAGCAGCATATAGGTATTCCAATGGGTACTAATTGTGCATCCCTGTTGGCCGACCTGTATCTGTTCTCTTAGGCACCGTTTCCAATTATCGTTCGCGAATGAATCGTTTATTTCGTCAAATTTTCTCGAAGTCGCGATTTTCCAAGGCGCGAGGGAATGGGTTTTTTTCTTCAAAATAAACGATTCATTCGCGATCGCTGTTCGAATGGTTTTTTTTCTGTTGGCAATCGTTTTTCAATCGAGAAAATTCTCGCGAATAAAAAGCGATATCGCGATTCAATCGCTTTTTAATCGAGAAAATATAAACGATTGAAAAAAAACGATTGAGGATTATAGCCGAAAGTAGTACGCCATTGGTTCAGCCTGACTGACCCGCATACACGTTCGAGTTTCTAACACTTCAGTCAGACTATATAAAGTTCGATCATTTTTTCTTCTTCCTTTTCCATTCTTTGCCTAGTGTAAAACTATAGCATGTTTCTGTACAGTTGGCGGTTATATAGATACGATGGGGATATTGAAAGAAATTGAAAAAAATATCTATATATATACATAGGAATAATGGTTATGCATATAATTATAACTTCATATTTACATATATTTTGTACGGGACACAGACCCAGATATGGTCAGATTGGGTCATTTGCACTTGCAATTTCGTCTATTATTTTGGGTATTTCTGTGTTTTAAAGCCGGTATTATTCCAGATTTCTTGTGTAGTATTTTTCGTGAACGTTTTTGGCATCTGTGCGGGCTGAAATTTTGAGTTGATTCGTCAGATTTTCGCTGTACGCGTGGTTTTTTTTCCTACGATCACCATTTTCCTTGTGTAGATAGATGGCGCTGTATTGAATATAACATTGTCATACGGGGTTTTGAGTCTTCGAAAGCACTTAATTATTAATATATAGCGCGGGCTATTTGTAAAAATTTTCACAACTGGTTAATCCAGTAAGAGATGAAATTATATACTATTCAATTGGTTTTTGGCTTGAGCTTCGCTTTGGAATCATTCATAGTTCATTTATCAAAATATAAAATTAAAATAAAAATTATTGTACATATGCGAATCCAACCGTTATATGCGATTCAATCACCATTGTGATATGTATTTGATATAAATATGAAATCACTGCCGCGAATATTCTTATAATAAATAAAATTAACTTGATGGTGATTTTTTGAACTTATTCACATCTCAATAGTTTAAAAACTGTACCAAAACATGAATGGATACCCTTTCCTAATGTATGTTTTACTATAACAAAATATACATATTTAATTACACTATTTTTCACCTTAATTAACCTAGAAATTCTCGGCTGGAGGGCTAAGCTGTTCTGGGTTATCGCCATGCGCCCATTCACACCTCTATGAAGCCTGTGCCGTAACCATTCTGATAATGCAATCAACGACGAACTCAAATCCACTTATGACCTGTACCCGGTATTTACAAAACAAGATATTGTGACTATCATCCTATATTGTTTATACCAAGTTGCATGAATATATGAGGAAATTATCGAAAGTATGAAGAGAATGACTGAACATTAATACATTGTCGACTCACACGATTATTGAATAAACATGTAATTTTGTCATTTACGCTTCGCCAGAGTAAATCTGAGCGCGAACGTCACAGGAAGCATGGTACAGGTATATGTATAGATATTTCCAGCATACGCCCTACTTCGGCTTGTAGGAGACTATAGATCGTGAATCATATATATTATTCGGTTATCTTGCGCATTTATACAGTATAGTATAGTAATATAGGTTTTTCCATCGACAAATCCGCAATCAACATTACATGTAGTTCCCAGTTCGCGGATAGAGCGGCGTACGACGGCAACACGGCCTATGTGTCAAATATCACTCCGCCTCACGATTCTCTCGCGCCTTGAAAAAAACGATTCTCTCGCGATTGAAGATTCGCGATCAAGAACGGATCGCGCATGGGTAAACGATTCAAAAACGATATCGCGAGAGAATGGTTTTTTCCAGAAAAGGTTCAATCGTTTTTTCTAATTTTTTTTCTCGATATCCTCGCGACTGATTCGCGACTGATCGTTTTTCAATCGAGAAAATTGAAGAAAAATCGCGACTGAAGAAAAAACGATTAATGGAAACGATCCCTTATGAATATGACTATATGCAGGCGCTTTCAAAAACCGATCCATTCAAAGCCCGTTCCTTCTCATTCACCAAACGCTATATAGACGATCTTCTCGCTGTGGATAATCGCTATATAAATGACGCAGTGAAGGATATATATCCACCTTCACTGGATTTGAAGGAAACTACAGATAGCCCTACAGGCACATCTTATTTAGATCTCTATCTCTATAAAAATGAAGCGGGCATTCTCTCTCGTCGACTTTATGACAAAAGAGATGATTACAATTTCGACATCGTAAACTATCCCTTTCTGGATAGTAATATTCCAGTGGGACCTGCATATGGCGTATACATATCTCGCTTAGTAGCATTTGCTAGATCCTGTGTTAAATGTGATGATTTTAATCAACGTCACAAAACATTGTTGCAGAAACTTATAAAACAGGGCTATTCCACCAAGCGCCTCCACTCAAAGTTTCTCAAATTTGGCGATACATATCGCATGCTGATAGCAAAATACGAACGTAGCGTGCAAGATCTATGGCGCTACGTTTCGTAACTTGTGTCTAATTCCGCTTAACCCGGGGCTAGGGGCCGTATGAACCCATGTACTTCAAGATCCTCATGGTACTCATATGAACAGTCACAATCAAAGCGTGACTGAGATACATCTTTTTTTTAGATGGCGACTCTATAACGAATATTATGGATTAAGAATACTGATCAGCGATACGGATTTGATATTTTTGGAACATCATGATGTCTTGCCGGCATCATTGAGAACTGTTGACCGCTTCTCTCTTGCAGGAAACAAGCCTATGTTTATGTATACTATGATTGTCTTTTTGAATTTGGTGCTAATACTGTTATGTGGAAAATGGAATAGATCTTTGGATTATGGACGCGGATATTCTCTAATGGACGACGGCTGGATTATGAATGACGGACTAGACGCTTGTAATTCTTCCTACATTTTCTTGCTTCTTTACAGTCATCATTAAACCAAGGTTTCTTAATTTGTGCAACTCCTGAAGATGTGGGAATGGTTTGGTTGGCACTTTCTATCAACATATCTGAGAACAGCTGTATAGGATCGCGAAGGAGACTGATTGTAGTTTTTGTGAACAAAGCTTTTCAAACTCGGGCCAGTTTGCTTTCTTGAAATTAAACCTTGTGCAATGAGGGTTATCAGCTGAATGAACAGCTTTTAGGACAGTGGGAAAGTGATCACTTCCTCAAAGGTCATCATAAACAGACCAAGAAAATTCTTCAAGAATAGGAAGGTCGCAAAGTGAGATATCCAATGCTGAATAGGTTCCATGGGCCGAGGACAAATGTGTACAAGAACCATCATTAAAAATACACAAAGAATTATTTGATATAAAATTTTCAAGAATTTTACCTTTACAATTGTCTTCTTTATCCCAGAGGATATTACGACCGTTAAAATCACCCATCATTAAACAAGGTTTCGGGAGCTGATCGTAAAGATCTTGAAGTTCATAGAGCCGGAGACTACCAGAAGAAGGTATGTACACCGTGCATAATATGAAAACAGAATTCAAGGTAATACGAACTGCTACAGCTTGTAAATGTGTCAGTAAATCAACAGGACTGTGTAAAAGGCCCATTTTAACCAATATTGAAGAACCGCCTGTAGCTTTTCCATTTTCGTCTAAAGCGTAGGAATGATAAGGTGTGTATTGGCGAAATTTAAATTTATCTTTATCTGCTTTCTTCAGAAAGGTCTCGTTGAGACAAAAAGCTGATGGTTCATAATCTTGAGTTAATAATTGGAGTTCATTTAAATTTGGCCAAACTCCTCTGCAATTCCACTGAATGATAGTTGATGGCTGAGCCATCTTTAGTCTGTATATAGAAATAAAACACAAAACTGCCCAAGCCAAGATATATAAGGTTAGCTTAGCCATTATGTACGTTTTATTTTGGGTAATTCTTTTTGACCTTTTATATTTTTTTTCATTTGTTCTCTCTTGTCTATTTTATTTTCTTTCTTATAAACTTCTTTCTCTCTATCTTGTACCAAAAAGTCCTTCGACCTTTGGTTCAAGGAAGTCTCGCCTTTTAACGGACGATCATTACAATCAAGATACTCCTCATCTGAAAGCATGGGTGAATCGTTGGTAGGAGTGGGAGTAGCATCGACTATTTTAGGCTCTTTACCCGATTCGATATCTATGGTATTTCTCTTTTTTCTTCTTTTTCTGATTCGAGGTAGCTTTACTACTACAACACTGTTGACTACCTTCTTTTTCTGTGAACTCCTTCATTACTTCCTCGTTCGGTGTAAAGTTTACATCTACACCGGAGTGAATAGGATTAATGGAGGAATCTACAGACTGCACAGGTGCATCCTGACCCGAAACACTACCAGTATCCGGTGAGTTGTCACCCTTCAATTCAACTTCCGGAGTTAATACTATGTCAATACTTTCAGTCTGATCAGAAATCGACTTCTGATCACCTGACTTCTGATCACCTGACTTGACTTCTACATTATCGCAAACCTCACTCTCACTGACATCTTCATCTTCCGAATTACAACCTTCATCCATCGCGTCATCGAGACACTCGTAGGGGTTTGAGGATTTCTCATTGTTTCAGGCGGAGACTATCCTCTGATGACGTTCGGTGGGCTTGCCATCACGGCCTACAGTCTTCCACAAATCTATATAGTGCTGTTGTTTTTGCTGGAGAGCCTCGGCGGAAAGTCCTTTTCGAACTTCTGCGGGTGGAACAGGGCGAGAATCTGAGGAATCTTTTCCATCGTTAGCTGCGTTATCTTCAGAAACTTGTTTGGCCTTTGGACAGGTTTTTTTAAGGTGCCCTTCCTGATGACAAATCAGGCATTTATTTTTCAAAGGACACCTCGAGTTCATGTGATCTTCTGAACCACAAGTATAACATGTTTTTACTTGACCGTTATACCAAACAGGAAGTCTCATACCTCCAATTAAAATAGAAGAAGGAAGAGCACGTTTGAATTTCGTCATCCAAATTCTTCGAACTCCCGTCTCAAACTCTCTATCAAACGAATAGAACTCTTTTTGTACAGAGAGAACATCCCCATAAAACTCAAAAGCACTTTTGATCGCAGAATCTGGGAAATCGCATGGTCCTTTCATCTTTACTAGCAATTTCCCTGGATCTATTTCCTCAAAATGGCCACGTTGATCTCCAACGCGAATGCCTACCAGCATTAGGCGAGTTTTGGAAATTTCATTTGCTAACGTGACGTTCCACAGGGTATTTGGTACCTGTACCAGACCTGTAAGGACGGATCGTCAGCGAAAGAGACTGCTTGTAATTTTTGTGAACAAAGCTTTTCAAACTCGGCCAGTTTGCTTTCTTGAAATTAAACCTTGTGGAATGAGGGTCATCAGCTGAATGAACAGCTTTTAGGACAGTGGGATCATGAACAGACCAAGGAAATTCTTCAAGAATAGGTAGGTCGCAAAGTGAGATATCTAATGCGGAATAGGTTCCATGAGCTGAGGACAAATGTGTATAAGAACCATCATTAAAAATACACAAAGAATTATTTGATATAAATTTTCAAGAATTTTACCTTTACAATTGTCTTCATTATCCCAGGGCATATTACGACCGTTAAAATCACCCATCATTAAACAAGGTTTCGAGAGCTGATCGTAAAGATCTTGAAGTTCACTAAGCCAGAGACTACCAGAAGAAAGTATGTACACTGTGCATAATGTGAAAACAGAATTCAAGGTAATACGAACTGCTACAGCTTGTAAATCTGTCACTAAATCAACAGGACTGTGTAAAACACCCATTTTAACCAATATTGAAGAGCCGCCTGTAGCTTTTCCATTTTCGTCTAAAGCGTAGGAATGATAAGATGTGTATTGGCGAAAATTAAATTTATCTTTATCTGCTTTCTTCAGAAAGGTCTCGTCGAGACAAAAAGCTGATGGTTCATAATCTTGAGTTAATAATTGGAGTTCATTCAAATTTGGCCAAACTTCTCTGCAATTCCACTGAATGATAGTTGGTGACTGAGCCATTTTTTAGTCTGTATAACGAAATAAAATACAAAACTGTCCAAGCCAAGATATATAAGGTTAACTTAGCGTATGTTAACGTTTTATTTTGGGTAATTCTTTTTTAGCTTTCTTTTTATCTTTCATTTGTTCTCTCTCATCTTTTTTACTTTTCTTCTTATAAATTTCTTTTTCTCTCTCTTGTCCCAACAAGTCCTTCGACCTGTGGTTCAAGGAAGTCTCGCCTTTTAACGGACGATCATAACACTCTACATACTCCTCATCAGAAAGCATAGATGACTCGTTGGTAGGAGTGGAGGTAGTATCGACTATTTTAGGCTCTTTGGCGGTTTTGATATCTAGTGTATTCTCTTTTTCCTGATTCGATGTAGTTTTATTAATACAAGACTGTTGATTACTTTCTTCCTCTGGGAATTCATTCATTACTGCCTCACTTGGTGTAAAGTTTACATCTACACAAGAGAGAATAGGATTAATGAAGGAATCCAGGACTGCACAGGTGTATTCTGACCCGACACACGGCCAGTATGCGGTAAGTTGTCATCCTTTAATTTAACATCTTCTGGAATGAATGTGTTGTCAACACTTTGTCTGATCACCTGACTTCTGATCACCTGGCTCGGCTTCTACACCATCGCAAACCTCACTATCACTGCTGACATCTTCATCTTCCGAAACACAACCTTCCTCCATCTCGTCACCGAGAGACTCGTAGCGGTTTGAGGGTTTCTCGTTGCTCTCGGCGGAGACTATCCTCTGATGACGTTTGGTGTATTTGCCATCAGGGCCTACAGTCTTCCATAAGTCTAAAGCTTGCTGTTTTTTCCGCTGGAGAGCCTCGGCATAAAGGCCCTTTCGAACTTCTACGGGCGGAACAGGGCGAGGACCTGAGGAATCATCTTTTCATTGTTAGCTACGGTATCTCCAGGAGGATTTTTGGCCTTTGGACAGGTTTTTTTAAAGTGTCCTTCTTCATGACAAATCAAAAATTTATTTTTCAAAGGACATCTCGAGTTCATGTGATCTTCTGATCCACAAGTATAACATGTTTTTACTTGACCGTTATACCATACAGGAAGTCTCATACCTCCAACTAAAATAGAAGAAGGAAGAGTACGTTTGAATTTCGACATCCAAATTCTTCGAACTCCTGTCTCAATCTCTCTATCAAACGAATAGAACTCTTTCTGTATAGAGAGAACATCACCATAGAATTCAAATGCAGTTCTGATCGCAGAATCTGGGAAATCGCATGGTCCTTTCATCTTTACTAGCAATTTCCCTGGATCTATTTCCTCAAAATGACCACGTTGATCTCCAACGCGAATGCCTACCAGCATTAGGCGAGTTTTGGAAATTTCATTTGCTAACGTGACGTTCCACAGGGTATTTGATACCTGTACCAGACCTGTAAGGACGGATCGTCCTGATCCAACAGTGTCTTTCAATGCGCGATATATATCAATCGCATTAGCCTTCTCTAAGCCTAGGAGTTTTAGGTTCAGTGACCTATCAAACTTTGTAAACGCCATAAAAAAATTTAAAAAAAATAAAAAAAAGATGAAAAAATTTCCCACTAGGGAGTCTCAATACAACTACAAACTACAAATAGTGACAAGCACACACCCCAGCAGCGTGCCTCCCCACAGAGTAAACATTGAATACCCCTCGAAGGGAGCCTCACTCCAAAGGTGTATACTATATATAAACAGTACAACAATACACCAGAACCTCAGGTCCAGACAGAACAATAGCCCAGTTCTAAGCTCGGCCAGTTGCCTGGAAACACCGAGGAACAAAAGAACAGAGAACAAAGACTAGCGCACAGCTGTACACTCAGGATTAAGCCTAGAACGCACAGTCATATATCGTCACTATGGTACCCCACCTCGTTATACACAAATATTATGTGCAAATCGACCTAAGCTAAACCGAACGAAAAACGAACCAACTACAAACTAAACCAACCCATAAGGAAATATATACACCAGAAGAATACGAAATATTTACAGACAGCGAACAAACAGAGCACGGGGAAGAGAGACAGAAAACAATCTGCCGACCGTCTCAGTCACAAAGACCGAGACGATAGTAATGGCAGCTCTCTGTCCTCCCAAAACGGGCCGAACTGACAAAGGCAAAAAACGCCCTGAGCAGCAAAAAACTCAGAAATAATTCCAAACTTTCACCACAGGTACTTGCCAAAAGTATTCACAAAATATATTACACAAAAATCAGGGCCAAGTTCAGCTGAAATCCGCAGAATTAGACAAATTTCTCGGAGCGAAGTGAAAACACGTCCGACTCCCAATCTCTCTACATCCGGGCTCCTATTTTAGAGCGATGATGTAATAGCAATATAAATTCATATGTTGGAACCGCCAGATAGTAAAAACAGCGGAAAGAAGGGAGTATTTATTGAATGCATGTTTGTATTCAGAACAAATACCTGTGATGCCCGACGCCGATCAAGCGCTTCATTGTCCACCATGTTTACAAGTCACAAAACTATAACCACAGTTATTTTTACAGAGGGTTAGTCTCGGGAACGAAACGTCCACCAGCAGAATCTTACCATATACAGGCAACAATTAAATGCAACATTAAAAGAATTCATATGACCCCACAGACATATATACTGACTGCATATTTCTAAAAAACATAACAAGAACCAAAAGTATGCGGTATCATGGGGTCCCTGAGCCTAGGCGGAGTCCTGGTAGAGGGATGTCTTCAACCTCTTGATAGAGGGAAATGACGTGTATATGGCGTATACATATCTCGCCTAGTAGCATTTGCTAGATCCTGTGTTAAATGCGACGATCTTAATCAACGTCACAAAACATTGTTACAGAAACTTATAAAACAGGGCTATACCACCAAGCGCCTCCAAAGTTTCTCAAATTTGGAGATACATATCGCATGCTGATAGCAAAATACGGGCGTAGCGTGCAAGATCTATGGCGTTACGTTTCGTAATTTGTGTCTACACCGCTTAACCTGGGGCTAGGTGCCGTATGAACCCATGTACTTCAAGATCCTCATGGTGCTCAAAAGAAGAGTCACAATCAAAGCGTGATTTAGATACATCGTTCTCTAGATGCCGACTTTACAACGAATATTATGGATTAAGAATACTGAGCAGCGATACGGATTTGGTATATTTGGAACATCATGATGCCGGCAAGACTCACTCACTCACTCACTCACTCACTCAACCAGCAGCCTGTGGTTTATGCGTCAACGTTGGCTCATCTACTTCAAGTGGGTAAGTATAAGACAACTTTTTGATAAACAGTCGAAATCTCGATCATTTCACATTTTCCGTAGGCTTTTAACGGTCAGTGCAGCGATTTTCTGTCCAGTTTGGATCCTGGATAGTTTTGCTGAGATTGTCACCATGTTTCAGAACGAGAGGAGAGAGAGTATTTCCCAGAAGAAGAAGAAATCAAATATCTGCATTTGGGACTGAAAACCAACAATTTGGGCTTTGACGTCAGTCTTCTTTTTTAAATGGTAGGACACTCGGTGATTATAATGGGAATTTGACCTGCTTCAAATACAATGGTATCAGTGTAGTAGATTACTTTATTGTTTCTGAGAACATTCTGTCACAGATCCTATACTTCCAAGTAAGTCCTCTTTTACCCATATTATCAGACCATTGTAGAATATCACTTAGGCTTGTTTCAAATATTTCAAATGCTAAGGAATTTGATAACACTCAAAGTTTCCCTCTTGGATTCAAGTGGGAATTACAAGCGTCTGGTCCGTCATTCATAATTCAGCCGTCGTCTGAATTAGAGAAATATTAGAGAATATCCGCGTCCATAATCCAAAGACCTATTCCATATAACAGTATTGGCACCAAATTCAAAAAGACAATCATAGTATACATAAACATAGGCTTGTTTCCTGCAAGACAGAAGCGGTCAACAGTTTTCAATGATGCCAGCAAGACATCATGATGTTCCAAAAATATCAAATCCGAATCGCTGATCAGTATTCGTCATCCATAATATTCGTTGTAAAGTCGTCATCTAAAGAATGATGTATCTCAGTCACGCTTTGATTGTGACTGTTCATATGAGTACCATGAGGATCTTGAAGTACATGGGTTCATACGGCCCCTAGCCCCGGGTTAAGCGGAATTAGACACAAGTTACGAAACGTAACGCCATAGATCTTGCACGCTACGCTCGTATTTTGCTATCAGCATGCGATATGTATCGCCAAATTTGAGAAACTTTGAGTGGAGGCGCTTGGTGGTGTAGTCCTGTTTTATAAGTTTCTGCAACAATGTTTTGTGACGTTGATTAAAATCGTCACATTTAACACAGGATCTAGCAAATGCTACTAGGCGTGATATGTATACGCCATATGCAGGTCCCACTGGAATATTACTGTCCAGAAAGGGATAGTTTACGATGTCGAAATTGTAATCATCTCTGTTGTCATACAGTCGACGAGAGAGAAGGCCCGCTTTATTTTTATAGAGATATAGGTCTAAATACGATGTGCCTGTAGGGTTATCTGTAGTTTCCTTCAAATCCAGTGAAGGTGGATATATATCCTTCACTGCGTCATTTATAAGCGATTATCCACAGCGAGAAGATCGTCTATATAGCGTTTTGTGAATGAGAAGGAACGGGCTTTGAATGGATCGGTTTTTGAAAGCGCCTGCATATAGTCATATTCATAAGAGAACAGATATAGGTCAGCCAATAGGGGTGCACAATTAGTACCCATTGGAATTACAAGCGTCTAGTCCGTCATTCATAATCCAGCCGTCGTCCATTAGAGAATATCCGCGTCCATAATCCAAAGACCTATTCCATTTTCCATATAACAGTACCTATATGCTGTTGATATATTGTGTTGCCAAATTTCACATAGATATTTTTAATGAGAAATTCAAGCAACTCTATAAACAAAGAAACATCCCATGAATGATATCTCTTGTATGTAGTAGAGCTAAAGAATGCTTTATGGCTTCCGACATTAATATATCTACGATCAGTTTTCTTGAACACAGATACTATTAATGAACTTAGACGGTCAATAAGGTCCTGATGAGGGATTGTGGTATAGAGTCGAGAAATCCCATGTGGATACATGTCTATACGGTATGTGACCTTTAGCATCAAGTTCTTCCGTAAAACATTTTGAGTTTTTCAATATCCACATACATTCAACGCCAGAGTTTTTAGAAATAGTGGCGCAATATCTTTTCCAAAATGCTTTTACCCCCTGAAGGGCCCTCGTCAACAGGGTTGAAAGAAACTTGGTGGTGCAGTTTCTAGAAACAGCTATGAATCTAGCTTTGTATGGTGATTTATGCATTTTGGGAGTCCAGTATACTTTTGGTATATGGTTATGTTTGGTTGGAAGACAAATACCTCTTTCCTTGAGAAACGTTTTGTGATTGTTAAATAAATCTTCCAGAGTAAATGCCGTTTGAATGTAAGTAGACGTATTTGATGATGATATGTTTACAATCAATTCTTCAACCAGCACCTGGTAATAGTAATATTTACATATGAATACTATATTATTTGGAGCTTTGTCTGCTGGAACTATGACGAATTTACTCTGGAGATTTGCTAGAACTTCTTGCAAATTGGGGCTTCTCAGTACTTGTTTTGCTTGGGGAATGGTACTTCTGTCAATATGGCGGATTGTTTCAACGACCTTGCTCTTGGTGAGGTCCAGCCAATCATCGAGTACTGTAGGTTCAACTTTTTCTCGCTTAGACCAATCAATAACGTACTGTTCCAAAGCAGACAGGACTATCTTCTGGTCGGCCTTCAGATTTATATTTCTCGGCTCTCTATATTTAGGTCCCTTCATCAGGAGTAATCTTAGGTCCTTATCACTCACCACATCAAGGTCACCAGTCACAACATGTTTGCATGGTGTATAGATAAAGTTCGACGATTCACAATCACAACTATAGCCCCCCGACGTGTATAAGTTCCAGTCAAACAGCATTAGAGTAATTGAATATTTTGGTGGCTATAGATTTAGTATACTTATATGAAATGCAAGGAGGTTCTGTGAAATTAAAATAGTTTGGTACAGTAATGCGTACCTCTGGATCATTCAGGATTCGAGGTAAATTAATAATATCCAGTGCTTTATCTAAGTAGTTGAGTTTCAAGAAAAGTCGATCTTGAGATGTTTCGATTATGTTCACTGGACGATACAACCGAAAATACGCTATATCTTGACATACTTTGGAGATTTTGGGTGGTATTATATTTCCTGAGGACGCAGATTGTTGTAGATCTCTGGCTATATGACTTAAAGCTCTCAGAGGTAACGCATACAGAACTGTACGTCAGCTACGTATACTATTGGGTGTGTTAGTTAAAGCCACTAAGTAATTTAAAGTGATATGATCGTGAATCATCGCACTATTAAACTTTCTCCAACCATGGCTGCGATGTCTCCATTGATGGGGTTTAAATAGCTGGGTAATATTGGATATATTTGAACGGCGGTTTGTAACATTGCCGAACCCACTGACATTATCATTTAAACCATACGGAATCACTGACCCAAGTTCTAGCATCCAGGATAGTTCCCGCTCTCGGATTTTTCTCTCAAATCCAAAGGGGGAATCCTTGGTAGATGGATAGACGACGTCTATGATCTGAATACTAAAGTTGTCCCAGCCACGGTCGGGTCCAGAAAAATGCTTACCTATAAGCAATTGCTTTTTCCTAACGGATTTTCTGTGACCATTCACCCTAAGATGGAGTTTTTGGGTGGTCTTGCCAACATACTGTTGACTACACTTCTTACAGGAAACTAAATAAATACAGTTTGTAGTAGAACAACTAAGATCAACATACGAGTTTACAGAATGAGTTACCAGTTAACGCGGAACTAAAAGACGCTGAAGTATTAAAGAGTGGACACGTGAGACATCCACGGTGTCCACATGGCCCATTTCACAACAGAGAGCCAATTTTTCAAAAAAAATAATTTGGTTTTGATGTTATCACCTATGCATGATAACTTAAGTCAATATCCCAAGAAACATGCTTGATACTCATTTTTCAGGTAGAATAGTTTCTGGTTATTTTTATGAGGCTTAACGACAGGTGAAAATTCTGAACTCAAAATTACCATTTTCACATTATTATTATAAATAGATCAAAACTGATAAATAATTAGAATTATGTGAGAAATTTTATGTCCATCATCATGAGAAAGGAATGTTTTGACAATATATAGTAGGAAAATGTACACTTCTTATTCCATTTTCTCAAAAACATAGTAATATTGTAAGAAATTTCATTTGTTACTTACGTGACAGATTTGTTGAAATTTTTAGCCATGGAAAAGGGAGAGCAAATCAGTCAAAATTTAACTACATTACTAAAGCTAGTTTGTTTCAAATATGAAATCTGTAGGACGTATAACTGAGATAAGTTTTCAAGAATCAAGGAGAAATGACTAAAAATCAGTTACTTACGTGACATGTCACGTAAGTAACAGGTTTTGTCACGTAAGTAACATAATCATTATAAGCATTCTGATCACTTTTGTAGCTACCATGTTCCAAACTGACTATCCTTCAAGGATGATAAAAAGATACAATAATATCTGGAAACATGAAATACTGAAGAGAAGAGATTATACTCGAGTGACAGCTCAAAATACCCTGAAATTGCTGAATTTTGACTAGACTAATGTTACTTGGAGAATTCGGTCCTTCAGTCCAACATCACAAACTGTACTTGTTTATGGTATACATGAGGTGAACGAGACAGGTGAAGTATGGGAACTGGATTCAACTCAGATCATTATCTGTGGGATTTCTCTTCATGTAACATTTTTATTCATTTTCTTTAGTTTGCTCACTCAGCCAGACAAAAGGGAAGAAAAACTTCACAGCTACGATCTCATAAATATATTGTAGTATCCTACATGTACCTTCTAAATGGAACATGTTACATCTTTCATTCACTTGATTAGATGACAGAGCTAGATTTGTGCTCCTTCACATTAGTAACACTAACATGATCCTGATACAGTACCGGCAGTATAAAGATTTTAATTCATGCTTTCAACATTACATTGTTATCTCTGGCAACACATTATCATGATCGAGTATAGACTCTGCATTTCATTGGATAAATTCATTACCACAATGCACAATACATACTAAATTCTACTGTCTACTATAATGCCTCCGGGTACATCCACAGAAGCAATGTGGACTACTGGAATATCCTCACCGTAACATTTCATTATGTCATATGTTACTTACGTGACGCTTTTTTGTTACTTACGTCACACTATCAGTGTTGCTTAATTAATTATTAGAACGTACTTAAAATAAATATGCCAAAAAACATGTCTATTGTGTGCTTGTTCACTCTCATACCAAGAATATATGTCATCAATTGGGTAGATTTTCCCAATCAAATCAGACGCTTTTTAATAAGAAGAAGAGAACCGAGAAAATGCCTAATTCTCTGCGTTACTTACGTGACAGAGCACAAATCAAGCTCTGTGAACTAATCAAGTGAATGAAAAGAGTTGTAACATTTCTTATTTTGAAGGTAGGATACTACTCTTACATACTTATGAGGTTGTAGCTGTGAAGTATTTTTCCTCTTGTCTGGGTGAGTGAGCAAACTTCCAAAAAGGAATGAAAATGTTACTTACGTGACGTGAAATGGGCCACATATAGAAATCTGGAAATTATTACATGTAGAATTCGGTGCTAAACAATCATCAATAGCAATGTTACAAGGTTTGATGTCGTGACCTTGCTTTGCGGTCAGAAATATATGTCATTTGGATTGAAAAAAGGTCTTAGTGCATTTCGAACTATTAGAGACTCGGCCGAGAAACCTGCACTAAGGTTCCTCGGGTCTGTCTTACTATATTTTCTTACTAAATTACAAGCGTCTGGTCCGTCATTCATAATTCAGCCGTCGTCCATTAGAGAATATCCGCGTCCATAATCCAAAGACCTATTCCATATTCCATATAACAGTATTAGCACCAAATTAAAAAAGACACCAATTTCTGCAGACCTGTTCCAAAAGGCATTAGCCCATCCTGATATCAAGCAAAACATCAGTTCCTTCATCGAGAACTCTTTTGAGAATAATATTAATGAAGCTGCTCAGAAATTACAGGACATCATCCTATCAGCAGCAAAGATATCTTTGCATTCGCGTCAAAGTCGTTCTAAACGCCAATATAAATCTGAAAAATGGTACGATATGGATCTTAGAAAAATGAAGAAAATTCTAGAAGGTAAAGCTAAAAACTATTCGAGTAATCCAAGTAACCCTATTGTAAGAGGGAATTTCTTTAAGTATAGAAAATTATATTCGAAAGCCTGCAAAGACAAATCCCGGAAATTCAAAAGTAGCCTCATGGACAAGTTGAATCAGTTGCACGACAATAATCCTAAAGAATATTGGCGCCTTTTGGATACTCTTAAAGGCAATACATGTGCGGATGCCCAAGATGAGCAGATTACTCCCGCTAGCTGGGTTGACCATTATTCTAAACTTTTGTCGGTGCCACAACATGTGTCAGACAAAGTATCTGAGGTTGCAGAGAGACTCGTAGAAAAAGAGAAGCTAAATTCTTTTTGTGAACTTGATTTTACTATAAATAATATAGAGCTACTTGGTGCCATTAAAAGTCTGAAAAATCACAAGTCTGCTGGACTGGATGGGGTGCTAAATGAAATGATTAAATATGGAAAAGATGAATTATCCCCCTGCCTCCTCAAATTATTTAATCTTTGCTTGCGTCATTGTGTTTACCCAAAAATATGGAAGCAAGGATTCATTAAATCGATTCACAAAAAGGGTGATGCCACTAATTCATCCAATTACAGGGGTATCACTATTATGAGTAGTGTTGCCAAACTTTTGAATTCCATTCTTACAAACCGTTTAACTCAATTTCTGTCAACCCATAACATTATTAGCCAAACGCAAATAGGTTTTCAGAAGCAAGCCAGAACTTCTGACCACATGTTTATTCTTCGTACTCTTATTGAAAAATATACAAATCCAAAAAATGGCATGCTATTCGCATGCTTTATTGACTTTGAAAGAGCTTTTGATAGTGTTATCCACCCACTCTTATTTTTAAGGTTGAACGATCTAGGTATAAATGGCCTTTTCTATCATCTACTCAAAGACATGTATAGGAATAATGTACTATATGCTAAGATAGGTGACCGATTGTCTGGTACTTTTGCATGCAATAGAGGTGTACATCAAGGGGATCCAATGTAATTTTACTATCAGCTAGGTCCGAAGGTCTACCAAATTGTCTAACTAAACTTCAAACATTTTGTGATGCATCTTGCCTAACTGTTAATGCTGATAAATCCAAAATAGTAACTTTCAACAAACGAGGCAGGTTATTGCAAAAAGATTTTTTCATTGGTGACCGAACTTTAGAATGTGTCTAAACCTATAGATACCTTGGTGTGTTCTTCTCAGCTTCTGGAACCTTTTCATATGCAAAATCTGAACTATACAAGAAAGGCCTCAAAGCTTTTTTCAAACTGGCCAAGTCCTTTGGTGATCTTAAGCCAGATATTGATACCTCCCTTCACTTATTCGACCACACTATTGAGCCAATTATACTTTATGGCAGTGATATTTGGGGAGCGTTGAACTCATTTGCATTTTCCAAGAAAGATAAGGATTTCAGCCTGGAAATGGCGAATAATATTTTTGATTGTGATAGATTGAATATCAAATTTAGAAAATATGTTTTAGGCATTCATTCTCGGTCTCCTAACCTGGCTACTTTAGGGGAATTAGGGCGCTATCCACTATACATTGAAGCTTTCTGTAATGTCAAACTACTGGCAAAGAATTGAATCTTTAAGTAAAGACTCCTTGTTGTACCAATCTCTAAACGAAAGTAAGGCATTACATGGCATGAACGGTATATCATGGTTTAGTACGATACAGTTCATTGTTAACACCCTTGGTTTATCTATGCACAGTGCTCTCCAGATTTCAATTCCAACTATCCGGCACAGGTTACAAGTTAGGTACAAAGCATTTTGGAAAAGGGAAATCTCCAAGTTTAGTACTAATAATGAGGGTAACCTTAGAACTTACGGTAAATTCAAATCTCATTTTTGTAGGGAACCTTATTTGCTCCATGTTCGTAATGCGACCGCAAGGAAGAATTTAAGACGTCTTAGAGTTAGTGCTCATCACCTAGAAATTGAAACTGGTCGATACAGAAACGAGAGATCCTGAAGGATCTTGGCGCCCACCACTGTCCGATAATTGTAAGCTAATGACAAGAGGATCTTTTTGTCCATTGTTACTAGAATAAATGATTGATTTGTAATTTTGTTTACAGAATTTCAAATCTGAGCGAAAAAGATCGAAAAAGGGACACTGAAAAATACCAAGATATAATCTAAGTTTCAGGAGTTTCAAGATTTCTAGAAACTGTACTTATGCCGGTTGTTATAATACAAGAGAAATAAGCAAAGTTAATCTGAAAGTGAATGTACATGTACGGAGAATCCTTCGCCTTCGTTTTGTAGTATTTTTGTTTATTTATTTTTTTTGCACGTGTCATCATCGTGTACTGAAAGCGAAAACCAATCTCTTTGACACTTTGGCATGAGCTATGAAACATACTTAAGATTTTATAATTAGGAACGAATGCTAATTCTGTTCTGTCTACTGGGCTAGTTTCTGATATCTCTTGTAAGATCTCATGCTGGAAAATAGTAAGATGGTACAATACTTAATACTGAAGGCATCCGTTCCGCGGAGTAATGTTGAAACTTCGAAAGTGCCTGAATCCTGATCATCTCCCTTGGATCGAAACATGCAGTAGTCTACAATTGTCGAGTTGTAACGTTGAGTCACAAGAGTGACGTCCCTTCATATAGCCGACCCGCTGGCAGACGAAAGGGTAGGGCAGTTCACTTGCTATTGCATAGACTAAAGAAAACTGATTTAAAATTTGAAGAAATACATTTTAGTTCCGAATTATTTGAACTCCTTGATATGGAAGGTGAAGGTATGGATATTCTCTATATTCAATATATAGAATATTCCCCCCCCCCCGCTTGATCTGCCGACTCTTGTGATGCAACGTCACAACTCAGGAATACCTTATTAATTTGAAGCGTAACTTGAATTTCCGAATCGGACCAAAAAAGGTATCTTGCACAACTAGGCCCCATGTGGGACCTGTATATCAAATTTCAGAAAGATCCATGAAATATTTCCTGAGCATTCACGATAACAATGTTTCAAGGGGAAATTCAAGATGGCCGCCTTGTGGAAATATTGGATTTTGGAATCGGACCGAAAAAGGTATCTTGTATATCGAGACCCCAAGGGAAACCTGTGTACCAAATTTGAAAAAGATCCATGCAGCACTTCCTGAGAAATCGCGATAACAAGGTTTCATGGGGAAATTCAAGATGGCTGCCTGGTGGCCATATTGGATTTCTGAATCGGACCAGAAAAGGTATCTTGCACAATTAGACTCCAATGGGAACCTGTGTACCAAATTTGAAAAAGATCCATGCGGTACTTCCTGAGAAATGACGATAACAATGTTTCATGGAGAAATCCAAAATGGCTGCCTGGTGGCCATATTGGATTTTCGAATTGGACCAGAAAAGGTATCTTGCACAACTAGACCCCAAGGGGAACCTGTGTACCAAATTTGAGAAAGATCCATGCAGTACTTCCTGAGAAATGACGATAACAAAGTTTCATGGGGAAATCCAAGATGGCTGCCTGGCGGCCATATTGGATTTCTGAATCGGACCAGAAAAGGTATCTTGCACAATTAGACTCCAATGGGAACCTGTGTACCAAATTTGAAAAAGATCCATGCGGTATTTCCTGAGAAATGACGATAACAATGTTTCATGGAGAAATCCAAAATGGCTGCCTGGTGGCCATATTGGATTTTCGAATTGGACCAGAAAGGGTATCTTGCACAACTAGACCCCAAGGGGAACCTGTGTACCAAATTTGAGAAAGATCCATGCAGTAGTTCCTGAGAAATCGCGATAACAAGGTTTCATGGGGAAATCCAAGATGGCTGCCTGGTGGCCATATTGGATTTTCGAATCGGACCAAAAAAGGTATCTTGCACAACTAGACCCCAAGGGGAACCTGTGTACCAAATTTGAGAACGATCCGTCAAGTAGTTCCTGAGAAATCGCGATAACAAGAATTGTTTACGGACGGACTGACGACGGACGACGGACCACGGACAAAAAGCGATTTGAACAGCCCACCATCTGGTGATGGTGGGCTAAAAATAAAATTGGTGTTGCCTAATGGGGGGCCGTACTCAAAGTACTTTGTAGCAAGTCAATGCAGACACGATCATCTTGTGCACATGGCTATGGCAAGCCAAAGTAGCCAAAGTGCTTTTTATACGAGAATTTCCGATATCGGAATTGAAATTTCCGATATCGGAAGTAAAATTTCCGATATCGGAATTAAAATTTTCGATATCAGAAATTCATGTCCTTCAATTTAGAATTTTCGATATCGGAAATTTAATTTCCGATATCGAGAATTGCAATTTCTGATATCGGAAATTCGGAAACAATTCCCCGATATGGGAAATTCTAATTCCCGATATCGGAAATTTTCCCGATATCGGAAATTCTATTTTCGATATCGGGAATTGCAATTTCCGGTATGAGAAATTAAAATTTCCGATATCGGAAATTCGGAATAAAAAGCACTTTGGCTTGCCATACATGGCAATCTTCATGCCTTTGATGCAAAAAAGCAAGTCTGTCCATCCAAAGTTGACCAATTCCTCATGGCTATTACAGTGTGACACTATTTGAGAATAACTTTCACAAATGGCAGGTCACTACAGGACTGGCTTACGGCACATTAGCTGAAAGGACATTTCAAAATGTCCACATTCGATGTACACTAGTAACATATGTATACAGATCCATCTAAAATATAGTTGTCATTATCAATAACTTGTGGAGTATAGATATACAGTAGATAATGAATATATGGTTGAGGAAGTTAAGTAATTGTCTTTTTAATAATTTATAGATACATATGGCTGCTTGATATAAAAGAAGTTTGATTTTTCCCTGCAGGTGACAATGACTATATGTTTTCTCATGCATATACCTGTAGGGAAATTAGTGAATTGATTAGAAATGTAGTTGATAAAAAAACATATAGTATACAATCTACCTCCAGACAAGCATGACAAGTGAAAATCAATACTTGTTATCAGTATTTCCAATAACCTGAACAACAACAATATATGTACATGCATATAGCCTTACAAAGGATGGAACATGAACTTCTGGTTGAGAGTATATTACTTAATTGAAAATTCAATAGCTTTTTAATAACGCTCTCAGGCCCAGCTACAATAAGTTGTTAATAGTCAAGTTGGAATCGGATATTTGTTGATAAATGATTAAAGGTGAACTGTAAAGCTTTTAATTTTTTTCTAAAATGTTGCTTACATACATCTTGTGTTATGTGTCAGTGATATAACAGTTATAGGATTTTGGGGAGAATATTTTGCTAAATTGTACTGATAACTATATTATATTTATCCTGTTATAAATCCGTATGGAAAAATTTCATAGCTTGTCTCTCTTTGCTGGTAGAACGTTATAACGTTATCCTTCATTCAAGTTAATGTATCATTTTTACATGACATCATGCTATGTCGGATGGATGAGTGAGGACCACTATAAACGTCATTACATTCCAAAACCAATTGGAGGCAATCAATTAGTTGTGGCTCCTGTTTTCTGGTGATACAAGTTTTGACTTATTGTATACGCGAAAGAAGAAAATAATCCACAGAACTATTACCACACATAAACAAGTACGGTATAACTACAAAGGCCTTGATTTCTGACATATTAGCAGAAAACATTGGAAAGCTTTGCAGTTCACATTTAAGGTGTAAGAGAATAAATCTGCACATACATGTACTTCTACTTAACATCATCATCCGGTGTGTCAATGCAAACACAGACTGGATGGGGAGAGACAAGCATTCGCTGATTTGGAATGGAATCTTTTACGTGCATTTCCTGGTAAAACTGCATGATTCATGGGCAGTTCAGTTGAGTTTAGTGTATCAAGGAACTACACAATATGAGGCCACTTATTAATTAAAAGCGATGAATAAGTGTTAGAGATATCTTTATTGATGTTCTGCAAACATTGATCCAGATAGGGAAAACAGGGAGAAGATAATTGTCAAATATCAACTAAAACTGAAATACACAGATGTAGATGTCGCTGGCATGACTGTGTAGAAGCCGGTACACTATTTGCACAAACATGTAAATATTGTAAATGGTGGACGGAGAAAGCGGAGGGGGGCGGGGACGGGGGGGCGCGGGGGGACCTCAAAATGAAAACCCCTCTTGATGTCAATATATATCTCAAGTATGATAAGCTCACTGAACTGGAGAGACCACATCTCAAACTGAATAAGATTGTCATTACTTGATGAAATTTGGTCACATATTCCACAGCCCTCAATTTATGGAATTGGAGTTAGAACACCGATTCAGGATTCTCAACTATTTTCTGATCTTCGAGCTGATCGAGTCACCTCGACGTTTTGACCTATACTTGATACCCTGGGTACTCAGCATTGAATTTTCAATTCTGAGATTTGGGCCACAGTGACCATGACCATTGATTTTGACCTCAATTTTAGTACATGACACCGCCCCCCCCCCCCACCCCTTTTCTAAAGTAGCAATTAAAATCCTGACTTTACATTTATGAAAATACAATCCGAGTCAACCAAAAAGCCTCTATCATTATGTTCCCTTCAAAGCACTATGAAGAGTTATTGGGATTGGTTGACACTCGCATTACTGTAAGCCGGTTAGATCCTACAAAGCGACATATCCAAATGGGGGAGCAGATAGGATTTAATTTTAATTAGATTGATGAAAATATTACCCTGGTGTCAAAATCCTGACAATTAGGTTATATATTACTAGCTATAAATGATGTATTTATGCATTTAAATTATGACAAATTATGGCTATAAGCAGGATATATGGTCCATAAAAATGAGGAAGCAGACTAAAGCAGGACACTGTGTCAATCATTTCAATTGAGTTAGGTTTCATAATATCACATCCTGTTTATAAAGTAATTTGATTACTGTAATATGACACGGTGACTGACACCAGCTTCATAACCAGAGATCCATAGGATCTTGGCGCCCACCATTGTCCGATAATTGTAAGTTAATGACTAGAGGATCTTTTTGTCCATTGTTACTAAGAACAAACGATTGATTTGTAATTTTGTTTACAGAATTTCGAATCTGAGCGAAAAAGATCGAAAAAGGCCACTGAAAAACACCAAGATATAATCTAAGTTTCAGGAGTTTCAAGATTTCTAGAAACTGTACTTATGTCGGTTGTTATAATACAAGAGAAATGAGCAAAGTTAGTCTGAAAGTGAATGTACATGTACGGAGGATCCTTCGCCTTTGTTTTGTAGTATTTTTTTATTTATTTTTTTGCACGTGTCATCATTGGGTACTGGAAGCGAAGACCAATCTCTTTGACACTTTGACATGAGCTATGAAACATACTTAAGATATTATAATTAGGAACGAATGCTAATTCTGTTCTGTTTATTGGGCTATTTTGAGATATCTCTTTTAAGATACCATGCTCGAAAATAGTAAGATGGTACAATACTTAATACTGAAGGGATCCGGTCCGCGCAGTAATGTTGAAACTTCGAAAGTGCCTGAATCCTGATTATCTCCCTTGGATCGAAATATGCAGTAGTCTACAGTTGTCGAGTTGCGACGTTGAGTCACAAGAGTGACGTCCGTTCAAGTAGCCGACCCGCCGGCAGACGAAAGGGTGGAGCAGTTCACTTGCTACTGCATGGACTAAAGAAAGCTGATTTAAAATTTGAAGAAATACATTTTAATTCCGAATTATTTGAACTCCTTGATATGGAAGGTGAAGGTATGGATATTCTCTATAGTCAATATATAGAATATGCCCCACCGTTTGATCCGCCGACTCTTGTGATGCAACGTTACAACTCGAGAATACCGAATTAATTTGAAGCGTAACTTGGGTTTTCGAATCGGACCAAAAAAAGTATCTTGCACTACTAGGCCCCATGTGGGATCTGTGTACCAAATTTCAGAAAGATCCATGAAATATTTTCTGATAATTCAAGATAACAAAGTTGCATGGGAAAATCCAAGATGGCCGCCTGTTGGCCATATTGGATTTTCGATTCGGACCGAAAAAGGTATCTTGCACAACTAGACCATAAGGGGAACCAAGGGGAGACCACCTGTGTACCAAATTTGAGAAAGATCCATGCAGTACTTCCTGAGAAATCACGATAACAAATTTGCATGGGAAAATCCAAGATGGCCGCCTGTTGGCCATATTGAATTTTCGAATCGGATCAGAAAAGGTATCTTGCACAACTAGACGACAAGGTGAACCTGTGTACAAATTTAACAAAGATCCATGCAGTAGTTCCTGAGAAATCGCAATAACAAAGTTTCATGGGGAAATCCAAGATGGCCGCCTGATGGACATATTGGATTTTGGAATCGGACCAGAAAAGGTATCTTGCACAATTCGACCACAAGGGAAACCTGTGTATCAAATTTGAGAAAGATCCAGGCAGCACTTCCTGAGAAATCATGATAACAAAATTTCATGGGGAAGTCTAAGATGGCCGCCTGGTGAGCATATGGGATTTCCGATTCGGACCGAAAAAGGCATCTTGCATATCGAGACCCTAAGGGGAACCTGTGTACCAAAATTGAGAAAGATCCATGCAGTAGTTCCTGAGAAATGACGATAAAGTTTCATGGGGAAATCCAAGATGGCTGCCTGGTGGCCGTACTGGATTTTCAAATCGCACCAGGAAAGGTATCTTGCACAACTAGATCCCAAGGAGAACCTGTGTACCAAATTTGAGAAAGATCCATGCAGTATTTCCTGAGAAATGACGATAAAGTTTCATGGGGAAATCCAAGATGGCTGCCTGGTGGCCTTACTGGATTTTCAAATCGTACCAGGAAAGGTATCTTGCACAACTAGACCCCAAGGGGAACCTGTGTACCAAATTTTAGAAAGATCCATGCAGTAGTTCCTGAGAAATCGCGATAACAAGGTTTCATGGAGAAATCCAAGATGGCTGCCTTGTGGCCATATTGGATTTTCGATTCGGACAGAAAAAGGTATCTTGCACAACTAGACCCTAAGGGGAACCTGTGTACCAAATTTGAGAAAGATCCATACAGTACTTCCTGAGAAATGACGATAACAAAGTTTCATGGGGAAATCCAGAATGGCTGCCTGGTGGCCATATTGGATTTTCGAATCGGACCAGAAAAGGTATCTTGCACAACTAGACCCCAAGGGGAACCTGTGTACCAAATTTGAGAAAGATCCATGCAGTAGTTCCTGAGAAATCGCGATAACAAGGTTTCATGGGGAAATCAAAATGGCTGCCTGGTGGCCATACTGGATTTTCAAATCGTACCAGGAAAGGTATCTTGCACAACTAGACCCCAAGGGGAACCTGTGTACCAAATTTGAGAAAGATCCATGCAGTAGCCAGTAGTTCCTGAGAAATCGCGATAACAAGGTTTCATGGAGAAATCCAAGATGGCTGCCTTGTGGCCATATTGGATTTTCGATTCGGACAGAAAAAGGTATCTTGCACAACTAGACCCTAAGGGGAACCTGTGTACCAAATTTGAGAAAGATCCATACAGTACTTCCTGAGAAATGACGATAACAAAGTTTCATGAGGAAATCCAAAATGGCTGCCTGGTGGCCATATTGGATTTTCGAATCGGACCAGAAAAGGTATCTTGCACAACTAGACCCCAAGGGGAACCTGTGTACCAAATTTGAGAAAGATCCGTCAAGTAGTTCCTGAGAAATCGCGATAACAAGAATTGTTTACGGACGGACTGACGGACGACGGACGAAAAGCGATTTGAACAGCCCACCATCTGGTGATGGTGGGCTAATAAAATGCCAGAGGAAAGAATCTGTACTATGTGTCCTCTCCATCACGGTTGAAGATGAGGTGCATTTTGTCATGACCTGCCCTCATTATTCTGAGGATAGAAAATGTTTATTGCTTCAGTCATCTCTAAGTTTCCACTCCTCCTCAGCTTGTCACCTCAAAATATGTTTATATGGCTAATGACTTGTGAGGATCCTGTAATTGTCACCAGCTTTGCTGTGTTCATCCACACTGTTTTGTATCTAGATTTGCTGTGACATCTGCTATGGTAGGTTAGCTTCCCTGATGGTCACCGGGTGTTCTATCTAATTGGTACCTTCGTGTGCCTTAATTGCTATAATGAGATTGTTGCGTATTTTTTTCAGATTTGAATTGAATTACTAATCTAAATGATTATAATTGCTCTGTGCAAGTTAACTTGATAAATTTAACGTAGATAAATTTAACGTAGATAAATTGTACCATATATTGAATATTGAATGAGTCTTTATAATTGATAGCAATATACGTAAAAAATGAACTAAAATCATTAATGTATTTTCTGTGATTCTCATACCCTTGACGGGTGCTTTGATTAGCTAAATAAAATCTATTCAGTGCTTCATTCCACGAGTTGTTCAGAAACACACAATTACTCAAAATGCCTCCTAGATTTTTTACACGAACCGTCCAACGTGTTGGACAAAAGATCTGGGGTATCAGGTTGAAACCGGACAACTTCTGAAACACGACTGGTAGAGTACGCCGCCAGGTTACAAATCGCATTGGTAATCTCAGGAGAATCATTTTCGCCTGTTTGATGGCATCATTGGAGCCCAGATTGGGTGACTGCCTATAGCAGTTCCAGTTGCTCTCAGCATTTAGCGGCGATCACAGTTTTTTCCTCACTCCTGTTACTAGCACCGTCATAGCATCGTCCTCTGTACTTCAAACTGACAAATTCATACGATAGAGGGCATCCAGTATGAATTTGACCAAACTATCAGCAACAATGTCCTCAACTTCATAAACACAAAAAATCTCTATGGACCACAAACTCCTATCCCACCAACCGAAAAACTAACAGGACCTGCTCGTGATTTGAGACATCTGTCTATTAATCTTATCATTACACAGAATAGGAGAGAGAGAGAGAGAGAATTAATGTTTACCGTCGCGCTCAGCAATATTTCAGCTATATAGCGACGATCAAACAAAATTCTATGTACTCAAGCCAATAACTTATTTATCCAACACATTAAAACATATACACATTAAAGCCGATTTCTCTCAAATAACCCAAAACGCTGTCCTCCCTCACCCGACTAAAAAGGTCTTCTAAAGTAGTCACTCGATAAAAAGAATCTCTTAAAATCTTAAAATCTATGCAGTCGATAAGAATATGTTTCACAGTGAGATCTTCGTGGCATGGAATACACCTTGGGACTGGCTCTTTTTTTAGTAAATGTTCCTGTATGGCCGATTCTACATCGCCTGATCATGGCTTGATCGAAACGTTTTTGGTTGTTCAGACGAGAATAGCCTACAGTTTTTTCAAACTCATGAAGTTTGTTATTATTCACAGCATCCCATAAAGATTGAAACAGCCGTCTTACAGAATAACGGTGAGTTATGAATAGATATCGGGATGTTACCAATAACAAAAGCCATTAAGAATCTCATTTTGAATGTCATGCAAAGCAAATGTTTGTGATATTTTCTGCAACCAGTGTACGACAAAAGGATCGTGACACCCACGCAAAACGAGAAGCTGCAGGAAGTTTCCTCTGTTCTCCGTATATGGCTTCAAAATGAAATACCTTGCAGTCCTAGAAAACATTCTCAAATGTTTTTTTATTATCTTCGCTTTTTCTGCTCTATTTTCGGCGTGCGTGTCTCTCCGATATCCAGAGTAGATGCAAGTAAAGTGATTTTACTCCGGAGATTGACCTGGGATGTCGTTGTGCACACCGCAGGTCATGGTAAGAATAGGCCAGCTTGTCGTAAGAGGCGACTAACTGAGGCACCCGTGGGGTTCCCGGGTGGGAAAAGGAACAGGACCCCACCTGTGTGGTTCCCGGGTGTGAAAGGGAATAGGACCCAACGTCGTGATATGACTGAAATATAGTTGAAATCGATGTTAAATCATATTCACTCACTCACTCACTTATTAGTTTTACGGCTTCCCTGTGCTCGATTCATGCTCCCGAAACAGACCATGTGCTTCATTCCAGTTACATAATCATTTGGTAATAAATGTTGGCTCGGCTTTGCAACTTGACAATCTGTTTTAAATTTTAGCATTAATTTTGGATCACAAAACAGAAAACTGTACATCGATGATTCTCTCCTAGTGGAGACAGTTATATAGAGTCAAGCCAGTCCGGTTGAAATCTGCGCTTCACAACCATTCTCTTCCCAACATCTCTGAACGAAAAAACAAATTTTCTCGGCAGATGCGCCAGGTTCGAGAACCTGCCTTACGAATGGGGAGATTTGTTTGTGGCGGTTGCATAGAAGGTGGAGCCGTCGAAGAATTCTCATCAACCGTCGGGACAACATCCCGTCTAGGGAAGGAGAGAGGGAGGTGGGGATTTGCGAGAAAATATCTTGGAATGGACATCTGGATATCTGCTGGAGATTTGCGATCTGATTCTACAGATTCAAAAACCCAATATATTGTATATGCACTCTGACGATCAATGTAAGCAGAACACGACGAGTAAATATTCGTTTAACACTGTACGCCTTACGCCAAAGTATAGCAATGCCCGGTGAATAGATTTTACTAACATAGCGCCATCTACATCAAAAAAACATAGATGGCGCTACATGCAAAGGAACGAAAACTCTTCTAAATCAGGTGAAGTCGGTCGAGGATAGTTCCCATGCACCACAATCAAGTGGCCTGTTATTTGTTATTTGTTGGACTTAGAATTTTTCCAGCAATTTTCACATGTTGTTGGGGCACTGTATTCACCTGGCCAACAATTTACGAGCTAGAAAAAACCTGTCCGAAAATAACGAAACTGGCACCGACGGGGGATCGAACCCACCATTCTTTGCTCCATAGTCAGGCATCTTACCCCTGAGCAGCTGAAAGCAACCGTAGCTGAAAGCAATCGTAGGATTTTTTTTTATATACCTAACACAAACCTAACCCTAATTAGGGGTTTCTCAGCAATTGCCAATGGCATTTGCCACTTAGAATTTCGGCATTTTACACTCCTATGGCATTATCGCCTGCTGAAATTTCGCCATTCCGGTACCATAAGATAGCCCGTGAAAAATTAGCTACACAGGAGAAAATGTGGGCGTTTTTCGTAAAAATTGTGCATTTTACGGTCACACGAAAAGTTGTCTCGGTGGCAAAGGCCAAATTTGTAACCCCGAAAAATGAAATTTAAAAAAACTATAAGGGTTACAGAGGGTTGGTTAGGGTAACCCTACGTAACCCTCCTAATTGTAACCCGAGGGTTACGTTTTAATAGATAACCCCAAAACTATTTAAACTTCGTCCAAAAGATGGTGGGGTTGGGCTGTAGTTAATGCAGAAGCTGACTTCAAATTTAGGACTAAGTCGCTTAAGTGGCAAGTGCCAAAAAAAAATGTTTTTGCAAAAATAGTATATTTCCAACGGTCAAACATCAACCATTTTTCAGTATGTTATAGACTGCGTTAAAGGGAGAAGAATCTATGAAAAATTTGGGCGAAAAACCTCATATTCTACCACATTTTGACTCTAGAAGATTTTTTAGGGGGTTAAGTGGCATTTGCCGCCGACAACCTAAAATGTCCCCTAGAATGCAGAAAAACGATAGGGTCAAGAAACAAAAAGGGGTTACTTGTAGCATTTAACCTACATTATTTTTCATCTATTTTTTCAAAATTTTGCAAAAATTTGGGGCGGATAGAGAAATATCGAAAATATAAACTACCACAAAGATGGCGCTATTAAAGGTGATATTTAGTGTGGTAGTTAAGCTCGTGCCACTGATCATACACACCAAACTATATTTTATTTATATGGTTCGTTAGTAAAACATGGCAATTTAAAAAAAAATGCGAAAATGGCATTTGCTGTAAAAGTTTAACGACACTGCTCACGGCACTGACCTTGACATATGGTAAACATCTCGTGACCTTCTACCATACGGTGTCCGTGACCTTGACACTCGTTGCAATATGGCCGGATAATCGAGAAAGTAAATTTAGGTCAAACGATAAGTCCAGTTTAGAAGGCAATAAGGGCACTATTTCACCTTGACCGTTCCATATTATCTTAACCTTGACCTCGTAAAGGTACATGTGGCACGTGCTTGACCTTCAAGGTCAACAAAATATGGAAAAATTGTTTTTTTACATTTTCGTCTAAATTATGAGAGTGAAGCGAAAAAAGGTCAATTGTGTGCATTGAAATAGAAGATTACGTCATATACTAAAAGATGACAGACATCTGACCTTTATATTGGTGTATGATGAAACACGAAAGTTGCTGGCAAATGCCATCCGAAGTTTGGAGGTCAAGGTCACTGTTAAGGTCTGTTAAGGTTAAGTTTGATATCAGATTCGTACTCAGCGACTCCGAAAATACCTTATAGCAAAGTTTGGAGTAAAAATGTCCGACCCAAATGTTCTGCCAAGCCCTTGCCTCAGGGAAAAAATCGATGAAAATTTTGTTGTCTCCGATTGACCTTAAACTTTGTTCTAAAACTATATCGAGGTCGTAGGTCACGAATCCGAGGTCAAATTTGACATTGACCTTGACCTAATTTGAGCAAGGTCAATTTTTTTATCTAAAGTAACTGGACCATGGGCTCTTTACATTGGGTCAGAGATCAATGACCTTTTAGCACGTGATGATCTGTTAACCTAAGAGTTGATCTGTGACCTTGACATTGACCTTTTATTTTGACCCTTAAAAATAACTATACTGTTGGGAATGCATGTCTTTTTTCATGAGTTCAAGGTTAAGGTCATGCGGTCATTACATATTAAAGGGCCATTGACCTATGACCCAATTTAAGGTGTTTTCGCTCAGGTCAAATAAAATCCAAAATTTGACCTTGGTTAAATTAGGTCAAGGTCAAGGTAAAAAATAACACCAGATTCGTAATCAACGACCCTGAAAATACTATAGAACGAAGTTTCAGGCAAATCAGTGGCCAAACAATTCAGACGAAATTTGCCTGTAAGGTGCTGGGGAAAAAATTTTGATCCCCAGATGGCGTTTGCCATCAATATGTCAATTGCCACCTATGTTTGAGTAAAAGTTGAAATAAATTTTTCCAACCCCCAGTTGGACTATGCCAATAAGATTAGATTTTTTCTCAACCCCAAAGTGCAAATGCCATCTTATGGGCATATGCCAACTGGGGTATGAAAAATTAATTACAACTTTTACTAAAACCTAGGTGGCAATTGACATACTGATTTCTCAACCCCAAATTGCAAATGCCATCTTATGGGCATATGCCAACTGGGGGATAGGAAACCAACTCTTGATGGCAATTGCCGTCTTAATGGCATATGCCAACTAGGGGTATAAAAATTGATGGCATATGCCACCTGGGCTTAGAAAAATTCGAATCAACCTTTGACGGCAAATGAAATGTTATTGGCACATGCCAATTAAATGAATTCATTTTGGGACGGCAATTGCTATTTGGGGTTGGAGAAAACCACTTCATTTTCCTCGACCCTAAATGGCACATGCCATGCCTATTGACTCATATTGAGACGGCAATTTCCATTTGGGGGTGTAGAAATCTAATAAATCTTATTAGCATATTCCAACTGGGGTAGGAAAAATTAATTTCATCTTTTACTAAAACCTAGGTGGCAATTGACATACTGATGGCGCATGCCATCTGAGGGATCAAATTTTTTTACACTCCTGTATGGCAAATGCCACGTCCACAGCACCTTACAGCCATGTTTCATGGAAAATGTGTTGTCACCGATTTGTGTGAAACTTTGCCCTAAAGTATTTTCGGAGTCGCTGATTACGAATCTGAGGTTATTTTTGACATTGACCTTGATCTTGACCTAATTTAGCCAAAGTCAAATTTTCGATCTGATTTGACCTGAGCAAAAACTCCAAGTGTCAATGACCTTTTAGCATGTCATGAACTCATGGCCTTGACATTGATCTGTAACCATGACCTTGAACGTGACCTTGAACTTTTGAAAAAAACTCATGCATTCGGAACAGTATAATTTCTTTTAAAGTTTCAAGGTCAAAAGTCAATTTCAAGATCACAGATCCACTTTAAGGTCAAGGGATCATCACCTATCAAAAGGTCATTGACCTTTCACCCAATTTAACGTGTCTTCGTTCAAGTCAAATCAGATCGAAAATTTGATCTTGGTTAAATTAGGTCAAGGTCAAGGTCAATGTCAAAAATAACCTCAGATTCGTACTCAGCGACCCAGAAAATACTTTACGGCAAAGTTTCATACAAATCGAAGACAAAAAAGTTTTGGTCAATATTTTAGCTATTTACGCAATTTTTATCGAAAATTTATTGCTGCCGTTTTCCCGCAGACTTTGCCATGCAGTCTTCTCCAGGTGGCTGAGTGCGAATCCGGGATCGAATCTGAACGTCGCCTTGACCTTGACCTCCAAAATTTAGATTCAATGTTCTGGTATTTGCCACCTGGGTCTACAAAATGTGGTCTCTATTTTCCTGTCCTAAGTAGCACATGCCATGGTATTTGCCACCTGGGTCTACAAAATGTGGTCTCTATTTTCCTGTCCGAAGTAGCACATGCCATGGTATTTGTCACCTGGGTCTATACAATGTGCTCTCTATTTTCCAGCCCTAAGTAGCACATGCCATCCCTGTTTACTGATTCTGGGGCGGCAATTGCCACTTGCGGGTGGAGAAAACCAATTCATTTTTCTCAAGCCCAAAGGGCAATTGCCATCTTATTGGCTGGGTTAAGAAAAATTTAATTAAGCTTTTTTCAGCCCTAGGCGGCAATTGTCATACTGATGGCATATGCCTCGTGAGGTTAGACACTTGATCCAGCCCAAAAATCCAGAGCTATCCCTAGGTTACAGATTCTATGGCTAAGTTACAGATTCCAAAAAAATTCAAATTTAGCCCTTTCACCTTTAAAATGACCTGATCACCTCAAAATTTCGTAGATCACCAGAGGAAGCAAAGGGCATTATCTAAGGAAAGGTCAAGGACGTAGAAAAATATTAAGTAGGTCAAATAAGCGATGCAATTTTCAAGCGATTTCTTATTGGTCAAGGTCAAGGTCAAATCTGACCCCAGATTCGGAATCCCTGACCTCGATATTACCTTAGGACAGAGTTTTAGATCAATCGGTGACGTTTAAAAAATTGGTCAATTTTGGTGACCAGCATATGCACAAAATTTCAAATCGTCCTATTTTGAAAACTACTCAGCCAATCTTCAAGACAGGTATTGTTTTAAAGCTGAGATGACGCCGGTTGTCATGGATGCACCGGGTTCGTAGAGCGAATTTGATCTATCTGAAAAGCGTAGTATATAAAGTCCGAGTTTGATTAAGCATTTGGAGGCATCAATCTTCGCGCAGGCCTTCTGCCAAAGGAGAGAGAGAGAATTACGGTTTAACGTCGCATTCAGCAATATTTCAGCTATATAGCGACGATCAAACAAAATTCTGAGTAATCAATTAAAAAACTCGGTAAACTAATGCGTTAAAACAGGTACAAACATTAAAATTTGTACAACAAACCAATCTCTCTCAAATAACCTAAAATACAATCGCGTAGCTGCTCGATAAAAAGTATCTATGCAGTCTATGAGAATATGTTTCACCGTGAGATCTTCATGGCAAGGTATACACCTTGGAATCGGCTCCTGTTTTAGTAAATATTCATCAGTTAATCGTGTGTGACCGATACTACATCGTCTAATCATGGCCTGGTCGAAACGTTTATGACTGTTCAGGTGAGTATAACCAACCGTTTTTTTGAACTCGTGAAGTTTGTTATTATCCATAGTATCCCATAAAGATTGAAACAGCTTTCTTACATAAGCGCAGATAGATGGTCTGAAATCGCTGTATGGTATTCCAACAGGGTCAACTTCTTCATCTAGAGCTGCCTTAGCCAATCTATCAGCTTCAGTGTTGCCTTTGATGTCAACGTGACTAGGCACCCAACAAAACACAATATCTATCTGTTGATCAAATCTGGTGTCACACAATTGTAGAATTTCCAAGATGGTGGGATGAGTGGAATTTCCATTTTTAATTGCTATAAGGCATGACAGTGAATCTGAGAATATGACATATTTTTTCCTTCTAGTGGATCCAATACCTTCTAAAGCTGATAATAGAGCTTTTGCTTCTGCAGTAAATATGGAACTTTTACCTGGCAGTCGATACGTTTTAGTTTTGGAACTAAAGATAGTAGCACATGCTACTCTCTCACCATCTTTAGAACCATCTGTATAAATAGCCTGATGTGAACTGTATTTCTCTCTCAGTAGACCAAATTCTTGTGTATACACGAGCTGGCTCGTGTCTGCCTTTTTATATTTAGTCAGTGAAATATCTACTTCTGGCGTGGCTAACTGCCATGGTGGAGTTGGCAAGAGCTCGTTAGGTAAAATCTGACTAACTTTAATACCAGCTGCTACAAGGTGTGGTTTCATACGGATTCCAAGAGGTGGAATAATCGAGGGTTTCTTTAAAAAGAGATCTGCGTACTGAGGGTTGAAAACACAGTTATATGCAGGATTTGAGTGGTTCGAACGCAGTTTTGTGATATATTGCAGTGATAATTTAATTCTCCGAAGTCCTAAAGGAAATTCATCCGCTTCGACATACAAGCTTTCTTTAGGTGATTTTCTGAACGCACCGAGGCAAAGTCTTAGTCCTTGATGGAGAATAGGATCTAGCTTTGCCAAGTTTGACTTGCTTGCACCATTGTAAACAATAGAACCATAATCGAGTTTGGAACGAACAAGTGATCGATATAAATGAAGGAGAGTTTGCTGATCTCCTCCCCACTTATAGCTGGCAACTACTTTCAACAAATCCAGAGCTTTCGTGCATTTGGCTTTTAAGCAATTTATATGAGATTTGAAAGTTAGTCGTTGATCAAACAATATGCCTAGAAATTTGACCTCTTTTACCACTTTGATTTCAGTTCCATCTAAGGTAAGTACTGGATCTTCGTGCTGGAAATATTTTCTGCAAAAGTGTATACAATTTGTCTTAGCTCTGGAGAATTTGAAACCATTTTCAAGACACCATTTCTGAATTCTGTTTAGACAAAGTTGTAATGTTCTCTCAATATTGTGTATACTTTTCCCACTACACGATATATTGAAATCGTCTACAAAAAGTGAGCCATCAATTGATTTATTCAGAACTGCAGCCAAGCTGTTGATCTTGATACTAAACAGAGTAGTAGACAAAATACTGCCCTGTGGGACACCCTGGTCTTGATCAAAATGGTCAGACATAGTTGTACCCAAACGAATTTGGAATTGTCTATCATTCAAAAAGTTGGAAATAAAAACGGGTAAACGACCTTTTAATCCCATCTTTTGAAGATCTTTAAGAATCCCGTATTTCCATGTAGTATCGTAGGCTTTTTCTAAATCAAAAAAGATAGAAACCACATGTTCGTTCTTGGCGAAAGCATTCTTAACATACGAATCTAATCTGACTAAATGATCAATGGTACTTCTATTTTTTCGGAAACCAGCTTGAATATCAGTAAGTTTCTTTTCAGTTTCCAGGTACCAAACAAGGCGATCATTTATCATGCGTTCCATTGTTTTGCAGACAGCTAGTCAATGAAATCGGACGATAATTACCAGGGTCTGTATGGTCACGACCAGGTTTTGGTACTGGTATAACTATGGCATTGTGCCATGACGGAGGGAATTCCTCTCTATACCAAAGTCTATTGAATATGCGTAATAGGATTTCTAGAGATGATTCCGGTAGATGTTTCAAAAGCTGATAATGAATATTATCAGGGCCTGCAGCAGAATCATGAGCTTTCGTGAGAGAAGCATGACGTTCTTCTATTGTAAACGAAGCGTTATAGCCTTCATGGTTACCGGAGGTGAATTTAATTTCATTTTTCTCTTCTCTTTTCTGGAAACTTTGAAATTTAGGTACATAATTTTCTGATGAAGAGTTTTTGGCAATTGTTTCTCCTAATTTATTTGCAATTTCTACTCTGTCAGTAATCACCTGATTTCCATCGTGGAGATGATGAACGCTGGATTTGGGAGCTTTTACCTTTTATTCTTTGGATCATATTCCAAACTTTTGTTATAGGAGTATGAGTATTTATATTAGAAACATAATTTCTCCAAGATTCACGTTTATTCTGTTTCATGGTTCTACGAGCTTTAGCTCTTGTAACTCAGAGATCTTTCAAATTTTCAGGATTAGGATGTCGGCGGAAATATCGTTCAGCCTTCTTCCTACATTTTCTTGCTTCTTTACAGTCATCATTAAACCAAGGTTTCTTAATATGTGCAACACCTGAAGATGTGGGAATGGTTTGGTTGGCAATTTCTATCAACATATCTGAGAATAGCTGTATAGGATCTGAAGCATCAGCGAAGGAGACTGATTGTAGTTTTTGTGAACAAAGCTTTTCAAACTCGGGCCAGTTTGCTTTCTTGAAATTAAACCTTGTGAAATGAGGGTCATCAGCTGAATGAACAGCTTTAAGGACAGTGGGAAAGTGATCACTTCCACAAAGGTCATCATGAACAGACCAAGAAAATTCTTCAAGAATAGGAAGGTCGCAAAGTGAGATATCCAATGCTGAATAGGTTCCATGGGCCGAGGACAAATGTGTGGGAAGAACCATCATCAAAAATACACAAAGAATTGTTTGATATAAAATTTTCGAGAATTTTACCTTTACAATTGTCTTCATTATCCCAGAGGATATTACGACCGTTAAAATCACCCATCATTAAACAAGGTTTCGGGAGCTGATCGTAAAGATCTTGAAGTTCATTGAGCCGGAGACTACCAGAAGAAGGTATGTACACCGTGCATAATGTGAAAACAGAATTCAAGGTAATACGAACTGCTACAGCTTGTAAATCTGTCCCTTCTGCCAAAGAAGTTTGAAGCGGATGTGCTATATATCAAATGAAAGCCCTTCTTTCATACTTTAATTTGATGCATAACACATCAGGATACAGAGTCCGGGTGGGTCGGGTGGGTCGCGCGCCTTTCTCCTAAGTATTTTTTTCTACGTAGTACAAACATTTGAAATTTCGCCAAAAAAAAACTTCCAAACACAGGTCAATTCTGATTACAGATTGATGGCAATTTTGGTTGAAATTCTTTTTCTCCGATTGACCTCAAACTTTGTCCTGAGGTATTACCGAGGTCGCTGATTACGAATATGATCTGGAATTGACCTTGAGCTGTTTTATGACAGTTGAAAAATATAAAGGCCATTTGAGAGGTCAAAGTCATTTTGAAGATCAAAATCAAGATAAATGTCAAATCTGGCTACGGATTCGCACTCAGCGACACCGAAAACCCTAGTATGCCAAGTTTCATGACCATTGGTGGAATGTTATACCCGATGATCCTGACCTTTACATTTTGCACCCCCTCGAAGGGGACTTCAAGAATTTGGAAAGGAAAGTCAAATTGCAGGTCATCGAACGAAAGGGAGAAGCGGGGCACGACGTATGGTGCATGGCCGTGCCCTTTCGGTGCAATCTTGGTATTTAAATTTAGGTTACGCTCTTCGTTGCACAAAATCATTTCAAACACATTTTTTGAGGTCAAGGTCACATCCGGGGTCAGATCTGACCACGGATTCGGAATGAGCGACTTCGATAATACTTTGGGTGCAACTTTCGGGACAATTCGTTGGAGGGTTCAGTTTATTTCTGAAATCGAAATGCTCGGTAATTTCCGTATTTCCTCTCCCTCCCCCTCGTTCAATACTGTAACCACGTGACGAATTTCGAAGACAAAAACAGAGCTGAAATGTGAGTATTTCTTCGTTTTCCACCAGGTGTTTTGCGTCTATAATATGCATAAGGTCACCGTTAACAAATATTCGCCAATAATTTTTCGAGGTACAGCTTATTTCTTCATATTTAGGTATCGGTAATTTTTTTGTTTACCAAACAATGACGGAAATTGGACCACAGACAACAACATTGCTGTTATTGCTGTAGAGTTATATAATGTTTGTGCACTTGTATCTCGCTTAGTTTTAAAGGTAGGGAGCTGGTATTTGGCATGTAGACTAGCCCCTCATCCTTATTTTGTTTCGCATCCCTCTTTTTTCTTGGGACCTAATTTTAGCGCCCCTATTTCCAAAACGAGGCTAAAAATTGAAAGGGCCCTATTTTCGTTACCAATGATCAGAGCGACTTAATTTTTGCGTGGTTGACTAGCCCTATGTATACTAACCTCGTTTGGCCCAGCAGCGTGCTTGACCTACTGACCTAATTTCAACATAAAACATATCGGGGGGTCCAATTTCCGTTACTATTGGAGTTACGACTCCAGTTATTTCGCATGTCACGATCGTTTGTCATGTGCTTACCAACTGCACTACAAGTATGTGCCGCGGCTGCGTCATTGACCCCATTCTGGAAATCGGGTCAACCTGGGTTATAGCACATAGGAAAATTTTCAAATTGACATATATTCAAACTACCCAATCAATCTTCACGATCTTGGTATTGTTTTAAAGCTGAGGTAAAGGTGGTTGCCATAGGTGCACTTTCGGGTCGCGCCGGGATCAATTTGACCTACTTATGAGGTGTAGTATAAAAAGTCCAATTTTGGGTACCAAAACGAAGCCGATCATCGTCAAATTTGGTGACCTGGTAGAGGCTGGGGTACTGACCAACTGTATGTAATTAATTTTTCGATTCCCTTCCCCTTTCCCTGCATATAAAAAAATTAAAAAAATGGGAAATTTGCATCTGCCATAAAAAAGTAACTATGCACTCCACGACTCCGACCTTCATACAAGGTGCGTACCTTTTGTCCTTCTATCGTCCCATTGTATTGACCTTGCCCTGCATTTTTTTCCGAATTAAAAAAAATATGAAATTTTGGCCAAAAAATTTGCTCCAAATTTTTGCCCCCGATTGACCTCAAACTTTGTCCTACTTTGGACAAAGTCGCATAAATAGGCGTATCGCTTACTATTGCCAGAACCCTGTGCCCATGTGTCTTACACACCAAATTAAAGCATGAAGGAAGGGGTTTTATATGATATATAGCACATCAGGTTACAGTGTTATTTGGCAGAAGGCCCTCGGGAAGGGTACCGCGTTCATGCCAGGGTCCCTAATTCTGTTCTGACTTTGCCTATTTTTCAGACTGGACCTTAAAAAAGTTAATTGTGAGGAAGCACAACCTCTGGACTCTGTTAAGATGGTAAGTCCGTTATTATTGACTATGTGCAACAAATACACAGAAAATAAATGCTGTCGGGTTTATAAGGCTTCACTAGAGCGTTTTGCGTTGGATGTGCGACAGAAACATGTCATTAAAGTCAAGTAAGCAAACCAGTATATTGCCGGATTTCACTGTCTCATGGACCTGTTTGAAACATGGTATGTTACTCTTTTTCAGCTTCCAAGTGAAACTGCAAGACAACGCCTGTCGGGTCTCTCTGTCGGGCAGAAATGTACAAAATCGGATTGCCCATTCCTGGATCGATTTTGTGCCCTGGTGAACCCTGACTCCAAGGCTTTCATGCAAAGCGATCATGTCCACGCCGAATACGTCAGCAAGGTGAAGGCCATACAACACACCTTGGCCGAATCGAAGCGCCGTTGTTTTGAACAGTTCAGTCGAAAAGCAAGACAAGCCGGATTAGACCAAGTCATCCTGGGAACAAAACGAGGCTACCGGATCTCTCTCACAAGGGCTCAGCGCATGACACCGGCTAGCCGTTCGAATCCCTTCAATCCAAAAATTGTGTTTATAGATCCAACCAACGGTTATGGCTGTTTCGCAAATGATGACATTCACGAAGGCCAAACCATATGTGAATATATCGGAGAAACTATTGACGCCACTACGGCAGACTCCAGGGAAGTCGAGTATACGGCTACTGGAAAAGTTCCGCGCATGATCAAGATACGGGACGGCACATTCCTGGATGGACACAGTAACAAACAAGGCCATCCCCTAAATCAGAAGGACAACATCGGGGCACTCCTAAATCTCTCTGCTAAAAATCCAAACTGTCGCCTCGTATGTACTCCAAGCGATAGTGGTGATCGACAATTCAATATTGTTGCAAAAACTGACATTGCCAAAGGTGCAGAGCTCACTTGGGATTATTAACACGGTTAAACCTAAAGAGCTCTTGGACCGCCTCCGCCGGGGAGAGGATGTTCTCGTTGAAGAACCCGAATATCAGAGAATTATTAGCTACCTGGGGATGACTCTCCTGATTTACACAGGTAGTCGTAACGGGGTCGTAAAAAATATGAATCTGAGCGACGTGAGCGGCGTTAAGACCGTTCATGCCTCCCACGGTATTGAAAAATTCATTACCGTTGCCGACCATAAAACAAACTGCAATGGCGCTATACACATAGCAATGACGGTGGATCACTTTGAGGATCTTGAAACGTACATTAGAAAAATTCGAAACCGCAAAGTGGAGAAAGAATTTGGAAAGTCCCCACGAGCAGAAGACCGGGTATTTATCAAGTGTAAGACGGGTGAGAGATTTAACTCGTCAGAATTCAGCAACATGTATAACTTCATATATAGATCGGTGCTGGGTCGCCGTATCAAATGCAAAAATGTGAGGCAGCGTGTCTGTACTGTCTCCTGGCGCCGCCACCCAGGCAAACGCGGAGAACTGTCAAAGCAACTTGGCCATCCCATTTACACTGAGGGCAGGAACTATGCCCTCACCCGCGTGGACAGAGTTGCCGAATTGGCTCATGATGTGAGAAACACACTCCGCTCGTCCGACAAAACCCGGCCTGAACTGGCTTGTCGTGAAAAGCCGGTTGGGGCAGAAATAGAACAATCGCCACCGGCTTAAGAAATAGAACAATCGCCACCGGCTGAAGAGAGAGAACAATCGGCACCGGCTGAAGAAATGGAACAATCGCCACCCGCTGAACCATGTGAGGCGGCACGCATCTACTATGCGCCTGAATCGTCAGGCAAAGACGCGAACAGTTCGGCAAGGTCTGTCAGTTACTTCCAAACGACGGCTAAAATATCCAAAAAGACGCCCTACGGGTTTTTGAAAAAATACACGGTCGAACAATTGGACGCCCTCGCTACGATGACAAAAGAACATATTGAAAAGAGGATTCCGCCTACTCTCAAAAAAATGCGACGCCTCCTGACATCAGGGAAATGCTGGAACCGTTCGACAACAAAAAGCTCGTCGACTGAGTGAGATTGCAAATTGACAAGGCGGCGAAAGCTGAAACAAATGGCCAAAACAAGTAGACTCTGGACTTTATTACTGAAAGCATTCAGTTTGATAAGAAGAGGCAAGGAGCCTTTTCTATGAATTTGAATATTTGTATTTTTAACACTATGAGTTTGTTTTGAAAGACAGTATTTTTAAATTATTTTTTTCAAAGTAAATTTAAAAAAAAAACAAAAAGGGGTTTGAAAAATGCATATAAAAATTTGTATGTACCTCTGATAAAACTTATATCTACCACTGGTCAAACTTACCTTTGTTTTAAAATTAAATGGCACAGAAAGCCTTTTGTTCTAAAATAACTTTTAATTGAATTATTTTTGAAACCATGAATTCCTTTTTGTGCGAAGCCTTCCTCCTTTATTTTATATGTTTAATATATTTTTACAAAAAGTGTAATGTGTTTACATTGAATGGTTGATAGCCTTTTTTATTTTAATTATTTTTAATGATGAACTTATTTCATATGAGATTATTTTAAATATGAATTTTAAAGCAAATAAAAAGGAAAGTACAAAAAATATAAATTGAATGGTCGATAACCTTTTCTATTTAGATTATTTGAATTATTTTTGAAACAATGAATTCATTTTGTGCAAAGCCTCCGTCCTTTATTTTATGTGATTAATATATTTTACAAAAAATGTAATGTTTCTACATTGAATGATTGATAGCCTTTTTTATTTCAATTATTTTTAATGATGAACTTATTTCAAATGAGATTATTTTAAATATGAATTTTAAAGCAGATAAAAAAAAAGTACAAAAAAATATAAATTGAATGATTGATAACCTTTTCTATTTAGAAAATTTGAATTATTTTTTAAACAATGAATTCATTTTGTGCAAAGCCTCCGTCCTTTATTTTATGTGATTAATATATTTTACAAAAAAATGTAATGTTTTTACATTGAATGGTTGATAGCCTTTTTTATTTCAATTATTTTTAATGATGAACTTATTTCAAATGAGATTATTTTAAATATGAATTTTAAAGCAAATAAAAAACAAAAGTACAAAAAGTATAAAACAGAAAAAAGGAAGAAAAAAAAGTTATTGTTGATTATGAATTTTGAAGCAAAATAAAAAAAATGAAAATAAAAAGACCGCTCTTAGGGAAGCTTCCACGTAGCGGCGGTTGGAAACAACTTCTTAAGAAGTTGGCTAATGTCCCCTAGCACTGAATACGAATAGATAGCCAGAATTGACCATCACGAATAATGGCAAATGTCATGACTAAGTTGCAATTCCAAACAGCAGGGCACTTCGCCCTTGTCACTCATGCCACGCTGACTCTGTACCCTGGCGTGTTATGCGCCAAATGAAAGAACGAAAGAAGGGCTTTTACTTGATGTATAGCTCACCCGGGTATAGAGCCGTCCAGCAGAAAGCGGCACCCCATTTTGGTGACGTAAACAAATCAAAACACTGACATTGGGGAATTCAGTTTATATTTGTATATAGACGGCAAGATGAAATCACGATCCAGATTTGTACTTGGATACCGCGAAAATGCATTAGGGCGAATTTTGAACAAGATTCCCTGGAAATTCACCTCTAAAACTTATTTTCAATATTCTGACATTTGCCTCTTGGCGGTGTAAAAACTACTTAACTTTTCACAACCGTAGATGGCAAGTGCCATCATGGGCAGCAATTGCCATCTGGGGTGAAGAAAACTAATTAATTTTCTTCGACCCTTAATGGCACATGCCATCCCTATTTACCCATATTGGGACGGCAATTGCCACTTGAGGGTGGATAAATCTGATTAATATTCCTCAAGCCTTAATGACACATGCCATGTCTAGTACTTACACCGTGGACGGCAACTGCCATTTAGGGGAGGGAAAAACTATTTAATTTTTTTTTCAACCCTTAATAGCACATGTCATCCCGACTTGCTCATATTGGGACGGCAATTGCCACTTCGGGGTGGAGAAATCTAATAAATATTCCCCATACCTAAATTGCAATTGCCATCTTATTGGCATATTCCAACTGGGGTAGGAAAAATTATTTTCAACTTTTACTAAAACCTAGGTGGCAATTGACATACTGATGGCGCATCAAATTTTTTTACACTCCTGTATGGCAAATGCCACATATCCAGCACCTTACAGCCATGTTTCATGGAAAATGTGTTGTCACCGATTTGTATGAAACTTTGCCCTAAAGTATTTTCTGGGTCACTGAGTACGAATCTGAGGTTATTTTTTGCATTGACCTTGACCTAATTTAGCCAAGGTCAATTTTTTGATCTCATTTGAGCTCATCAAAAACACCTTTAATTAGGCCAAGTGTCAATGACCTTTTAGCATGTGATGAACTCATGGCCTTGACATTGATCTATAACCATGACCTTGACCGCGACGTTGAACTTTTGGAAAAAAACATGCATTCGGAACAGTATAATTTCTTTTTCAGTTTCAAGGTCAAAGGTCAAGGTGAAGATCACATCAACTTTAAGGTCAAGGGGTCATCACCTATTAAACGGTCATTGACCTTTGACCCAATTTACCGTGTTTTCGCTCAGGTCAAATCAGATCAAAAATTTGACCTTGGTTAAATTAGGTCAAGGTCAAGGTCAATGTAAAAAATAACCTCAGATTCGTACTCAGCGACCCAGAAAATACTTTAGGGCAAAGTTTCATACAAATCTGTGACAAAAAATGTTTGGCTGAAAAATGCGACCGGAACAGAAGTTTGTCGGAATGACTTTAAAGTTATCACACATAGGTTTTCGAGGTCGCTGATCACGAATTTGAGATCAAATTTTACCGTAACATTGACCTTGACCTCCAAAATTTAGGTTCAATGTGCTGGTATTTGCCACCTGGGTCTACAAAATGTGATCTCTATTTTCCTTTCCTAAGTAGCACATGCCATGGTATTTGTCACCTGGGTCTATACAATGTGCTCTCTATTTTCCAGCCCTAAGTAGCACATGCCATCCCTGTTTACTGATTCTGGGGCGGCAATTGCCACTTGTGGGTGGAGAAAACCAATTCATTTTCTCAAGCCCAAAGGGCAATTGCCATCTTATTGGCTGGGGTAAGAAAAATTTCATTCAGCTTTTTTTCAGCCCTAGGCGGCAATTGCCATACTGATGGCATATGCCTTGTGAGGTTAGAAAAAATGCGAATCAACTTTGATCAACCTCAGATGGTAATTGCCATCTTGTTGGCTGGGAGTGGAAAAAATTCAATTCGACTGTTTCTCAGGCCCAGGTAGCAATTGCCATATTGATGGCATGTGCCACTTGGGAATAGAAAAAAAATGATTTTAACTTTTACGCAAACCTAGGTGGCACTTGACATACGTTTTCTGCACTCCTCGGAGGCAACTGCCTTCAGCGAACTTAGAAATTACCTTGACATTTGCAACTTAGGGAAAAAGAATGTAGAATCTATCTTCCACTCCTAGGAGACACATTCCTGAACTCGGCGGCACATGCCAAAAGGTTAAAAAAAACATGTCTAAAAAATGGTCCCTTATTCCGACAATGACGAAATTTTAGGGTGCCCTGGGGTAAGGGGTGCTCATGGCTAAAATGACCTCTGACCTGACTATTTTATGGGGCGCCACCTATATTTTTCAACTTTAGTTTTTGACGTCAATTTTTCGGAAAATGTGTTGCCACCGATTTGAATGAAACTTTGCCCTAAAGTATTTTCTGGGTCACTGAGTACGAATCTGAGGTTATTTTTGACATTGATCTTGACCTAATTTATCCAAGGTCAAATTTTTAATCTCATTTGACCTGATCAAAAACACCTTAAATTAGGCCAAGTGTCGATGACCTTTTAGCATGTGATGAACTCCTGGCCTTGACATTGATCTATAACCATGACCTTGACCGCGACCTTGAAGTTTAAAAAAAACATATGCATTCGGAACAGTATAATTTCTTTTAAAGTTTCAAGGTCAAAGGTCAAGGTCAAGATCACAGATCCACTTTAAGGTCAAGGGATCATCACCTATCAAAAGGTCATTGACCTTTCACTCAATTTAACGTTTTCGCTCAAGTCAAATCAGATCGAACATTTGACCTTGTTTAAATTGGGTCAAGGTCAAGATCAATGTCAAAAATAACCTCAGATTCGTACTCAGCGACCCAGAAAATACTTTAGGGCAAAGTTTCATACAAATCGGTGACAAAAAATGTTTGGCTGAAAAATGCGACCGGGACAAAAAGTTTGTCAGAATGACTTTAGTTATCACACATAGGTTTTCGAGGTCGCTGATCACGAATCTGAGATCAAATTTGACCTTAACATTGACCTTGACCTCCAAAATTTAGATTCAATGTTCTGGTATTTGCCACCTGGGTCTACAAAATGTGGTCTCTATTTTCCTGTCCTAAGTAGCACATGCCATGGTATTTGTCACCTGGGTCTATAAAATGTGGTCTCTATTTTTCAGCCCTAAGTAGCACATGCCATCCCTGTTTACTGATTCTGGGGCGGCAATTGCCACTTGTGGGTGGAGAAAACCAATTCATTTTTCTCAAGCCCAAAGTGCAATTGCCATCTTATTGGCTGGGGTAAGAAAAAGTTCATTCAGCTTTTTTTCAGCCCTAGGCGGCAATTGCCATACTGATGGCATATGGATTGTCAGGTTAGAAAAAATGCGAATCAACTTTGATCAACCCCAGATGGCAATTGCCATCTTGTTGGCTGGGAGTGGAAAAAATTCAATTCGACTGTTTCTCAGGCCCAGGTAGCAATTGCCATATTGATGGCATGTGCCACTTGGGAATAGAAAAAAATGATTTTAACTTTTACGCAAACCTAGGTGGCACTTGACATACGTTTTCTGCACTCCTCGGAGGCAATTGCCTTCAGCGAACTTAGAAATTACCTTGACATTTGCAACTTAGGGAAAAAGAATGTAGAATCTATCTCCCACTCCTAGGAGGCACATTCCTGAACTCGGCGGCACATGCCAAAATGTCTAAAAAATGGTCCCTTATTCCGACAATGACGAAATTTTAGGGTGCCCTGAGGTAAGGGGTGCTCATAGCTAAAATGACCTTTGATCTGACTATTTTATGGGGCGCCACCTATATTTTTCAACTTTAGTTTTTGACGTAAATTTTCCGGCATGAAGGTCAAGGTTTGTGACCTTTGACTAACAATGTTATTATTGACCTTTGACCTGATCCATGACCTTGTCCCAGACCTTGACCTATTTTTTTGACATCTGCAAGGTCACCCGAAAATCATAAAAAATTAAGAAAATTTGAAGAAAAAAACACGTAGGAAAGGTCAAGGACGAAACTAGGGGCAAAGGTTAATCACCTATTGAAAGGTCAAGATAAAAGGCCTTGACCTTCTATGTTTTAAGAATCCTGATAGTGCATATGCCAAAATGTCGGCGGCAAATGCCGATTAACCCCAACTTAACCCTGGCCTTTGCCGCCAAGCAGTTTTGGCATTTGCTGAGAAGATGCTGGCATTTGCCGACAAAACGGTGAAATTAAAATGGCATTTGCTGAGAAAACCCTAACCCTAACCCCAAAACCGTAAACCTAACCATAACCCGTAACCAGTAATATTGATTTAACGCTAATTAGCGCAAATTTGCATCCTAATTAGACGTAATCACGCTTAAGAGCATTCAGTAACGTGATTTCATGAAGTCACGTGATTTTATGGCCTAAAGTCACGTGATTTCATGGCCAAGGCTACTTGATTGTGGTGCATGGGAACTATCCTACCGACCAGACAGCTGGGGCGATTAATCCCAGCAGGGAGTTTGGGAACGAGATTCACTGAATTCGGGCAATACAAATGACCGGGTAGAATTTCCTCTCAGACTTTTTCCTCCATTCTTTCATTTCATTGTATATTTATTTTATTTTTCTTAACAGAAATTAATAAAGAGTATTGGGGAGATATGATGTAGCTCTAACTTCAACATACAATTATAATAGTCTTTCGATGAGGTCAATATGTGTTTCTGTGGACCTGAGAAAACAATATTCACCGATTGACCGATATCAGAGTCTTAATGAGTGCAAAAATGAGAGGTCTGAGTAAGCTGTACCTGTAAGATTCAACTTGATGATTGGAAATATCGTACCTAATATATCTGTTGTACAATAGCGTCACTTGTATCATGATCATGGTGATAGCCCCAATCAACAATAGCAGCCAGACGACTTTGACGGCCCAGTTCTTGGCGCTGACCATATGACCCACACCATGGGTCGTGGTTGAGTTGGCGAAATCCACGAGTGCTGTCTTCACATTCGGACGAGTTACATTATCCTCTTTCGCCCTATTAAATGAAAAGAGAGAGAGAGAGAGAAAATTAAGGTTTAGCGTCGCATTCAGCAATATTTCAGCCATATAGCGACGATCAAACAAATCTCTCTCAAATAATCTAAAATGCAATCTTCTTTTACTAAAAAGATTATCCAGCGTAGCTGCTCGATAAAAAGTATCTTTTACAATCTTAAAATCTATAGGATTCCCAGAAGTAGTCAGACTTGAGTGATTTGCACGTGCAATTTCGTCTCTGTTATTTCGAGTATTTCTGGGGTTTAAAGCTGGTATTATTCCAGATTTCTTGTGTAGTATTTTTCGTGAACGTTTTTGGCATCTGTGCATGGTGAAATTTTGAGTTGATTCGTCAGATTTTCGCTGTTCGCGGCGTTTTTTTGTTTGTCTTGGTCAGCCCGGCTGGATTGACCTAGATCACCATTTCCCTTGTGTAGGTAGATGGCGCTCTATTGAATATAACACGCTCATACGGGGCTTTTGGGTCTTCGAAGGCACTGTGTTCATATATACCGCGGGCTATCTGTAAACTGTTGACAACTGTTATTATTTTCTTGTTTGTTTGTTCGAATTGATCTTTTCAGGAGCTCCCTGGGTGGGAGTCTATAATTGTTTTTTAATGCTATGGCAAACAAACCGTTAGAGAGATCACCATTTTCCTTGTGTAGGTAGATGGCGCTGTATTGAATATAACACTGTTATACGAGGCTTTTGGGTCGTTGAAGGCACTGTGTTAATATATGACGCGGGCTATTTGTGAACTGTTGACAACTGTTATTTTCTTGTTTGTTCGAATTGATCTTTTCTGGAGTTCGCTGGGTGGGAGTTTTGTTGTGCGGCTCCCTAGGCGAGAGTCTGTAATTATATTTTAGTGCTATGGCAAACAAAATGTTGAAGAGGCCACTGAGCCTTAAAACTTTTGGGTCTGATTGCCGCTAAGCCGATTGATACTTGGCAAGCTTTAAGAGAGTCTGTCGGATCAGGGCCGAAAGTCCTTGATGGATTAGCGCAGGTGACAAAGGATCTCTGGATTGTGACACTACGAAATAAACAGGCCAGAGATGTTCTTCTCTCAAACGATATCTTGGATTTTCAAGATCAGTGCGGTCGCTTTGAGGAGATTGCACCCACGAAAGTACTTGTCAAAATAAAATGTCCTGTGGAGATACCACACACTGGCATCAGACATATTTTTGAGAAATATGGTAAAGTTCAAGACATTTCTCACGAATACTATACTTTTAACAGAGATTTCAAAACTGGAAGTAGGAACGTGTGAATGTCTGGCAACAAAACCACTCTTCCTTCCACAGTTCTGTTTGGAGAATTCCTGTTTGGTATAAATGTCAGGTTAAAGCCTGTTACACCTGCGGAGATGAAAATCACATGTTTTGGGATTGTCCATTTAAGGATAAATGCCCGAGTTGTCAGTTAGGACACAAAAAATGGCAATGTAAAACTCGTGAAAACACAGAAGGTCTGACTGACAGAAATAACCGGACTGCTTCACAATATTTTACTGGAATTAAATCCAATACAGAGAATAAATCTTCCGTTACGGAAAAGTCCGCCGTTGTGGAGAGCTCTGTCACAATGAACGCACAGAAAGTCGAGCAGCCTAAAAGCATTGGTGATAGCATTTGGTCAATTGTAGGACCGCGGATGGTAAGACCTCAAAGAGGAATTCTAGGATTAGACAAAGGAACACGAAAAAAGCATAGAGGAAGCAGGAAATGCACCCAAGAGCTCAAACAGATTTTCAGCTCTCTCTGATGAGAATGATGTTGATAATTCCTTTGATATTCCTGGTCCTCCCCCAAGGGGAATAAGGTGGATGAAAGTTCGGAAAGTTTGCTACATGATCAGGAGCCTAAAGAAAATGAGTCCAAATTGGTGGTTCTCTGTCCGAGGTGGAGAACGACAGCGTTGTTAACTACTGTAAAATGCCCAACAACGATGCTGCTGCACTCGATGTGGACGGCAGTCGTGGTGAACATTCACCTGTGCATTCAGATGCTGTTGTGGAAACTGGGCTCACCACAGATGATGCTAGAAATGAGCTACCCTTAGTAGATAGGAAAGGCGGTGAAGATGAAGATGGTGGTAACTCGAACTTCACTCAAGATGCCGATGTGGTTGCTGAACTCCTCAGAGATGATGCTAGAGATGAGCTACCCTCTGTAGATGAAAGAAGTGAAGATGAAGGTTTTGGTTTTATTTCTGAAGCAGATGCACATGTGAACGAGGTGATGTGATCGAGGAGTTCACTAGTGATGACCGACAGAGTAGAAATTGTACATGTAAATGAATTGGGCGAAACATTTGCCAAAATCTCTTCGTCAGATAATTATGTACCTAAAGTTTTCAAAAAAGAAAAGAGAAAAATGAAATAAAATTTCCCTCCGGTAACCGTGAAAGCTACAACGCCATGTTTACAATTGAGGAACTTCATGCTTCTCTCACGAAAGCTAACGATTCTGCTGCAGGCACTAATAATATTCATTATCGACTTTTGGAACATCTACCCGAATCTTCTCTAGAAATCCTATTACGCATATTCAACAGACTTTGGCTGGCAGAAGACTTTCCTCCGTCATGGCACAATGCCATAGTTATACCAGTACCAAAGCCTGGCCTTAACCATACAGACTCTTGTGATTATCGCCTGATTTAACTGACTAGCTGTTTTTGTAAAACAATGGAACGCATGATAAATGATCGCCTTGTTTGGTACCTGGAACTGAAAAGAAACTTACTGATATTCAAGCTGCTTTCCGTAAAAATAGAAGTATCATTGATCATTTAGTCAGATTAGATTCGTTTGTCAAGAATGTTTTCGCCAAGAATGAACATGTGGTTTCTATCTTTTTCGATTTAGAAAAGGCCTATGATACTGCTTGGAAATACGGGATTCTAAAAGATCTTCATAATATGCCATTAAAGGGCCGTTTACCTGTTTTTATTTCCAACTTTCTGAATGATAGACAATTCCAAGTTCGGTTGGATACAACCATGTCTGATCATTTCGATCAGGATGAGTGTCCCATAGGGCAGTATTTTGTCTACTACTCTGTTTAGTATGAAGAGCAGCGGCGTAGCTGCAGTTTTGAATAAATCAATTGATGGTTCACTCTTTGTAGACGATTTCAACAGATCGTGTAGTGGAAAAAGTATACACAATATTGAGAAAACATTAGAAGTTTGTCTAAATAGAATTCAGAAATAGTGTCTAGAAAATGGTTTCAATTCTCCAGAGCTATGACAAATTGTATACACTTTTGGAAAAAATATTTCCAGCACAATGATCCAGTGCTTACATTAGATGGAACTGAGATCAAAGTAGTAAAAGAGGTCAAATTCTTAGGAATGTTGTTCGACCACCGAATCGCATATAAATTGCTTGAAAGCCAAGTGCACAAAAGCACTTGATTTGTTGATGGTAGTTAGTAGTAGTATAACGGTTAATTTTGTCGGATTGACCTAAAAAAATTGCATATCTGTGACGTCACAGCGGTCAAGTTCACTATAGTTCCGGTGACCTTTGGGGCATGTTTTCCTCCGCGGTGATGCGGTCTGGCGGTGATGCGGTCGCGGGTTGAAGCCTCCGAGGACAGAAAGTAGTCCGCGGTGATGCGGTCGCGGGGAGAAGCCTCCGCGGACAGAAAGTAGTCCCATGTCAAGGGCCATATGCGGGAGTCGGACGTTGCTTTTCCCCTGATTCGCATATGACGTCACATCCGGTCACGTGACATTCGGGTCACAGGTCACATCAGGGTCAAAAGTTCAAAGGTCACTTCCGGTCACGTGACGGCCCAGCAATAATGCCCTACCTAAGACACCAGTGACTCCCAATGTGAATCTCCCGGAATGCACGTCATCAAACCGGGTCCCCGACAATATGGCCAGCACTATGCCCAGTATAAATGACAAGTGGGGTCATAGCCAAACAGGTTTCCCCAAAACCGTACTGGCACGAAAAAAATACATGAATCCATGGGAAGTAAGACTTATAGTAATAAAGATAACCTACAGGTGTTGCACGATGTTATTATGACGAGTCTATGATCAGTGTGACCACAGGGTCGAGCGTTTATTGTCCAGTAAAATAAACATACAAAATGGCGGCGCTTGCTGTGGGGATTTCCCTTTTGACATCACGACATCGATCGTGCTGCCATCTAGAGGCAATGACGACAACTCTGACTGGGCGAACCCTCTATAGGCCAAATTCCGGGTCATCTCCCTTGATTCGAACATTTGCATCTATACGGGGAATGCATGAATGGGATAGGGGTGGTCATTTTCTTTCTTGTGGATTTTTACTATGGGTTGTGGCATCTTGTTTTTCTCGTCTCACCACGTAGAACACGATGGGAGGGGTCTCGAAGTTTAGCGGTGAAATTTTTTGAGAAAGTCACTGTGCGCATGCGCATTGGGCAAGTAGCGCTGGGGTGGACGTTTTGGGGTCTAGGTGAACCCCTTGTGGTCCGATTGGGTGGTGTGAGGTATCAGTGTGAAGCACTCGTAGGAGAGCATCCGACTGGATGGGTGTGACGTGGAACTGACGTCATTCTGAGCATGCGCAGTAAAAAGGGGCATGAGAATGGACGTTTGGGGGTCGAGATGGGCCCCTAGTGGTCCGATTGGACCATATGAAGTGTCAGTGTGAAGCTCTCGTGGAGGAGCGTCCGACTGTCCGTCGTCCTTTTTCAACATTCTGCGCATGCGCAAACAGGGAATTTTGGGAAAAGGGCATTGGGAGGAACGTTTTGGGGTCGAGGTGAACCCATAGTGGGCCGATTGGGTCGAGTGAGGTGTCAATGTGTAGCCCGCGTGGGGGAGCGTCCAACTGGATGGATTGTAGGGTGGGAATATCGTCTATCTGCGCATGCGCAGTAGAAAAAGTGTATTTGAATGGACGTTTTGAGGTCGAAATGGACCCACAGTGGTCCAGTTGGACCGTATGAGGTCTTATTTTGAAGTTCTTTTGGGGTAGCTTCGGATTGGACTGGTGTCTAGTCCTGTTTCATCATTCTGCGCATGCGCAGTCTGGCCGTAGTATAGACAACAGCCATTTTAGGGGGTCTGTTTAGTGATTGATGGACCATCCGTGGTCGAAATGAACCATGTGGGGTATCAGTATGAAGCTCTCGTGGAAATATATTTGCCCTTCGGGAAATTTTCTGGGAAAACCCCTGTTCTATTTATAGATCACTTGGGAGTGGAAAAAGGGAAGTTTCAGAGGCGTAATGGAGTGCGTTTGGAGGCGATAAGGGCCTTTTTCCATCGAGCTACCTGGTAGAGTTACCTGTAAATGAGAAACTGAGTGAGTGAGTGAGTGAGTGAGTGGTCATATAAAGTCGTTTGTACACCATGAGTGGTCATATAAAGTCGTTTGTACACCATTTCTGGTCACGTGATGGCTTAGCAAGCGTTATTTGCCCCTACATTAGACCCCAGTGACTTCTGGGGTGGACGTTTTGAGGTTTAGGTGGTCCTATAGTGGCCCGATTGGGTCGAGTGAGGTGTCATCGTGAAGCACTCGTGGAGGGAGCGTCCGATTGGATGGGTGTGATGTGGAACTGACGTTATTCTGCGCATGCGCAGTAAAAAAGGTGCATGGGAAGGGACGTGTTGGGGTCGAGGAGCCCATTATTGGTCCAAATGGGTCGTGGGAGGTGTCAAAGTGAAGCGCTCATCCAGGGCGATCAAGTCATGGTTGGGTGGATGTAAAATTAGGATTGGGTTTGAACATATAAAAAGCGGAACACGGACTTTACACCTAAGCCATGGGGAATCATATATGATTTGGGTCGAGACCATCCCCGGTCCAACAGTAACACAGTAACGCCCGTCAACGCCTACCTTAACGCTTCAACGCCCTGGTGAATTAGCCCTGAAGCTCTAGATTTTTTCTAGATATTCCATGGAATTGTCACTAATTCATCGAAATGCAGTGACGCCCGTCGTTACGCCTTAACGCCCGTTTCAGCGCCTTAACGCCCAATCATAATGCCTTAACGCCTTATCTTAAAGCCTTAACGCCTTAGCATAACGCTTTAACGCGCTATAGTAACACCTTAACACCCTATCGTAACACCTTGATGCATGTGTGATACACCCATTTTATGTTATACCTGTCATATTCGTTCTTTTGTAAGTGTTAGGTGTATTCTCGGTTGCTCTTGTCCAATCAGAAGCCGCCCTTTGAGAAACTACAGAGCTCGTAGCTGTGGGGTGGATCGGTTAAGAGCTCTTGGAGCTTGTTAATCTCCATATGTACAGACACCACCATCACCACCACCACAGGGTGTTGACGACCGGTGGTGGTGGTAGCTCCCGTGGGCACGCACGCACACACACACACGCACACACACCAACACACACACACACACACACACACGCACACACATACACACACCTAGTGCACCCTTTACCGGGGCATAGCTAGGGTACACTAGGTGGTTATGGTGGTGTCTGTACATATGGGGATTAACAACCTCCAAGAGCTCCGAGCTCCAAGAGCTCCGAATTCTTAATCGATCCACCCCACAGCTCCGAGTTCTGTAGTTTCTCAAAGGGCGACTTCTGATTGGACAAGCGCAGCCGAGAATACACCTAACGGGCAAGAACGAATATGACAGGCATAACATAAAATGGATGTACCATACATGCATCAAGGTGTTACGATAAGGTGTTAAGGTGTTACTATAGCGCGTTAAAGCGTTAAGCTAAGGCGTTAAGGCGTTAAGATCAGGCTTTAAGGTTGGACGTTAAGATGTTGAGACGGACGTTAAGGCGTAACGACGGGCGTTGACGGGCGTCACTGCATTTCGATAAATTAGTGACAATTCCGTGGAATATCTAGAAAATCAGAGCTTCAGGGCTAATTCACCAGAGCGTTGAAGCGTTAAGGTAGGCGTTGACGGGCATTACTGTGTTACTGTTGGACCGGGGATGGTCTGGACCCCAAAACAGCCATGATTCCCCATGGTTTAGGAGTAAAGTCCGTGTTCCGCTTTTTATATGTTCAAACCCAATCCTAATTTTACATCCACCCAACCATGATTTGATCGCCCTGGAGGAGCGCTTCACTTTGACACCTCCCACGACCCATTTTGACCAATAGTGGGCACCTCGATCCCAAAACGTTCCTTCCCATGCACCTTTTTTACCGCGCATGGGCAAAATAACGTCAGTTCCACGTCACACCCATCTAATCGGACGCTCCTCCCTTGAGTGCTTCACGATGACACCTCACTGGACCGAATCGGGCCACTATATGCCCACCTAGACCCCAAAACGTCCACCCTAGAAGTCACTGCGGCTAATGTAGGGGCAGATGACTCTTGCTGGGCCGTCAAGTGACCAGAAATGCCCTAATGGTGTACAAACGACCTTATATGACCACTCACTCACTCTCACTCACTCACTCACCGTCGTTAGTGCGTTTATGTGTCAAGACGGGCGTTGGCACGCCTCACGGGCGTTGGGGGCACGCCCCACTCACTCACTCAATCACTCACTCACTCATTTACAGGTAACTCTACCAGGTAGCTGGATGGAAAAGGCCTTTATCTCCTCCAAACACACTCCATTATACCTCCGAAACTCCCCTTTCTCTCCTACTTCCAAGTAGTCTATTAATAGAACAGGGGTTTTCCCAGAAAATTCCTGAAAGGCAAATATATTCCCATGAAAGCTTCACACTGATACCTCACACGGTCCATTTGGACCACGGATGGTCCATCAATCACTGGAAAGACCCCCTAAAGTGCCTGCTTTCTATACTACGGCCAGACTGCGCATGCGCAGAATGATAAAACCGGACTAGACACCAGTCCAATCCGACGCTACCCCAAAAAGAACTTCAAAATAAGACCTCATACGGTCCAATTGGACCACTATGGGTCCATCTCGACCTCAAAACGTCCATTCAAATACGATTTTTCTACTGGGCATGCGCAGATAGACGACATTCCTACCATACAACCCATCCAGTTGGACGCTCCCCCACGAGGGCTACATATTGACACCTCACTTGACCCAATCGGCTCACTATGGGTTCACCTCGACCCCAAAACGTCCCTCCCAATGCTCTTTTCCCACAATTCCCTGTCTGCGCATGTGCCAAATGTTGAAAACGGAGAGCTTCACACTGATACCTCATGTGGCCGAATCGGACCACTAGGGGTCCATTTCGACCCCCGAACGTCCATTCCCATGCCCCTTTTTTTACTGCACATGCGCAGAATGATTTTCACGGCACACCCATCCAGTCGGATGCTTTCCCACGAGTGCTTCACACTGATACCTCATACGACCCAATCGGATCACTAGGGGTCCACCTAGACCCCAAAACGTCCGCCCAGCGCTACTTGCCCAATGCGCATGCGCACAGTGACTTTCTCAAAAAAAATTCACGGCTTAGCTTCGAGACCCCTCCCATCGTGTTCTACGCGGTGAGACGAGAAAAACAAGATTACAACACATATAAGGGAAGTGGGAAGAGGTGCCGACATATTGACAGAGTCACATGGCTTCACAGCATAATCTTCTGGTTAACCTATATTAAAGCACATACAAAGAATCTAACGATTCGTGATATGTGTTGTATCTCAGGTACGCTTTTATTGTACCTATTCATGTGGCAAGTTGGATGACATGACCACACGGCCCCTAGCACCGGCATAAGCGGTATCAGATACAAATCTAGAGAGCTATGATGGAAATGCTCTGACAACTCGGATATTAGTAATTGGTGAGCTGTGTCGCTGTGACAACTCGTACACTGGGGATTGGTGGGCTGTATCGTCGTCATAGTGACGTCATATGCCAATCAGGGGAAAAGCAACGTCCAGAAAAAAGGGACCTTGACATGGGACTACTTTCTGTCCGCGGAGGCTTCTTCCCGCGACCGCATCACCGCCAGACCGCATCACCGCGGAGGAATACATGCCCCAAAGGTCACTTCCGGTCACGTGCCAGAACTATAGTGAACTTGACGTCACAGATATGCAATTTTTTTAGGTCAATCCGACAGAATTTCCCGTTACATTACTACTGTAGTTGCCAGCTATAAGTGGGGAGGAGACCAGCAAACGCTTCTTCATTTATATCGATCACTTGTTCGTTCTAAACTTGATTATGGTTCTATTGTTTACAACGATGCAAGCAGGTCAAACTTGGCAAAGCTAGATCCTATTCTCCATCAAGAACTAAGGCTTTGCCTCGGGGCGTTCAGAACATCCCCTAAGGAAAGCTTATATGTCGAAGCAGATGAAATACCTTTAGAACGTCGAAGAATTAAATTATCACTGCAATATATCACAAAATCGCGTTCTAATCACTCAAATCTTGCATATAACTGTGTTTTCAAACCTCAGTACGTTGATTTCTATTTAAAGAAACCCTCCATTATTCCACCTCTTGGAATTCGTATGAAACCGCACATTGTAACAGCTGGTATTAAGCTTAATCAAATTTTACCCAACAAACTCTTGCCAACACCACCATGGCAGTTAATCAAACCAGAAGTAAATATTACATTGACGAATGCCAGCTCGTGTATACGAAAGAATTTGGTCTTCTAAGAGAGAAATACAGATCGCATCAGGCTATTTATACAGATGGTTCTAAAGATGGTGAGTGAGTAGCATGTGCTACTATCTTTAGTTCCAAAACTAAAACATATCGACCACCAGGTAAAAGTTCGATATTCACTGCAGAAGCAAAAGCTCTATTGTCGGCTTTAGAAGGTATTGGGTCCACTAAAAGGAAGAAATATGTCATATTCTCAGATTCAGTGCCATGCCTTCAAGCGACTGAAAGTGGAAATTCATCTCATCCCACCATCTTACAAGTATATGACTGTAAATTTGATCAACTTTTGTTGGGTACCTAGTCACGTTGACATCAAAGGTGATACTGAAGCTGATAAAATGACTAAGGCATGCAGCCCTAGATGATGAGGTTGATCCTTTTGGAATCCCATGCAGTGATTTCCGACCATCTATCTGTACTTATGTGAGAAAGTTGTTTCAATCTTTGTGGGATGCTATGGATAATAACAAACTTCACGAGTTCAAAAAAACCTGTAGGCTATAAGTAGTAGGGAGCGAGGGTTTCGACGCGGTTTTTCCAGGGAGGTAACTCTGTTTTGTGGAGGTCACGTGGAGGGGGCGCCACCAGTCCCGTATGACGTTACTTCCGGTCTGGGTGAATGGCGCGTGACCTGTGAACTGTATGACGTCACTTCCGGTCTGGGTGAATGGGGCGTGACCTGTGAACATGATAGGATATGTACTGACCTGTCTGTGGGGACTCAATGTCGTTCATCTCCGTGTCTTTTCGGTGAGAGGAACATGTACTGGGGTTTTCCCCACAATGTCGTTCACCTCCGTGTCTCTTCGGTCAGGTCCGTGTCTTTTCGGTGAGGTCCGTGGGAACATGATAGGAGATTGCAACATTGTTGCACGTTCGCTACAATGTTGCGAAGATGTCACGGAGATCACCGAAGAGACACGGAGATCCCCGAAGGGGGCGAGAGGGGTCCCTAGTGTACCGATGGGGTCGTATGAGTTATCAATGTGAAGCATTCGTGAAGGGGCATCTGATGGGATGGGTGTGGGGTTGAAATATCGTCATTCTGCGCATGCGCGGTAGACCAAGGGTATGGAAATAGACGTTTTGGGGTCTAGGGGAGCAACGTGGTCCGATGGAGTCCAGTGAGGTATCAATGTGAAGCCTATGTGAGGGGGCATCCGAGGGGCTGGGTGTGGGGTTGGAATATGGTCATTCTGCGCATGCGCGGTAGACCAAGGGTATGGAATAGCCGTTTTGGGATCTAGGGGAGCCACTAATGGGTCGATGGGGTCGTATGAGGTATCAATGTGAAGCATTCGTGAAGGCGCATCCGACGGGCCGGGTGTGGGGTTGAAATATCGTCATTCTGCGCATGCGCGGTAGACCAAGGGTATGGAAATAGCCGTTTTGGGGTCTAGGTGGGTCCCTAATGGACCGATGGGGTCGAGTGAGGTATCCATGTGAAGCCTAGGTGAGGGGGCATCCAACTGGATGGATGTGGGGTCGGAATATCGTCATTCTGCGCATGAGCAATAGAGAAAGGGTATGAAAATAGACGTTTTGGGATGTAGGTGAGCCACTAATGAGCGGATGGAGTTGAGTGAGGTATCAATGTGAAGCATAGGTGAGGGAGCATCCGATTGGACTAGTGTCTCGGCCGTTGTCCACATTCTGCCCATGCGCAGACAGGGAATTCTGGGAAAAGGGTGTGAAAATAGACGTTTTAGGGTTTAGGTGAGCCCCTAATGATCCTATGGTGTCGTATGAGGTCTTATTTGAAGCTGTCATGAGGGAGCATCCGCCTGGGCTAGTGTGTCGTTCGTTGTCAATAGTCTGCGCATGCGCAGTCTGGCCGTAGTATAGACATAGACGTGTTGGGGTTTAGGTGGGCCCCTATTGGGCCGATGGGATCGAGTGAGGTATCCATGTGAAGCAGTCGTGAGGGAGTATCCGACGGGGTGGGTGTGACGTAGAACTGACGTCATTCTGCGCATGCGCAGTAGAGAAAGTGTATGGAAATAGACATTTTGGCGCCGACAGGGGTCACTATGGGTCCGATGGAGTCGTATGAGGTCTTATGTTGAAGCTCTTGTGAAGCAGCATCCGATTGGACTCAGGGTTCGTCCGTGTTCAAGGGTCTGCGCATGCGCAGTCTGGTCGTAGTATAGAAAGCAGGCATGTTGGGGGATGCGTGGGTGTGTGTGTGTGACCCACCACTAGGGGTCCATGGTTGGGGTTGGGTGGTGGTGTGGGTTCTGCGCACCGACGTTACTTTCGGGTTTCACTAAAACTACCTTCGAACACAGAAGAGTTTCAATGTTCCCCTTAGACGTAGGACCCGGCCCGGCCCCGCTCCGCCCCGCGCCGGCCGCAGCGCGCGCGGGTTACTCCGGCCGCAGCGCGCGAGCGCGCCTTATCCGGCCGCACGCCTGCGCGGGTGAAGTTCGGATTATCCTAGGCCACTGATGGGCTACTTTCTCCACGGTGTTCGAAACCAGTTTCACCGAATCCCCACATGTCCGTTATAGCTTTCATGCATTATGCTCATAAAGAAAACACACAAGAAAGGGTTTTTTTGGGTGAGATCTCATTTTTTTATTCAGTGAACAACAACAACGTGAGAACAACCACGTGAAAACTGAAGCCCAGAACAGAGGGCTTGTACATTGAAAGAACTGAAGCCCAGAACAGGGGGCTTGTAAACTTAAGCCCAGAACAGGGGGGCATGTACATTGAAAGAACTTAAGCCCAGAACGGGGCATGTACATTGAAATGATCGGCGGCCCAGTCATATACGAGTACATCGCGGTCCTCGGCCTTGGAGTACTCGTCAAACATCTGTACGATGGTAGATAAGGGTCTTCCCCGGCATCGATGGTACAGGTAAAACAAGCAATATTGTCCGCACACGCTACTGGTCAGGCTTTGCAACGTTTGACTGTTCCAACACCACGTCTCTATGCCTTGATCCATGAAGTCTGTTAAATCGGGATAGAGGGGTGGCAGGCCGTAAGGGTCAAAGTATTCGCCCTGCTGTTCTGTCAAGTACACGCCCACCCAATGTTCACCGGGCCGATCCATCGGGTCCGTGTTGAGAACGTAAGCAGCAGGATACATACGGTCTAATGGGAACACATCTCGGGCGAACACCCCTTCAAAGACCATATGTGTCTCTGGGTCATTCTCCAGCACGGTGGTTATCTGGTCTGTATCCATGTTAGGTGGAGAAGTCACACAGGACGTTGCGCGCTTTGTCCACTTGAATGATGTTGTCAAACTCGGCGTAGCAGATCACATTGACGGTGCTCCGGAGGGCTCGTGCAAAGTGGATTTCCAACCGTACATTGCCTTGCTTGGCGAGGGCCAGCTGATTGTCGTTCTCTAAAGTGGGGGTCAGATCGAAACAGAACAACGTGTATCCGTTCGCGTAGTCCTCCCGACTGATCATATTCCCTTCGTCCTGGTTGATTTGACCGGTGGCTGTAAACAGGCTCTGATATGCTCGAATGAAATTCGCGCGTCCAAAGTTCGGTGTTAAGGCCGTGGCTGGGACCTGTTGTCCATCCACATGCAGGGCCACAAAATTGATGCCGAAATGTTTAAAGTCAAACGGGTTCTCTGGGTAGGCTCCGCTGAAACTGGTATTTTCCACACAGGCCAGGATCAATCGCTTGGGTAGTTCCCCCAAGAACAGATTTTCTTGTTGGCGCTCATATTTCCAGCAGACACAGAGAACACTTTGGTTTGCACACGTCGGATAGGGTACTGAGCTGGTTTTGTTTCCAAGGCTTTGAGGTGTCCCAATTGAACGGCTGGATTCGGTTTCACTTTTCGGACATACAGGACTGCGTCTTGGATGACAATCTTATAGTCAGCTGCATGCCCGTCTACGTTAGTGGCCATCAAGGCGAAGGTCGGAGGCGCCCGTATCAGTCGGATTTTGATGGGGATCTTGTTCAACAGGTACCGGTCTTGCATGAACATGTCTGCGTGCAGTCGACCCATGAGATCCACCGCGACGCCGTTCGCGGTCAAAGCCTTCTGTTTGTTATATCCCACATTGTCGTTCTCTACGCCCATGTGCTGGGCTGTGTCCTGGTAGAATAAAGCGGCTGTCAGTTGAGATTTTTTAGCCTCTCGCCCATGCGACAACAGCGTCTCGATGTAGGCTCGATAGGGGTATGTGTTGGTCGAGTCACTGATGAGTTTGTCGCTGAGAAATATATCCACCTGTTGAAACATCGAGTGCAGCCAGAGATTCGTCGGGCCCACCGTTGGAGCCATCCCATTGACGATGTTGGCTTTCACATACAAGTATGTATGGGCTAAATCCACATAGGCCGTATCCGCATTACTGATGGTGAACTCGATGGGCCCTGTTGCGTTGATGCTGGACAGCGGGAGATGCTCCACCCATAATCCTTGTTCGGCACTGGTCTGTGTGGGCGGCACGGTCCACAAATCAAATTCACTGTTGGTGGAGGGGCAGGACTCTGCGTGGATCAAGGACATGTTTTAAGAAAAGATATCCTGGGTCTTCGATGTGCGTCGTCGCTGGGTCGGTCGTCGACTGGTGCGTGGTCTCGGTGGTGCAGGTCTTTTATTCCCTACGGTGCGTTGTGCTTTGGCCACCAAGACGCCTCCTGCTTCTTTGGCCCGCCGTTTCAAGGCTTCTTTGGGTGCCGTACCCCCAAGACATCACCGGCGACTTGCAGTCCACTGCGTACCGCTTGTTTGCCGATTGCTTTCACCCCACGCGTCACCAAGGGCAGGAACGTTTTGACGATGCTCCCGAGTATGTTCCCCAGTCCATGTCCTCGTTGCATGCGTGCACCACTAAAACCACCGCCGGCCTGTTGGGCATAATAGTCCATATAGCTGCGTGCATCGCACTCGTAAGGCACCTTCATTATACAAAGTGGGGAGCACGTGCTTGTCGAAAATGAAGTGTCACCACCACTTTCCCGCGTTCGAATGCCACCGGTCGTCCCGTGTCATCTCTTATATCCACCGTGATAGTGTTGATGTGGGGATGTCGTACGGGTAGGTAGAGCATGTGGGTGAAACTGTGGGTGACTTGATCTCCATACAACTTTTTAATGGGCACCATCCGTAACAGAGGTGTGTTGATATCGCCCACGATGTGGTTGTCCACCACGTCCGAGTAGACGTAGAGTCCGTACATACCCGACTTCATATCCATCGGGATCTCGCCTTGGTGGGCGGTGGGACCAGCGAACGTCCGTAGATCGAAACCCAGCATTTGCTGTAGGATAGGACTCACTCGCGTTGGCGGAGACGATAAGCTGTGCCTTGTCTTGTGTGCGTTGTAATCGAAGTCCACGTGATTCTTGAAGGGAAAGGATTTGATGGGTTTTGAAGTATTCGTGACCTCCCGTAGAGCCTTATAATGCAACAGTCTTGACTGCCCACCGATGAACTTCTTGGGAGTATCGTATTGGCCTTCGGGGAGGGTGAGTCGGGTGTCTTTTCCTTCGTAGGTCACCTCGTACCACACTTCATTGGCTCGCACGTTGTACCACGAGTAAGGGTATTGGATATCCACGAGGCCACATTCCCAGCGCCCAGGTAAATGCAACGGTTGCGGTAACTGGGTCACGTACTTGGCCAAGGTGTTGTCAGGAAACACATCCAGCGAACTGTTACTGGGTAGGGTGAGGTAAAACATGGCGACTGAGCTGTCCTGCTGCTGCTGTTGGTTTTAATAGGTATTCCAGGGCTTGGGCGGTTGTGTCCGGCGTCGTGTTCGTCGCGTTGACTTGCTACGTGTCACGGCTCTGGAGATGTGGGGTGTCCTGATCAAGGATGGTTTTTTAAAGGTCTGAAAAGAATGTGCCCGTTGTGGTGGTGGTGTTTTGGGGGTGACTCCGGTTCCCATTCGGATTCCCAAGAAGGTAGTGGGCCACTCGGCGATTGCTGGGTTCGCTGCATAAAGGCCCAGCGGTGGGGGTTGTCTTTCAAGCCTTGAGCGAAGACCTCCCATCCTCGAGGATCCGTGTGCGACCTGCGTTTACGCATCAGGTCATTCACTAAATCCGTCATGTGGGTCCCGGAGACCACCTGATTCTGTACCAGGTAGTTCGCCTTTATCATTCCAAGTCATGTTAGGATTCTGTTTCATCCGTTGTAATACCAGGCCAGCTTGTTTCTTGAACGATGCAGGTACACTCTTCAGGACTTCGTCTTCCACCCACTGTGGGGCTGTGGGTGGTACCCCTGGTAATGGCGGCTGTTGGAGCGGTGCTGAGGTCGGCGGTGTGTCACGTGGTGGTGGTGGTGGTGGTGGGGTAGAGAGGGTTTTGTATTGGTCCATGAATGTCATGTACCGTTGAAGCGTCTCATTGTACCGTTGTACTTTCTCACTGTCGCTTAACCCCGGTCTCTGTAAGATCTGTTGCATCTCTCCATCGAGGGTGTTTATGGTCTTCACCGTAGATGGGACAGGGTAGGGCGATTGGAGGTTTTGAAGGAACCGTGGTTCGACGAGGACCATTTTTTTCGTGTGGTTCATTGTCGGCCGAAGAGTCCACCCAATACTGGACCCAACACCGAAGCGGCCAACGGTGCTAAGATGGCCCCGAGAAAGCCGCCTTTCTGTAACACCTTTTTCTTTTGTGTTTGAGGGACCCGCTTCTGGACTAGGGTTCGGAGACCTGTCTTATGCTTGGCCAACTTGGTCTTCTGAGCCGGAGTCAGTGGTACGTTGCCTTTTAACAGGTTGTACCCGATCTCGCACAGACAGCGTCCAAGGTCAGGGTCCGCACTGCGTACAATGGTTCGGACCAACTCGGGTGGGGCCGTCTTCAATACACGGAGCGTCGGAGCGTGCTTCCGTACTCGCGCAGACATCATGTGCAACTAATGCTAAAACCCACAACTCTGCCCTTTTTATCTACTTCAGAGAACAGAGACAAAGTCAACCATGCTGTGGTATTCATTCTTTTTATTATCCCCATCATCAAACGCACACACCCCAGCTGGGGGCGCCACTGTGCGTGTGTTTACATTATTTTTGCATGTACACGTGGTGGGTCTCTCCGGGAAAGATGCCGGTCCGTAGTAGAAGGTGGTCGGGGGTGGCTTGCTTGAGGTCGAAGAGCATATACCCGTGCTGAGGGGTTGTCGCATCTTTAAAGGCTTCCAACGCAAACGGTGTGCGGCCGGGATACATCTGTCTCGCCAGGTGCAGCAGTTGTGTGGTATCTCTCGGGTTTTTGAAGACCACCAGGTAGTGGGCATTTAAGCTGATGTTCCGATGTTCTTTGTTTTTACTGAACAGATTCTGCACAATGTAGATGATGCTGAGCCGTCGATGGTGGCTGCCTTTGGTAAAGAGTTGGGTGACCCGCGCATCCGTCTCCGCCATGAGATCATCCAGAACCACCAAGGTGTCGGGTTCCAAATCGGCCAGGTTGGGTAGGCCTTCCACGAACGTGATGTGGGGCATTGCTGCATACGCTTCCTGCCATTCTCCGTAACACCACACGACTCGGGCAATGGGTGGGGTGATCATGCTGTCGGCGTGTTGAAGGAGCTTCCTGACGAAGTGCGTTTTGCCGGAACCCGTCGGTCCTGCGATGACGCAAGTGAAGGGATGCTGCCACCGAGGATCCATGGTTCGAGGTGTATCCGTTGTCGTGGTAACCCGCTCTTGTAAATTTGGTACGAGTGAACTGGAGTGGTGGTGGTGGGTACAACGTCGGTCGTCGTTGTCTGTTCACTGTGAGGGATGATGGTGGTGGGTACAACGTCGGTCGTCGTTGTCTGTTCACTGTGAGGGATGAAATCCGGTGGGTTTTCAGACGTAGTGGGTGTACTTGGTGTAGGTGTGGAGCTTGGTGTGGAGCTCGACGTGGCTTGTACACGGGGTGTGGTGGTGACTGGGCTCGATACGGGGTTGATCCCACACCTTCATTTCTACGGTTGCAGAGCCATGACGGAGATCCAGCCCTATGCGACAGCATGCCACCGTGGTTAATTCACTCACGGGTTACCAAGCAGTGGTTCGGTCCATGTTTGCAGATGGGGACGACAACGAGGGGCGACGCCAGATCCTGAAAGAGTTCACAGAAGCGGTCCTCGACAGAGTGCACTCGATGGAGAGATGTGCCATCACTCACCACTACTGGACTATGACAGCCATCCTTGATGCTCGGGCTATGGACCACGAGCGCTCACGCCGGAACCAGCGACGACTGGTTGGCCTCACAATAGTCTGTGCCCTATTGACCCTGGCGCTGTGGCATTGACAGTGGGACCTCACCATAAATACGAGGGTCAGACAGAGTGTGTGTCATTCACCGTTCGTCATTGGATCAAGCATGTCACCAGTCCTACGAGCCATCCTTCCCCTTACACCCCGGGTGGGGTTACACGTCTATGAAGATAAAGTCACCCTCGTGGAAGACCGTGGAGATGTTTGCTGGTCGCGCGCTGAGACCGTATCGAATATGGTTACGCTACACCGTGACGGCTGGACCAAATTTAAACGGGTGTTGAGCGGTGAGCTCGACGGAAACCTCATCCACATAGACAATGCCATCTACGTATACCGTGGACCCTTCTTCCCACGCCTGAGCCGTTACCAAGACCCTACGCGAGGCTTCACCCTAGACCCCGATCTGTGGACAGCCTTCGAGAAAGTGGTGCCTATTGTGGACCAGCTGTTTACACCGGACGAGCGGTCAGCTGTTCAGTTGGAGTGGGCTCGTGCCCTGAGTGAAGCGGCGGCAGAACCCAATGAACAAATTACCAAACCTAGCAATGAACCAGACGATGATGCCATTGATTATCCGGCTAGACTCAGTCAGCCCAGTGATATGACCAGCCGATCCTTTGATCTCACGGGGTTCTCCCTATAAATACGAGAGACAGTCAAATCTGGTACCATTCACGTACTGACCATAACGGAGCATATAATACTGGCGTATCTCAGCTTGACCCCCGCGGTTTTCCTGCACGTTTATGCAGATAAGGTCGATATCATGGAGCAGGTGGGAGACATCTGTGATGCGGACCCTACACAACCGTGCCCGGCCCACATTCGTCTGTCCCGGGAGGGCTGGACCAAATTCAAACGGGTGTTGTCTGGTGAACTGGACGGCGACCTCATTCACTTGTGTCACGATGTGTACATCCGACGCGGCCCTTTCTTTGCTCAATTGGCTCGGCTAGATGGGGGTACAGTGCATTTTACCCTTCACCCTGATCTATGGTCTGCATTGGAAGATGCCGTGGTAGATGTGGATCAAGTGCTTATCAAGCGGTCATCAGACGAGTTGGACTGGTCATTTACCATGAACACTGTGGAAGCCAACGAAGAAAATGAGAAAGAAACTCCGGCCCAAGATATACCCGTTATAAATAAACGATAGAGCCAGGGTCCATCATCATTTGTCACCATGAAGCGCTGGGAAAAGGTGTTGGATAACTTATACTACAGTCCCGACAGTCCGGTGGCCTATAGTGCATTGTCGGCTCTCTATCGAGCGGCCAAACCCCAGGGGATACAACGTGCCCAAGTCCGAGATTGGTTAAGAAAACAAGACACCTATACCTTACATCGATCTGTCCGTCGCCACTTTCTACGGAACCGGGTCATCGTGGGAGGAATAGATCCTGTCACACATGCGCGCCTAGATGTAGCTCTACGGGTGTAGTCCGTGATACGTACTATTCTGATTGGTTATGTGGCTCCTATAGAGATAGTACCTTATCGACAATGGGGACTACTTGTTCCAAAGCCGTCCATAGATCGGGGTCCAGGGTAAAACCACCGTCGTTCAGACAGAGGAGTCGAGCGAAAAAGGGACCGCAGAAAATGTAGACGTCGTCACACAGGTGAATGCTATCACCGTACAGGTCACCCAGCAACACCCGTTTCAAGGTAGTCCATCCTTCCGGTGACAAAGAGACGTGCGCTTTGGGTTCAGGCGTACACCAACACCTAAGTCCGCTATCGATGAGGTCCACTCGTTTGGGGTACAACAATAGGATGCAGCCAGGTGTAAGCCTCCGGGTAGCCACAGTCCCTTCTTTCACCTCGGGGTGTAGTAAGTCATCCACCTCGGGGAGTACATCTTTCAGTGCCATCCATAAGGGTGGACAGAGTGTGATATAGGTACCTCCACTCTGTTCCAACCGGGGAAAAAGGGAATCCTCTCCAGCAGTGCGTATGTGCACACCGACTTCCACGTGCATGAAATCCCTTTCGGGCTCTTTTCCCTGTAACAATCGTGTCAATAGAGTCCAGCCTGATAGCGATAACAAAATCTTCACCTTCTGCGGTGCGTCTTGGACCAGCTCCAGGTGATCGTCATTGACGATGAGGTAGACGTCGGACGTCAGTTGGAATAACGCAAGCTCTGTTCCGCTCGCTGCCATGGTAGGGAATGAAAAGCGAACGGTGAGAGAGGTGGCTTTATAGTGTACCTGTTGGGTAGGGTTTTATACACCGTGTGAGTCGCTTGCGCCATAAGGTCAATAAGGTTAGAAATGCGCTTTTTCTACTACACCCTGTGACGGCCCTTCGTGAAAGTCCGTGATTGTTCGGTAGTGTAATGTTATTTTGTATAGGATTTCATTTAACATGAGATTTCACTAGTCAAAGCTTAAGCACAAAATAAGGATAAATAGGCCAATGAATGCAGCAATGCCCTAAATATTCCCACTTTTATACACCTACATAGAAGTACCTGGATGTAGGCGCGGGCGTAGGCGAAAGCATCCTAGTACCCGGATGTAGGCGCAGCCCTGAGCGAAATTCTAGTACCCGTCCATTGGTTCTTTTATCGATCGCTCATTGGCTCTTTTTCTCGACCGCTGATTGGTCCAAATGGAACTGCCCATCCTTCCCCGGTTAATTTACAATCCCCTTTTTGGGGTTCAAGCTCTGTATTTCGATGCCGCAACATTGTTGCCGAACCTTGCCAAAAGGGAGACCTTTGACCTTTTGACCTGCATGTGACCTTTGACCTTTTGACCCGACATTCATCCGCGCACTTCCGGATAACCCGCGCGCGCGCGCTGCGGCCGGATAACCCGCGCGCCCTGCGGGGCCGGGCCGGATCCTACGTCTAAGGGGAACACTGGAACTCTTCTGTGTTCGAAGGTAGTTTTAGTGAAACCCGAAAGTAACGTCGGTGCGCAGAACCCACACCACCACCCAACCCCAACCATGGACCCCTAGTGGTGGGTCACACACACACACCCACGCATCCCCCAACATGCCTGCTTTCTATACTACGACCAGACTGCGCATGCGCAGACCCTTGAACACGGACGAACCCCGAGTCCAATCGGATGCTGCTTCACAAGAGCTTCAACATAAGACCTCATACGACTCCATCGGACCCATAGTGACCCCTGTCGGCGCCAAAATGTCTATTTCCATACACTTTCTCTACTGCGCATGCGCAGAATGACGTCAGTTCCACGTCACACCCACCCCGTCGGATACTCCCTCACGACTGCTTCACATGGATACCTCACTCGATCCCATCGGCCCAATAGGGGCCCACCTAAACCCCAACACGTCTATTTCTATACTACGGCCAGACTGCGCATGCGCAGACTATTGACAACGAACGACACACTAGCCCAGGCGGATGCTCCCTCATGACAGCTTCAAAATAAGACCTCATACGACACCATAGGATCATTAGGGGCTCACCTAAACCCTAAAACGTCTATTTCCACACCCTTTTCCCAGAATTACCTGTCTGCGCATGCGCAGAATGTGGACAACGGCCGAGACACTAGTCCAATCGGATGCCCCCTCACCTATGCTTCACATTGATACCTCACTCAACTCCATCGGCTCATTAGTGGCTCACCTACATCCCAAAACGTCTATTTTCATACCCTTTCTCTATTGCGCATGCGCAGAATGACGATATTCCGACCCCACATCCACCCAGTGGGATGCCCCCTCACATAGGCTTCACATGGATACCTCACTCGACCCCATCGGTCCATTAGGGACCCACCTAGACCCCAAAACGGCTATTTCCATACCCTTGGTCTACCGCGCATGCGCAGAATGACGATATTTCAACCCCTCACCCAGCCCGTCGGATGCGCCTTCACGAATGCTTCACATTGATACCTCATACGACCCCATCGACCCACTAGTGGCTCCCCTAGATCCCAAAACGGCTATTCCATACCCTTGGTCTACCGCGGATGCGCAGAATGACCATATTCCAACCCCACACCCAGCCCCTCGGATGCCCCCTCACATAGGCTTCACATTGATACCTCACTGGACTCCATCGGACCACTAGGGGCTTCCCTAGACCCCAAAACGTCTATTTCCATACCCTTGGTCTACCGCGCATGCGCAGAATGGCGATATTTCAACTCCACACCCACCCCATCAGATGCCCCTTCACGAATGCTTCACATTGATACCTCATACGACCCCATCGGTACACTAGGGACCCCTCTCGCTCCCTTCGGGGATCTCCGTGTCTCTTCGGGCACCTCCGTGTCTCTTCGGTGATCTCCGTGACATCTTCGCAACATTGTCTCCTATCATGTTCCCACGGACCTCACCGAAAAGACACGGACCTGACCGAAGAGACACGGAGGTGAACGACATTGTGGGAAAACCCCCATTCGCGACTGCTCGGCTTATTCCGTGAAGTCATAATACCTCGCGTATTAATGGTGGAAGGATTTTACAGCTCTCAGCTGTAAACCGTGATCCGCCGCACGTGAGGCACATCACATGCTGTAGGATGTGTTTCCCCTCACATAGTCCTCGTTTGTATTTCTCTCTTATCGGGAGATAAAATATATATCCAAATGAAATGGACATTCCCTTGATTCTACCCGGGAAGAATCTCTTCTAATTTGAGGTGTTTCTCTCGGTTTTTCTTCTTGAGCTAATCTTCATCAGTGTCCATGGTAACGGAAGTCATACAGCTGACATGCGCCGTTCGGAGTTTCCGCGTGATATTATTCTTTCAATATGGATGCCAATATAGATTCCTACCAGTGCGGATCGAGGTTCTAATGTCCTACATTGTCCGAGATTGTGTCGAGTGGGAAAAACCCCAGTACATGTTCCTCTCACCAAAAGACACGGAGATGAACGACATTGAGTCCCCACAGACAGGTCAGTACATATCCTATCATGTTCACAGGTCACGCCCCATTCACCCAGACCGGAAGTGACGTCATACAGTTCACAGGTCACGCGCCATTCACCCAGACCGGAAGTGACGTCATACGGTACTGATGGTGCCCCCTTCACGTGACCTCCACAAAACAGAGTTACCTCCCTGGAAAAACCGCGTCGAAACCCTCGCTCCCTACTACTGCTATACTCATCTGAACAGCCAGAAACGTTTCGATCAAGCCATGATTATAGACGATGTAGAATCAGCCATACATGATTAACTTACGGGTATGTGCTGAAAAAAGAGCCAGTCCCAAAGTGTGTTCCATGCCATGAAGATCTCACGGTGAAACATATTCTTATCGACTGAAAAGATTTTAAGATTGTAAGAGATAACTTTTATCGAGCAGCTACTTTGGAAGATCTTCTTAGTCGAGTAAAAGAAGATTGTATTTTAGATTATTTGAGAGAGATCGGTTTGTTGTATAAATTTTAATGTATTTTAATGCATTAGTTTACTGAGTTATTGACTTGAATAGAGTTTTGTTTCATTGTCGCTATATAGTTGAAATATTGCTGAACACGACATTAAACCTAAATTCTCTCTCTTTCTTCGAATATCGAAGACGCAGGGAAGGATAACTTGAAACAGGCCGCGCCAAATGCGCCGCTATATCAGGAAAAAAGCTATCAGTTTTTTGTTGAAAACAACAAAACTGTTCTCGCGCTTAGTGTCTTGTAGGAAATTAGCCTAGAAATTATACTAGGATTCATCCTTTTAATTCGGTGCTAATGTTATTATATGAATTAGGTCTTTGGATTATGGACGTGGAAATTCTTCAATGGACGACGACTGAATATTGAATGAAGGACGAGACGCTTGTTTGGTGATCTCTGAACAGGATAGCCTGCTGCCGCTTGAAAGGAAGGACTATCCCACGCACAGGTCTATCATGAACACCAAGTGTCACTTGGAAGGGGATATGGGGTTTCTATCCACAGAGCCTCTGAAAATGCGGTCAGAATGTGGCAACAGCTGTTATGTTGATATGTTACCCTGTATACATGCCAATGCGCATGTATCATCATGACGTCACCTCCCCATACTCGGATGCATGAATATGACATCCTGCACGGCCAATTTAGAGCAAGGATGGTCCCTATCTCGCCCAAACACGCCCATCCAGTACCTTTCAAAATTCCAGATTTCTCTACTACTCCTCGACAGCGCATGCCCATCATGACATCACTTCCAGTCCAAACCACCCCAAGCGTAGTATACGATACCACTTTCCTTTCTCTATACTCCTCGACCGCGGCTGTTCAGTATCGCATCATGTTCAGTCCAAACGTAGTCTACACGCGGGGAGTGTCAAGACGACACCCTACATGGCTCATTTAGAGCAAGGATGATTCTTATCTCGCCTAAACAACCCCCTGCATGGGTACCCCCCCCAAAATGCCAGCTTTCTCAACTCCTCCTCGACTGCGCATGACATCACGCATGACATCACTTCCAGTCCAAACCACCCCAAGCGTATAGTCTACGCACTTAAGAGTTTCAATGTGACACCATACACAGCCCAATTAGAGTAAAGATGGTCCCTATCTAACCCAAACACGCCTCTGTGGACCTCAAAATGCCCGGATGCGACCTCGCCCCGGAAGTGACCTTTGACCTCGCACCAGATGTGACGTCATCCGTGACATCACAATCCTCTAAAATTTAGCCTCCACAGCAATGCAATCAGCTTTCATCGTTTACTACTACAAAACTGTTTGCAAGTGATATACATTGTTAAAACTAAAATACATGATAATTGATTTATTGATTTCTTTCGATGTGTACGTTCAGACAGGAAGCATGCACCTGTTCCTATCCCAGTATTAATCGTTGGTCTATTATTTTGTTACTTTGCGACAGGTGTGGCAGTGGGTACTACACCGCCCAGCACCGTAGCACCATCATCCGCCTCAACTTCGTGGTTTCCTTAAATCAATCCGGAGGTTCCGCGGTATCCGACCATTCAGCTAGTTCCACGACCCAGTCGTCTAGGTTACTTTGGGTTGTACTTGTCACTGATGAACGTTTGATATATGCATTCCATCACTGTCAGAGTTTATAACCTCCTAAACTGTCGATGTCGGAGTACCATGATGCCATGAGAATGGATATATGAGGAAGTACACGATTTGCCATCCCTATGCATCTATTTCCATATTGAAGTTATAAAATAGTGTAAGCATATTACCCCTATCTTCAAATAAGATATTTATCTAACGGTTTTGTCACTTCCAATGTTCTACCCCAAAATAAGCATGTATCACAAGTACTGCCCAAAGCTACTAAGACAAGGATCGCTGGGAGCTTAAAACAAACTGTATATGGTACGAGATTTGGAAAGGGCATACTATGATTATGAAATCGTAAAAATTGTCGAGAGAACGTTTTACATGATGTGAGACGGTACTGTTCAACAGGCTAGAAAGGGCGTGGATCTCCAGGTGCTAATTTAGTTTTTGTGTGTTTACAAATTCGAGGAAACACTAAAACTAAGTTTCAATCCCCCCCCCCTCTCCCCCCCTTACTTGTATGTGTGATTTTGCATGTTTTGACAATATCAGTATTCCAAACAACAAACTGTAATACGCAAAGCGTACGTTTACATTTTTAAGATTGATGTAGATTTCGACGTGCATTTTATCGTTGAATGGTCTCTTTACCGACCCTCAACTACTATCAGTATATGCCCTGAAGCAAAACAGAGATTTCATCTGATTGGGCGTGAGGTAACACATGTCGATTTCATTTGTGCCGACCGCTGAACAACACATGGCATGCGGACCAGACAAATGTACGATGATTAAGGCGGTCCCTTTGATGTCAGCCGCCATACGATAGCCTTCATTATTTTCGTGTGTACACGTGCCGATTATAGACCGTATATATTTGATATTAATATATGTACACGTATCATTGTGTATTCAACTGATAAATAAGGCTTGGTATACGATAATCGAGATTTTTTAAATATTTTCTATATATTATTATAAGTGTCAACACACCATATAAAAGCAGGAGCTTGTATTTGTGACAAGGAAATTTAAAATGGACTGTTACAGTTTTCCCCGTTTGTTTTGTGCCTAACTGGTCACATCGTCAGTCGGCCAATTAAACGGCATGGTGAAATTCAGGAATATTACTGAGGCAGAAGCTGCAGTCGAGGGGTAAGGAAGTGCACCAATTGTGCTGCCCGTATAACGTGTAGCATTTATAATTCCCTTTGATCTCTTTAATTATCGTACAAAACTAAAACAAACATAATTTTCCTACATGTTCGTTTATGCCAGTAGCTTCAAAGCGACGTTAATACACAGTCGAGCGGATTGTTTGGCGATAATTTTGTAATTAGCATCAAACGGAGAGTCGAGTCCGCCGCCCACTCTTATTATAGCATGTTAATCACTTCCTAATAATTACATTGTTTATATGTGACCGTCCGCTGGGGTGTGACGACCCTGATGTCCAGACACGTCTTCCAACGATAAACCGCCGTAAACCACCCTTCGGTTCTGGAGATGCGACAGAGCTATTATCCATCGGTCTAATTAATGAAAAGATTCCATATCAGTTGAAAATGCCAGTTTGCTGAGTGAAATATTATTGATAAATGTTGATAAAATTTAGAAAGAGCTGGTGTTTTACCTGATAGCAGTCCACAGCTGTTTTCATCACCCTGTAGGCAATAGGATAGAGTGATCTCCCTTCCCATAACTATCTGTTCTCGCCTTCCGTCCTCTGTTTTGTCAGTGTGGACGGGTGATGACAAGCATGCAGGTTGTCGTGTAAATGGTAAGTCCGTCGTGTCAGTCAGCGTAAAGTTAACACCATATTTGAACGAACTTCCAGGACTGTATTATATTATTATTCATACTTTGTCGCATTTCGTGATATTTGCCATGCAGTTTTTTAACGCAGAATTTCACCAGCACCGACAATATAATATAAATGGATATGTTACCCAAAATAACGATTAACTTGAGGACTAAAACACATGTTTATCGACAGAAAACTAACATTCAATTTCCACTATCAACATATAGGTACAAATAATAAAATACATGGTTTTATGACCCATTATATATTTATTACAGAGATGTACGAAACTGATCACAATTACAATTCTTCTACGTCGAGTTCTTTTAAAGTATGTTAATGATATATCCTGAATAGTATTTTAGATGAGCGGCAATGGGCTGAAAAACACCTTATTTAAGGAATTTGCTTCACCCCCTCCCCCCCCCCACACGGCACCACTTTTGAGGACCACGACAGGGGAGGGGGGGGGGGGTGAATTAAGTTTCCAAAAATGGGGTCCTCACCGTCTTGACCATAGCTGATTAACGACATAAGAATTGATACATTGTAGTAATTGATTCTGTGTATCATCCCATTCATATTCTTCTCCATGTCGAGCGTTTACAGAATTAACACTGGAAATTTTTACATGCATAGATTTTTCTCCGTTACGAAGACCGGACATGCAATGTTTGGCCATGGAGCTGCGCTCACGTGAAACGAAAACCTGAACCCGAAAACCTTCAGCCCTATACCAGGGAATTGAAAATTGAGGTACGGTACATATCCATAAAAAAAAGTCCATGTCACCGACTATTCACATGGTTCTGGGGGAAATAAACATATATGTGGTACTGTAATATACTGGGTATGCTTAATTTATTTACAATGATACACAGAAATTATGCACTCAAAATTCTAGTTTATAAAAAAATATATATATATTTCACCGTGTTAACATAATTTCGAATCGGGAAAAGTATATTACTGTCAGTAAACCTGTGACATCGGGGCAATATACTGGCGGATCTCTTTGAACTATTATCACTTTCATATTTCATGTAACAAGAAACGGCGGACGGCTATAAGCCGGTCTTTGATCTTTTCCGCCTTATTTCTGTTCCGCCGCTTCAAAAAGGATACATATTACTAAGAAATTAGAAATGAGCGTGCGAGGGTTAGGAACTGCACGCACCTATTGTCGACTATCACGGGCAGAGACATTCACACTTTGGAGAAGACGTTAATAAAAACCGCCCATTGTCCCCTTCATAACAAAGTCATTAATTACATAATTCAATTAAGAAAGGCTATTCGCCGATCACCGGTCTTGTTTGATGAAAACCTGATAAAGTGTTTACGGAGCACAAAGAAACAGATATCTATATCCCGAATAGTCAGATGAAAAGGGAAAATATAAAAGCCGTAAAGAAGAAAAGGGAATTAAAAGAACATATAGTCTGGACTTCTTCAGGCTGAGTGTCCCACCCCTGTTTTACACGCTGATGAAAAGCCGACATCAAATGTAGACGTGAATGGCTGTGTTTAAATCGGTAAGTCCGGGCGGCTCTTGGAAATGAGTCCGTCTTAAGGCCCAACACAAAGACGGCTTGTACTTGTGATCCCTCTAACGACCACATACTCTTTTGAAACTCTATCAAGTCTGTATTGAGCGGAGTGGAGGCTTTAGTGCAGCCCTTCACCTGCCGTCGTGCTCCATTCCCCGACCACATCTGATTTACTGCTTCGCTAATGCGTCCGCCTAGACATCAAAGGGGCCCTGGGCAAATGAGTGTAATTTATAGGGGCAAGGGTATTATCTCGGATTCCTAACAAAACACGTTGATTTCTCTACATCTGAAAACTGCTTCCCAGTTTCTTCTACAGTTCTATATCAGCCAGTACTCACTCTCTGTTTTGTATAAGTTTGGACGAATAAATCGCGAAAATATAATGAATTTTACAGACTTTTCGTCGCGGCGAATCTGTAAGGATCTAAACTCTCCCAACCTCATGTTACTATCGGAAGCCATCAAACGAGCCTAAAGCCGGTGGGGGTGACAGGATGTTATAACCTAGTTTTACCACATATACTTATCTGCATATTCCGTTTTCAATATCACTATTTTCTTTGTCGTTGTGCCATAATTATTTACTCTACCAAAAATAGATTTTGTGTCTTGAAATATAGATATCACATACAATGTTATCACACACCCGAGAAACCTATCACCCCTATTTGAAAAGTACCTCGACCGACCACATTTTTGTGAATGTTGATTCTTGCTGAACTTTGATTGGTGCGGCTACACCAAAAGGGTGACGTCACTGTGTATGGCCGATTGTCGGCGGCTGGCATGTGGCTTTGATGTTGGCAATTCAAACTTTTTCAAAATTTTATCGCCATTTTGTTCCCTAGAGTAGGCATATGTGTAGCTTGGCCTATAACTATACCAGGAGGCCAAAAGCGAATGACGGAGGTAAGGTCTGATACAGTCGGTTTTCATCTGTTAGTGTTTTGAAGCTTTGTACCATTACCCCAGTTTTGCTGGGTCGTGTGTGTACACAATAGTACTGCCCAGCTTGTATGCTGACCACGGGAGTCCCATAGTATGAACACACGCTCTAAACGCTAAAAGACTGCCTTCGATTGAAAAGAGGATTAAAAATTACCGTGAAACAACAAACCTTTGATGTGTGTCGGTCTAGTCCTGCTGTCACAACATGAGCCGATGTATATTGTGCGAGCAGCTGACTTGTGTATATTCAAATCTCTAGCCTTAATGTTTTAGTCCATTATATGGATAGATGCTGAAGAGATCGGATCCTACTCTATTACTCGATCAAGTGCACTTCACTTATCAAACTGGATTATACCCTGGATATACAACAGAAGACGTCAGTGATCAAGAATATTACAAATTACTTTATTCTCCAAGGTAAAAAACAAACACATTTTAAACAAGGATACAAATTCCATAGTTATTGTTACAAAGTATTGACGAGTTGCTACAAATGGCAACATTTTGAATGTTGTTTGACTTTGTATCGATACCTATGTATTTGTTTTCAAATTTCAGTTACTTATAAGTTACAATGTAATTATTTAGTTATATTTATATTGCAACTTGTAACAATTTTTGGCTATTTTGGACGGTGATGGAGATGCAGTATTGTAGATAGGTAGTGTTGTCATCATACATTGATTTTTAATTACTATATTTTGCATTTGAATAGATTGTAGAATAATTTATATTCCTGATGGGTTCTTCCTAATAAGTAGTTGGTAGTCATCTGAATACCTGCGAGATACCAGTGAATGGCCTGAAATCACTGACAGAGGTAAAGCTACTGCAGCGCCCCCACTTGAGCTGAACGCGCATCACCACCAGTGGAAAGTCAACTGCTTTCGAGCGTGGCTTGTCCCTCGTAATTCTGACATCAATGCTACCGTCCAAAAAGGGTCTTACACAGGATGTAAGAGTTGTATTTCTTCTCATAAGGTGGTCAGATTTGCTTGTTCGTTCGGACGGTATTCGGGAGGTTTTAAACAAGTCCGTTCGCCATTCTCTGGCCATCGGAAAAATTCGGCTGCATAAACAAAATGGCGCGGCCATAGCGCTATCAATGGCGGCCCATTCAAGTCTACTGTCGTGTAAAGTTGACCAAGAAGATCGCATGAGTTATGAGCAATAATTCTTCTCTATGTGCGACCAGATTTTGTACACGGTAAGATCTATTTTGTGGTTTTGGGGTCGTTTTCCGTGTCGATTGTGCAGGCTTTATTGTGGAGTTCAGAGGGTCAGAAATCGAGGTCAAACGAGAGTGCCGACTTGTTGGAAAGAGACCATGCATAGATCAGTCAGTCAAACGACCTGGGATTGATAAACCAGTATTCATTATGTAGAGATCATAAAACTGACCGTGGACTGGACATACCGGCTCCAACACACCAACTTTATTACCCATGAGCGACCAGTGTAGTAGACAAGTGCTCATCTTTGTTGGTTTTTTACCAGTCGTATAGGCTCAACCTGTAGATAAAATTGTACTTTTTTTTTCATTAAAATTGAGGAGTTGGGGAAAAGGGCACGCAAAATTTTCAAAATTTACCACTAGTAAGAATATGGTTGCCCCCAAAAAAAATGGTTGCCCGAATATCGTAAGCCAGCCATGAAAATTCCCGTCTCCATTTCGGCTGAAATTCTCCTTTTCTTTTCTTATAGTCCGGCGCCGAATTACTACCAGTACTATGTTCAGTTGCTGCTGTGTGCGACTCTTCTATTTCAGAGTTATCGGCCGAAGCCTCGGCAGCCGCAGATCTGATGAAAAATCTATGCATACTGACTAGTTCTATACAATAAACGATGACAAGACAAGCTGACAAGCAAAATGTCTGCAAATCCCGCACTGAAAATTACTCTCCGCATTGATTGGTTGATAACCTTGGTTGCCACGGGCAATTGCGATGATGGGCTGGGTCGGTTCGGGAATCCCCAAACTGGGAGTAACAATTCAGTACAAGGAAAATATAGTTCAATACCAGTCATATTAGTGCTTGATAGCTTTCTGGTAAATGCCGTCGAGATCGGGGGGCAATGGATCTGAATTCGTTTCAAGGGTGAAGTGCACCTGGCTTGTAGCCTATCCAAAGTTTCAGGCATTGGTCAATGAGAATGGCCTTGCATCATTGTTGTTTTGGGGCAGCAAGGTTCACTTTGGCCGATGACGTTTGACGTATTGGTCATTTCGTACCCAAACCACTTAGTACCGAAAACATTTCACATCATATCAGTGATGGTTGTCAACTAAATTTCACCATGAAATTATGCGTAGGCCTAACTTGTAGGTTAATAATAAAGAATTATTCAGTAGGCCCAAGTCAACATTCATGCATGTCATTTGTCAATGCCTTTTCTGATGTAAACATCTGAGAAGAGCTGCAATGTTATGCATTGCATCATGGGTTGTTTTGGAGCAGCAAGGTTTACTTGGGCCCCCTTGTCATTCATCCATGAAAAATGACTTCATTCTAAAATATACTCGCTCTGTAAACTCCATAGTTAAAAATGCTGACGGACTTTCGAAGATGGTCTAAATATAGTTATGTGTGAAATAATAATAATGCAGAATGATACATGTATGATTATTCTGTTCAAATTGTGTTCACGGTACTTCATAGATTCACTTAGATATTTGTTGTTTTCGAACAAGCAATTTCAAACAAATATGGCTGATACGATATGTTGGACTTCACATTTCTATTGTTTCGCCAGCTAGAATCATTTTGTAAACCATAATATCCTTTGTTGATGTCACGAATTTTTCTTCAATCCAATAAGCCCTTGCGTAGTTACAAGAATTGGAGACAACAGTAGCTCTTGGTACAAGTGATCACTTGTCTCTCAAATATGTACATGTATGACTAAAAAACTAATCCTACATGGAGTCTAGGGTCAGTCAGCATGCATACTATAGTATTGTTTGAAACATTGGGAATACGGAAGTGGTTAGAAGCATACAGGCAGATGTGTACTGGTATGTATTGTTGATGGATTTATGGGAATACACAATTGTCACTTTCATCAATACCCATGACTCCTTCCTGTGCATAAAATATGTACTATACCCAATATACATTTTCTAATGTGTATTGGTATTGTTTGCCTTTCATCAGATGAACAATTATTACAGATACTCTGTGTGTATTGTCACAAATACTGATGCATGTCAAATTTATGATGCTGAAACGGAATTCTCAAACTTGAATACATGATCCAGCATATTTACACCTGCCAATTGACACAGCAGGCCCCACATGCTGCAGGTGACCAAATAGAAGATTGAACCCTTTCTTTCCTTTTGTCAGTCCTTACGATTAACACCTCAATAACATTTAACATAATATCAGTAGCCACTTAATAGTATATAAACAATGACACAGGCATTGCACCATTTCCCATGCCTTGCTCGTGCATCAAACCAGTATTTAGGTACGTTGTACCAATACCAGTATTTGTTTCGCGGATATAATGGAACAAGTTTTACCATCATTTATTAAGAAATTTCTAACAAAGTAAGCCCAATGATTTTTACAGCCATGCGGAAATGTCAGGCGAGCAGTTAATTGTTCTCCTGTATTAGATATTTTGTAATTGACAAAAGCTAAATTAAAGCTCCATAATTATACAATGCAAGTATATAGGATTTAGGTGAGAAAGGAACTTGTTGCTTTCCTCAAATTTGTTGTACGAGAGAATTTGATGTGATTGGTCAGTTGTCAGGGTAACACCCATATAAGGTTACAGCTGCAAAACATGCTTTCTGATATTCTCTCGGCAAGTCAGTCAAGAAATTTCTCATTAACTGAAAATCCAGAGAGATATAAAAGTCATAATTTATTTCGGAATAAAGACCTTATTGGGAGGTAACTGTACAGATTATATACAAATTAAGAAGACCAAATTAAGATGAATACATGTTACTGGGATCGAAATAAGGGTCAGTGATCAAATAACTGACCAAATTTGGACACCAATCTAAATGCCATATAGCAATAACATGGACAAACTAATTTGCTGACCAAATTGAAAGCTTGTAATAATAATCACTGATTTGAATATTTTCCCACATTTCCAACCCTGCTGTAGTTGTTGTGGGGAGATCATGCTGCTCCATCCTGTGATACACATGACAGTGAAGGGTGAATTACCATCATGACACAATGCATAATTGTTGTTCTCTGCCATAGAATAGTCCTACTTTTCAAGTAATAATTCCCTCTTGTGCCAAATACGTACGTTTTCAGTTGTACTTCTACTGGAGTTCATAATATAAGATGTCTTTAATTCAGATAATTTGCTATTTATGTAACTTAAATGGTGATGCATTGCTTTTCTGAATAGAAATGGGAATTCACATCATTATATATATTGAGAGAAAGGAGGTGGGGGTCCGGAGGAGGGGGGGTAAATTAAACTGTATATCCTGTTATTATCTCGTATAGATAGTACGTTCAGGGTTTGATCATTTGTATCCATTACCGTGGAGTACATACTAGTAGAACCTATGAAAGCCATTCCTGCAGTGCCCACACTCATTTTTCACCGTGACCAGAAAGAAAAGTGGAAAAGAAAACTACTCAGTTCATAAGTGTGGCATTTATGAACTTGTTCTGCATTTCTTTTCAAAGGACTCGGAAGAGAGCCTTAGTTTGCTCGTTACAGGCTCACATTTTTTTTGGTCAAAGTTAAAAGGGAGAAAAAGTATGTCAAGATCCTTGAGGATGACATGAATCTACGGCTGTTGTGTTGGGTTTATGAAAAGAAAATTATAGCGGAGCAGTTAAATGCCCGGAGGTTATATGCATATATATAGTCAGTGTGGATATATCTCTGTCACTCGGATATACTCATAGAGAGAGGTCTGGCATAGCTCAGACTGTTGACTACTTCAGGTGAAGTACAGAAGGCAGAGTTTATGGATATAGTAACGATCTGTGTGACCATCAGAGAAAACAGAAAAAAAACATGGAAAATGGCGCTGAGCCTGCACCTCTCCACTTGAATGGGGAGTGATGATCAAGTTTAACAGTATGATTCTTTGGGAAGATGATAAATGATGGACACAGATATATAGACAGGATGTTGGTAGGACATAAAAGTGATAAATATACTACAACACAAGATTGTCATAACCACATTCCCACTCTGGTGTAAAGGTAATAAAATGTTGAATATATGATATGGGGATTGTACCGGTATGGTAGGTCTAAATAATCCTCCAGGGGATGAGAGGCTGTAATATATTGTACTGATTTTCATGGACAAATTTGTTATGTGGGTTAGGGTTAGGCCAAATCACTAGTTTCAGCGGTTGGGGGAGGGGGGACTCCCAACCACTCGAGTTTTCATTGACCTACCTTTTTATACGCCCGTCAAATTTGACGGGACGTATTATGGTATGGTGTCGTCCGTCCGTCCGTTAACTTTTTCTCGTCAACGCAACTCGTCCTAGAGTTTTAAGTGGATTCTTCTGAAATTTGGTACACCTGATCGGTACCATGTGTAGATGTGCACGAACTTTTTCGGCCCGATTCGATGTTTTCTTGAGTTACTCCCCTTGATTTTGGTCTGAAATCCTTGTATTTGGCACCTACTGTCTTCGTCAACGCAACTTGTCCCAGAGTTTTCCATGGATTCTTCTGAAATTTGGTACACATGATCGGTACCATGTGTAGATTCGACATTTTCTTGAGTTAACTCCCCTTTTCTTGAGTTACTTGAGAAACTCTTCCTAGGGGTTTCATTGCATTCTTTTGAAATTAGGTGCACATGAGTTGATTCCACAGTTTCTTGAGTTACTCCCCTTGATTTTGGTCTGAAATCTTTTATTTGCTACATACTGTCCTCGTGAATGCAACTCGTCTCAGACTTTTCGATGGATTCTTTTGAAATTTGGTACATATGGTCGGTACCATGTGTAGATGTGCACAAACTGTTTTTGAGCTGATTCGACGTTTTCTTCAGTTACTCCCCTTGATTTTAGTCTGAATACTTGTATTTGGCACCTACTGTCATTTTGGCCCAATTCATCAGGCTGATGAGCTTACTTTTGCAGCTTATGCTAACAAAATTTTTGTTTTAAAGTTACTGATACATACATAAGCGCATAACAGGGGGTGGGTGAATATGCACCCCCGCAGAGTAAGAGTAACTGGAGTTCTACTTTCTCCTACAAATACCGCTCCAGGCCCTTATGTTTATCGACTGTATTTTTTTACGGGCGTATTTTGGGTTCAATTGAACTCTTGTTTTTTACCTTCAATTGCGACCTCTCTCATCCCCCACCCTCTTTCATTCCCCACCCTCTTTCATTCCCTTGCTTATAATCTGCAATTGAATAATGTCTCATCTCTCGAATCCGAATCATGACTTCTTCCTCCTCCTCCCTTAGAACTGAACCCATCTCTGGGTTCATTAATCTGGTAGACATTCCATGGCAGGAAGTGGGGGAGGGAGGAAACACTTCACTGCGCTAAATAGGCAATAATCCTGTTGTAGAATTAGGATGCTCTGCTGTATTGAAATCGACTTGATTATGACTGTAATTAGAGACTGGTCTCTTGGAGCGTCCTTGGGAGGGGCTCGTATGTCAGATTAGGGTGGAGAACTGAAGTTTGTTGGTAGATAGTATAGGGGCATGGATTTACAGAGAGAAGCTATACAGCATTCTGTATATCCAACACCTGCAGTCAGATAGATCTTCTGTTAAGTGGGAGTGGTCTTTTGTATAAATCCATGAAATTTGCTAATTTTAACACCTTCCATATCTAGTCTTGTATTGGACTTGTATGCACAAGGCTTTCAGCATGCTATGGTAAAGCAAGTTAGTACTATTAAGAACCTCTGTAGTTGCATGTGTTGTGGGACCAGTATATGCCATTGTACCTGTTGTATTTACCTGTCAGATTAGACACCTGGCTGCATGGATACATTCTACTTGAGGGTGTAAAATGAAACAGTGCTCATTTCTTAGATATATATCAGAACTGCAGTGGACACCGTGTGATGATGACCACATTTCCCGTAGGTGATTTACTGGCTGGCTAGCTCTGATGGGTGATCATGTGGGGTAACATTAACTGTTCCTTACTTTGATGATGTGGTTTCATTCATCTGTAATCTTGATCATACTTCCTCGTTAAGGTGGGATGATTATATCCTTGTTATAAGGTGGGATGAGATGGTGCTACTGGTATTGTGACAGTTTAGCCACAATGTAGTTTAATATCTTCTGGGTTAAGACAGCCTTTGATCTTTCTCTGTAATTACATACATTGACCTAGAGGGAAGATGGTAAACATGTAATTGCTCTGAACTTGTGGCTGATGTTATATTACAAGGCCACATACAAAAACAAGATAGTTTCTATGTCAGATCTCGGGTTATACATGTACTGCTGGTATACTTGTTAACCTCTCCTCGACTGTCTTAACCGTACCATCCATTCTGGGACACCCACATTCAGTGTGAGTTCTGACCATTTCACAACAGAACAATAAGGTAGAATCACTGTAGAGTCCTATATATCTCTTTAATACAGTGTATAGATTAGGGATTATAATTATAGTTTTCCATTTGAGTCAATTGTAACTTGCTGAGGACGGCTTGCAGAAACAGCCAGAAAGTGGTCATGAACATTTGACGTTGAATTCCAGGGGCGTCACTAGGATTTTAAAAGGGGGGGGGCGAATGTTTGAAATTTCCAAGAATGAAACCAGCGAAAGTATGGTGGATCGACTGTCACAGTCCAACAGGCGAGGGCCCAGGGGCCGCCTATGCCCCGGAAACTCCGGGGTCCTAGATCGGCGGAGAGGCGTTTTAAGCATTTCCCCGGAAATAAATCTGAAAATAATGTATGCAGATTTATGGTTCTATTTTCACGTTTGTTTTGCATTCATTAGCACACATCGATGTTGAAAAAAAATCACACCTCCTGCCTGAATCCATTTGATTTTTTAGTTATATTTAATACATAAAAAAACGATGACCTTTACGCCCCCCCCCCCCCCATCTGGCCTTGATTTCCCATTTCTCACCATCCCAGGAATGCGCACCAAGGGCGCGCGTTTTTAGGAGGGTCCGGGGGATGCCTCCGTCTGAAAATTTCGAATTTTTACGCTTTATTTCCTGCATTTTAGCATATTTTAATGCTAAACTAGGGTTTTATATCTTACATAATTTTCATATTTTCAATCTACGAGCAAAAAGGGGGGTGCGTTCGCACCACACGCACCATGGGTAGCGACGCCCTTGAATTCTCTTACTCCGATTGGTCAATTGTACAAATACTTTACATCATCGACCAATGGGAGTCCAAAGTTGCAGAACATGGCATATCTAGGATTATCATCAGGTTTCATGTATCGAGAAGAATTCAAACACCTTTGATGAACACACAGGTGTGAATTGAAGCTGAATTAAGTAGGGTTCATCTGCCTCAAGTTTTGGTTGTTTTTGAAACTTTGTAATTGTAAAGGGGCATGTCGTTCAGACCCAATTACTACCTTGATAGTGGCCCCAATTACAGTGCCGGGTTACTTTGATACCTGAAGGGTGACTGATCTTACTGTACATGTTCACTGGTGCTTGAAAACGAAAAGCAGCCATCGTAAAGCAGAGAGGTGTCAATAAGCTATGAAATTATCAAACTGTAACAACTTCAAACAAACATGCTGGTATAAAAATAACTGATATGCTGATTTTTTTTATTCAGCGAGATATGCAAAAATTGGCAGTCAACAGCCTGAGGAAATATGATCGTCAATCGTTTAGTTAACACATGTCTGAGAGATAGTATAGGAATTTTTTGATACTTTTGTGTCTTCTCCTTTTATGCAATATTTCAAAGGTACATAGATATGTCAGAATGCTTCAAAGTTCTTATTGTGCTGGTAAAGGCTTTCCACTTCAAAGCAAAGACTTGAAAGGCGCATGTTACACTTTTGTCACAACTAGGAGAAATATTTGATGGTTTGATGCAGGTTTACAAATGCGTGTCTACAAAGGCGAAAGAAATAATTAAATAATGAAATTAGAATATGTATTAAATGCGACATGTTTCACTTTTTGGGTTACATTGTTCTTGGGGCTTAGATACGCTGAAAGGTACCAATAATTGGAAAGAGTTTTCATCGCACATCACTGGCATCATCAAAGTTGGAAGATGATATTCCCCCCTCATTGTTGACCTCCCTTTAGAATTGGCGACACAATAGCTTCAAACTGATCAAAGGCTGGGGGTATAGATCGACAAATGCTGCTGAAAATGCTGAGAAGTTGTCAAAACTCCCTATTCACCATTAATTATCCCTCTTCTATTCATGTTGAATTTTTCGCTCCCCTCTCAGACAGATAATACTTTTTAGAGTCCTTTCACTCTTCATGTGTCAAATAATACAATAATGGGAAAGTCTTTCAGATTTTTTCTGTTCCAGTCTTCTAATTTCTTATTTGGCAAAAGTTATTTAAGATCAAAGGATGGCGTGCAATATTGAGGTCATAGATGTGAGGGAACAGTTGGTGTGTAAGGGCTGTTGTAAATGAGCTCTGATGATATTAGTGTATAAATGGTAAAGCTATTAACAAAGACTAACATTTCACTGATCAGTCCTGTCTCACTCTTTGATGTCTTCTACATAGAGATTTAATGACCAGTCATCTGTATACTTCTGCACATATATAAAATATGCTGGGTCTCTGAACTTATCTTTTAGATGCACATGGAAGCAATAGAGTTCAAAACAACGTATATTGGCAGGGATGAGACTGATTTCAGTTATATACATGATACATGTATATTTATGTAAACTGGGCGGTTTATTGGCCGAGGATCATAGTTACCGGTACTTGATATTCAGCAGGGAGGTAGATAATTAAGATACCCTTAGTCTAAGTCATAAGTTAGAAGTACAGGGAATGATGAAACCAGTCAAGTGTTAAGCTACTTCACTTGGACCTAAGACTTGAGAGATGGTAACTACTAACTGGTGACTTGGGTGCTGTTAAGATTTCTGCAGAAATTTTATAAACCTAAACACATTGAGGAAGATGAAAGTGAATCTACTGTAGTAGTTAATGTGGTAGTCATCCTTGTTTGGATTGATCCCTACCTATATTTAGTCATTATTTTCTGTCTCTATTTTCTCGTTAAAGTAGCCATGGCGAGAGGTATCCAGGTGGGAACGTGTCCTCCAAGTCAGGACAGACGTTTGAAGTCCGTGCGAGTTTTATAAATAGAGACAAAAGGAGTCAGTTTGTTAACAGCTTGCACCTTTTCTCAGAACCTGTTTCACATTGTGATGTCTGTCACTAGCAGTAGTTGATGACGTCCTTTGGATGGATGGAAGATAGATCTATTTGCACCGGGGCTAGCCCATTATTGTGGGCTTGGGACAAAAATAACGGCTAACAGGAGTAGTTATAGAGTCGTTATGGTAGCCGGCCGAGAGCTTGGCATTCCACAGTCTTCCCTCTGGCCTTCCTCCCCAGCTCAGCCATGATAATGCGTGCTACAAGATTCCTCTTGTTAAACTCTGCACAGGTTCATTGCTGAGTAAGAATTCAGTGTTTAGGGGGAGAACCAAATGGGGTGCTAAATATACGATAGATGTGTTCTGACAAGCCACCATTGACCTTATTTATGTTAGGGAAATTCTTTACAGTGCATATGTACATGCTTATGGGGAATCCCTCAACACAGTTGTTGTCTATGTTTCTGTAAGAGGTAACACAAATTTGGGTAAAAAGTGAGGTGGTATACAAACGTTACGATTGCGACATATGGGGAATTATTTAAGGGTAATTTGATTGATTTCAAGATAAGTTGCATCTCGTCATTTTATTATTTTCGATCCATCAAACCTAGTTTGTAGTGCATATAATACTGCTTTGTTCAGTCTTTTTTCATATCCATATAAGTGTGACACAATTTTGATGTTTCACCAGCTATTTGTACAGGCTCTATTATACCTCATGGTCTTCTGTACATTGTATATAGGCTCATTACACAGTTTTCGAATGAAATACCCTGTCCTTAATGGTTATATAATCATTCCATGGAACTTAACAACAACCTTGAATTTTTGTGTACCGTCTAAATATTCAAACAGGCTGAAATTTGGATTGTATAATACCGCATCTAATTTGGTGATTTATATAATTTATTATTCTTTCTCTCATTTCAGAAGGTTAATTTGGAGTGGAATTTCCACCCGGCATCCATAGTTGACATTTCGTACCAATCGACAGAAGAGAACAAGTATGGAGTGACGGACACTGGAGCATTCACGATACAATGTCCCTGGGTGGATGAAGGATGTCTCAAAGTAGTAATAAGGTGTTTGAGTACCTGAGTGACTTAGGGGGCAACAATTTCACAGAGAATGCCCCCAGGCCACCCGTGCCAGGGGAGGAAAATGAGCAGCAATCTACGCACAGCAGTGGCTCGCAGAAAAGTCACATGTCTATGAAGAGCCACTCCTCCGGAAAAAGCGGAGGGTCACAGAATGGCGAAATCAGCCAGTCGGCAACACCACGACGTTCCAATCTGGACAAGACGTGTACGGGTGGTTCTCTCAGCTGCTCTGTACAAGGACTGGACAAGTGTGATGATGAGAACGCCCCTTTGGGTTTTGAGCCTGAAGGGAGTGCTGCCAACTCACCACCATTTACAGAGAACAGTACGCCACCATGTTTGAAATGGGCGTCGGGACTACACCACCTTTTGGAGGACAGTGATGGTGTACAGTTGTTCAGTAAATTTCTCGAACAGGAAGGGGGAGGGAAAAACACACTGGATTTCTTTTTCGCCTGTCAGGGTCTGAAGAAACAGCATCCTTCGGAGACTGTGAAAATAAACCATCTCATAAAAGTGATTCATAAAAAATTTATCCGAGGAGACTCATTATCATGTATTTCTGTTCGGACACGAAGGGCTATATCAGACCAGATAGATAGAAAACGATTGCCCCAGTCTATTTTCAATGATGCCCAGTCGGAGGTTGAGGAGTACATGAAAAAAACACCTTATCGCTCCTTCCTAAACTCCGATTTCTATGTGCAATATGTGGAACGGGCGGGCAAAAGTAGTGAGACCTCTAGTGGCTCGAACAGTGTGCGGCCTCTCTCCGGGCCATTGCCAACCCTTATGGAGGACCAGGAAATGCCTTCACAAAGTTTTGAGGCCTCGTCATTAATGGGACCCCCTTCCAGTCGATTTACGTCTTTCACACAACCTGAAAGTAAAGGTGCTAGGAGAACAGAGACAATAGCAGGGTGAGTGAACTCCGCTTCAAAATACAGTACAGAAGGAAATCCTGGTTAGGTCTGCTTGAAACAAAATGCTGGTATATCCTTCGATCAGATCTGTTCTTTGCTGAGAGTTGCTGCAGCCTTTTATAAGCTTTATGTATTATGTAATAATTAAATGCAACCAGGAAAGTTGGATCATTGGGAGGCTATATACAGTCATTGTTTCAGAAGGCCGAAATGTTATATTTGCTGTCATATTTGTATTGTAGGAGCTGAAACCCTGAAGAAATAAGTGAAAAGTGATTGGCTACCATATTGTAACCATAATAGTTTTTTGAGCATTCATGAATTAAAAGCTCAGATGGTTTTGGGAAAGATAGAACATGTAAAATCATAATTTTACGTTCTATTGCAGGTGAAATTTGGCATTCTGGGCGAGTGGTAAAAAGCTCTGATATTAACGTGTATAAACTTCCAAAACAACTTCTAGGTTTAAGCTTATCACCCTTTTTTTATGACAAAAATCTGGCTCCAGCAATATTTTTTATGCTATTCATCATCCGCTCCTTTCCCTTTTTAACCAGTCATAACTTTAACCGGAAATCCCCATTTATTCCCTGTAAAATGTAATCAAAAAATGGTTGCAAACTTGGCTTAATTAGGGATTCAGAATACACCTCCAGTTTCAGGTGCAAATGTCTTTGTGCTACTTGGAATCAATTGAATTCTGAATGGTGATCCTGAGAAATTGAGAACACTGCTGTACTTGGTCAAAGTACACCTTTTATTATTTGTTGAAAGCCCAGAGTTTTCCTCATATTTTATTTAGTTAGTGTGGATAAAAGAGCTAGAACGTAGTCGGCAGGTAGATGATATTATTTATGCATACATGTAAATTGAACTATACAAAGTCAGTGTATCCCTGTTACAAAAGGCCCCAGCCATGCCCGCCCTGTGTTGTCCATGCCTAGCTTTAGTTTCAATCACATAAAAGAAGATCAAAAGAAATGGATAGGCTTGTAGTGTAGTTAATATTCAATTATTAACTGCATGCTGTAGCTGATCTGTCAGTGGGGCTGTGGGACAGAGTCTGTGAGAATAGGCCAGATCAAAGGAATACTTCTTGAAAGGACAAACTGGGCACAGGGCTACAGGGGAGCTGGCCTGGCACAATTAGTCTGTTGGGTTATGTCACATATATGCAAGATTTGGAGAGGGGCGAAAAAGAACATTAGCAGAGAAATACAAAGGAGGGTTTTATTAAGGGTTAAATGGATCCCTTGGTTATTCCGAGAGGGTTGAATTCTGATGACAGGCCGCTGGCCGACCAGTGTTGTATCCATCCACACTGAACCCTAGCCTGCTATCAGTCAATGTACACAGAGACTGGGCCAAGAAATAGACCTGCTTCCTACAGACAGAACAAAGGCTTGAGCAAATCAAAGGGCTCAAAGAACGGTTTTTGTTTGATGTTTGTTTCAGGTAGAGATGGAAATCGATGTCTGTTTTTGATGTTTTTCAAGGCAGAATAATGAAAGCGCGCTGTTGATAATTTGATAACCAGGAGGCTGTATGGTGAATACATCTTCAAATAGTAATCAATTGGCCGATTTAATGAGCAGAACTTTTGATCTGACTCGTTCAGAGTTATAATTAATAATTTAGGATCAAGAAGTATTCCTATTCAATTTCAAAGAAACAAGAAAGGAATCAGAGAACAACCACACTCTGCAATTATCTTGATCTCGTTGTATAAGGCTACATTTTTGTACAGGATAAAAATGCTGTGGGTTAATATCGGAGAGAATCAAATTCATGTAGTCGACAGTCCTCTGGTCTATTGGACTTGTGCCTTAACAGCCACTTGCCAGTATCTTTATAGAGGGATAAACCAGGTCACTGAGAAACATTTACCAAAATAGCTATTCCAATCTCTCCAGAGTCTACAAATAAAATCTACTGGATAGATTTTAACCTGGATATAGAAATGCAGAATCTTTGGATGGTTAACCATGTTGATGTAGGTGTTTACGCTCTGCTGTAGGCTCTTGTATTTGTATTCTATCATTACTTATCCTCAACAATACAACAATTTTACATGTGTACATAGCCTGTGTTAATTACACCAACTGCACATTGTATCCTTTTATACATGTCCTGTCTGCAATGTTTGAATAAATTGATTGCAGTTGGGTCCAAAAATTCGGAAAGCTGGAAACACTTTGAGAGAGGATTCAAGTTGGGATCCTTGTATGAATTAGAGAATCAAGCTTACCTATAATGGGATAGGGTGAGACCTAAGAGTTTGTATCCAATACTAAGATTTATTGTTAGCCAGGTTAAGTGGTAATATCAACTGATGTCAGAAAATACCTTCATCTTCTGGTTCAGTATTGTTTCCAAGTACACCAAATCTATACCTTCAATTGTGTAAACTTCTCTCCTTGCATCAAAATCTAGGTTAGAATATTTTGAGATTACCGGTATATCGCAGTGAACTGGATTGCAAACATATGATATGCATAGTTGAGACAGGATTGTAAAAAGTCAGACTGGCCTAAAAATTTTTATTTTTGTGCCTTAATCAGCCTTTTTTCTGGATTGCCCATTCTGTGGATATACACTTCAAGAATAGATAAATTTGACCACCTGTATTGCATTTATATTTTATTCCATGCACCTAAAGGCCCTGATTTTTATTAAGACATTACTTTTAATTGTTCACCGGGAAATTTCAAATTTCATTATGTAGATATTCAGTATCGGTACCGGTATTAATAGGCCTACATTTCCTCGTAGATCTTTATTGGTCTGCTCTATTAGATAAAAGCCTGTAGGTCCCAAGGATTATCACTATATGATTCAGACAGCTCTTGGTCTCACTATTAACTAGTCTTGGATTAGCATTTTTTTTTCACAGTAAACCTCTTCATAACTTGTGATTTTATGAGACAACATGGGTGGGTTGACCGATCTCTATTCAAAACTGCACCCGCTATAGGAATCTCCAAAAAGGGGTCGTGCACCGAAGTTGCCTATAAATCTGGGAAATTTGCATTAATTTAGTGAACTGCAGCAGGTGAATTGTGTATAGATTTGTGGGTTTAGAAATTTAAATGAGGGACTGTCACTGTTGTACATGTACCTGCAGATACCATTAGTTAGATAGCTGAAGGGCAGTGCACCTTTAGTACTGGGCCCTTGATCAGGAGGACTATTAAACCCACACAGCCTATGGTGTGTGACTATACTATAGCCTGCAATAACCCCGGGCTATGTTTAGGTATATGTGTATGCTGACTTGTATGTACATAGGCTTTAGATGTATTGACCCCCACCAGCCCATAATGGCTGCGGCTCATTCAAGCTGAAACCTGGCTTACATGTGCACACAGGTCAACCAGTATGAACCCGAGGCCCCCAAGGACCCCCTCCCTTCTCAGCAAAACAAAAAAATAATTGTCAGCTTTTATAGGTCAATTTACAGGGATGTGGGCCCACTCTTCTAATTGCAGTTCAATATTTCTTCTAACATATATAATATATCCACATTAACTATGTTGGTTGTTACTTAGATCTGGTTTCAAAGTAGCTTTGATTCAGTAGAATCACAGGATACTTTAATAGAATTGCGAATGCTAATGTTATAGGACTTGTAATTTCACAGTGGAATCTGTTTAAATGGACAAACTTAGGTAATATACAAACAAATTATTCAAAATCTCAATATGCCATGGCTTTGCTATCCTTACCTTTTGATTTGATCCCTGTTCAAAATGATTTTTATTGACTTAAAAAGTATGTCCCCTGTTAAACGTGAGTCGATGAAACGGTCCATCTAGAACCCCGGAAAGTTGTAGTTCCACACTGATGTAATTCACTGGCTGTTGAGAATTGAGCTACGTATGAAGCCCTGTTCATTCATTGGTATTGACTGATCAGGTATTTGTTCCTGCCTGACCAGGACAGTTAACTGGGCCGGGCAGGCAGCAAGCCTGGATTCCTAAGTAAATTGTCTCCCATTCCTTTTGTTAGGCTGACTTTGACTGTCCCATTACAATGAGTTGTGACCATTCAGTACAAAGCCTGTTCTCTATGTAATCACCAGTCTCCCATCCTTGCACCCATTAACTCTATCTCTCCTAAACCACCCTGAGCCATGATGTATTCACTAGGAAAATTAATGATCCAATTTAAGATTTAAAATAGGTAATTAGCTTTAACTTATTTAAGATAAATGTGGACACAGAGAAAATGGAGTTTTAGAACACTTGCATGTATTGACCGAACAAACACATCTCAACAGGATACTTGATAATTTAGGTACCAGTAAACCAAAAAATAAAAAATAAGATAAAATAATAATCACCTTCTTAATCCAAAAAAAAATCACACCAGTTTTTCCCATGGCATTTCTTCTGTTCAATATCTGTCTTATCCTGATAGATAAGATAAGATGTTTATTAAGCCAATCATGGCGCCCAGAAGGACGAACAATCACAAGAACAAGAATCAATGCATTACAAACAAATTCACAAATGATTCACAATTAATTCATTGATCGATTAGCCCCCCTGTATCCTGTGTCCATGATATACTTCTTGAATTGATCAGTTGGCAGGGGTCGAAATAATTCAGATTTTGAGCTTGTTCTTTTAGTTAAAAGTTTATATTGCCCATACTAAGCTGCTTTAACGTGTCGCTTCTAACATGTTATGTGTTGGCAATATGGTTCAGATTAAAAATGAGGTTGCTCACAGACAGGTGAAGGGGAAACTGAGACTTGTCCATACTAATATTAGATTGTCTCCGGAAGGTTCAATGTTTCCAGCCCTGCAGGATGGTCAGTAGATGTGAGAGATTGTACAAATGTCTGCAGACAAGACAGACTATATTGACCACCAGGCAATCTTTGTATCTTTTTGAGATTTCAAGATTATCAAGCTGCATTTCAATAAAGTGAGATATTGTTGTTTGTTATTGCAGGTATGTGCCGTACACAATCCGCCAGTCACCGTCACATCCTTATTACACATCATACGCCCCGGTCTCTGCTGTCGACAGTGAAATCCAAAGTCTTTCTAGTGATGCTCTCACTGATGATACCGTCTCATTGACAGATAGCAGTGTGTAAGTACTCGCTTAACTCCCTTTGGCTGACTCTCTATAAGTCACTGTCCCAACCCCTTGTTCTGTCCCACAATGTCCGCCATGGACAGTGCTATGGATATGGTGATTTATTCACAATTGACTTGCAAGAAATTACTTGATCTAAGAAGACTATATTGCAGTGGGTGTTTGTTAATTAACAATTCTGCAATGTCCTCAAATTTCAACTGTAAAGAACATTGGAAGTGTTGCTAATATTTCGAAATCTGAAAAGTGGGAAAACTATCGAAAAGTGACATAACTATCGAAAAATTGGGAAATGTTGAAAACAACTGAAGAGTTGAAAATTGAAACTGTCCACATTTGTATTTGCAGAGATGGTTACAGAGACGGCTATCCAAATAAGAAGTGGAAACACCAGCGTCGTGCAGTTCATCGGCGAGCTCAGCAGAATCGAGAAGGAAAGGATGCAGCACCGTTTATTCCTGTAAGTCAGTCAGTCACAGTTATCCAGAAACAAGGGAACAATTTTTCATTGGATAAATCTGTGGTGTTGGTTACAGAAAATAGATAATATATTAATTTTACCGAGCTAGAACAAAGGAAGAAAATATATTAATTGTTAAAGAAGCTCTAGAAGTGGATACAGGGGCTACTACTTGGTTATTAATTCTTATTGTACTGAATTTGACCCTTCATCTCCTGTTACAGAGAACAGACCGGCCTCCCAAAGACCGCAACATAGCTGAGACTGATCCTCCAAAGTTTGCTGCTCTCTTGATCGAGAAGTTAGAAGTCATCCAAAAAGAAAAAGAACAGGAAGAAAAGATGGAGGAGTCATTACGGATGTGTGAGGTAACCTAACTTCAGAAACCACAGTTCATCATTGAATTTCTGAGTCTTGAAACAGTTCATTGGTCAGTTTAAATTCAAACATTCTCATTGGTGTGCTTAGTTCCTGAAGAAATCTGTTCATGCCACTGATTTGCGCCATTGTTCATGTACTTGGTGTACCCTATTTCTTGTAATTATTCAGATGGCAAAAGTTAAATTCAGGCATCTGCAGAGAGAAATTCTGCTAATATTCTACGAATTTCACTAGCTGTCTATTTAGTTCTTGGGATCCATGCCATAGTAGTTAGCCTCAGTTGACATAAAATGGGGGTTTTTTTTCTCTGCTTCTAAGTCTAAAAATTCTGTTTGAAAATTTAGAAGAAATGGGGTATACATGTTTTACCAGAGATTATTTGGAATAAATTTGTTTCAGAAATAGATTCTCCAAACTTGAATATTTTCTTTGTGTTGTAGAGTGAAGACGGAGAGCGGGACGAGACAATGATGAAGCCGTCCAATTCAGCGTTGTTGTTGATGCAGTCTATTGAGGAGGATAACCCACAATCTATATTAGAGGATCATTGTTCGCGTATCTGGGATAACTCTTCACATCACACACCCAGTAGGTCACCAGGGCGACACTCGCCCAAATCTAAATCTCCAGATAGGACGTTACGCAAATTACCTGCGTCAGGTGCAAATACAACTTTCCCTGGAACGTTGATATCTAAATCTCAACGAAAGGGCAAAAAAGACAATAATAATTACGTGTCGATGTTGTCATTTGACAGTGGAATGGGTGGTGAAGATCGAGAGAAACATGTAGTGCACCACCACCACCACCATCACCATGGTGGTGTGGGGCGAGCGGGTATTGAGTGGGCCGCACAGAATCGCTCGATGTCATGCTGGCGCACTGAGGGCACACGGGGTCATACAGACTTATCACAGGGTATGAAAGGAAGTATGGGTGGTTCTGGTGTAACAGGACCAGGTGGTGATGAAGCAAGGAGGAAAGACAGTGGGAGACGGTCAAATGGTCGGAAGATGTCCACTGATGCCCAGAGTAGTGTATTTGACAGTGGTATCAGCGGGGTGTATGAAAAAGAACCGTCATTACCGGCTCCCAATCCTACTGATCCTAATTATGAAAAGTAAGTTAATAGGTATTTATGTAGAGTTTCACCTGTTGCAGAATTCAACAGAGAATCCTTGGTAGTCTCAAATTTTCATTTCAGGAGTTGAGTGTTTCGATAGATACATTTTCAGCAGGTCGGGATCAATTCTTGTTTGGAAAGTTTGAACTAAGCGGTTCAAAACGAATTCATTTGTGGAATTTCATTATTATTATTATGAGTAGCTGTCATATTCTGGTGTGTAAGAATCATTTGCCTGTGAAATTTTGTTGATTTTCGGTTTGAAGACTATATAATTGATGTATCTCATCCTGTTTGCAGAGTTCTCCATTGGATGTTGGCCAGTGATAATAGTATGTCGGCACCCTCAGGAACAACCAACCCTGCCGACTCGGACAGGACCGTAAGCTCGTCCAGCAAATGGTCTCACAAAGGCGCATCTTCTTCACCTTCTCCACAACCTCACAAAACTGGGTATGTCACCAGTTTATGTCCAAACCGTGCTCTTTCTTAAGGATAATAGATAATATTGCAGCGAAGTTTAATGGTTGTCCTTATAGAATACCTGAAAACTGTTGTAAAATTTCTCCAAAATGTTACCTTTAAATTTCTCCAAAATGTTACCTTTAACTGTTGATAGGATTTACATGGAAATAGCATTTCATGGAATGGGTGTATCACAAAATTTACAGTTTACTGGCATGGAATTTAATTTAAGTGACTTCTACAAGTTCGAAAAATGCAGGATTACACTAATATATGATGGTATGAAAAAGTTACATTCAGATCGCTATGATTTGTTAAGTTTTATCGGTTATTTTATTTCAGGTGTTCGAAGAAGCAGCCGAGCCTTTCTGCCAGCAATCGGTCAGCATCTGCTGAAAGAGGCGGGACAGCCTCGGGAAGATTACCTCATGGGAGTGTTTTACCTACACAACCTTTCGTCCAAGACCCCTCCATGCCAATTCTTACACCTCCCAATATCACAACACAACTGGAAGAGGCCAAGAGACGCCTGGAAACAGAAGCACAACAAGAGGCACGCTCTGTACCTGTCAAGTCCAAGTAAGTTTATATTATTGTTGTCGGAGGCACAATAGCAGCCCATTGTCTGTCATTTCTCAAACTATTCGTATCATTATATATTACATGTATGGACACTTGCATACCACCATTCATACATCTGTATTGATGCCTTACAACAAGAGTTTCCCAGGCTGTATACTACTAAACTCAGGTTCACAGTAAATCCTAAATAATTCAATCACTCCTGATTTTGTGGACAAAATCCAATCAGTCATCATAATCAATTTGATCACCCATTAAAATCATTAAAATAACAAAGAAATGATGTATTCTCTGCATGATTTTGGATCAGTTTTGTCAACTTCATTTCCTAATAAATTTCATTAAATCAGTCATAATTAATTTCATCACCCTTTAAAATCATTGAAATAACAAAGAAATAATATATCCTCTGCATGATTTTGGATCAGTTTTGTCAAGTTAGTGTTAAATTCGATGGTGATAAATTTCACTTCCTGTGATTAAATTATTAGAGGACTTAGCATATTGTTAGTCATTAACACAGGGTATTCTGTGAATATTGTTAGTCATTAACACAGGGTATTCTGTGAATATGTCAGTCATTAACACAGGGTATTCTGTGAATACAATCATGCTGAATCAGTTCACTCATCAATGTACTTCCATGACCAGGTCTTTCACTGGGGTTCCATCCAGAGATAAGCGCATGCCTCCACCATCCCAGAGTTCCACACAGGTCAGAAGTAACACCTTGTCGTCCACACGGACGGTACCCAGTGGCCTGGACCTGCAGTCAGCCAACATGACCCTACCATCACTTTCGTCCTCAGAGTATGTATCATCCACTTGTCGTCATTCAGCTTTGGCATTGTCAATATCTCAGTACTTAGTATAGAAAAGTTTTCTTGAAACTGAAACATTTTTCCTGAAAGTAAAATGATTGGAGATTGGCTTATTCGCGATTTCATTGGCTAGCAACAACATTTTTCCCTGAAAGTAAAATGATAGGAAATTGGCTTATTCGCAAATTTCATTGGCTAGCAATAGAACATTTTCCCTTAAAGTAAAATAATAGAACATTGGCTTATTCACTATTTCATTGGCTAGCAACAAAACATTTTTCCTGAAAGTAAAATGAAAGAAGATTGGCTTATTTGCTATTTCATCGGCTAGGAAACGTTTTCCCTGAAAGTAAAATGAAAAAAGATTGGCTTATTCGCTATTTCATTGGCTAGCAACAAAATAATTTTCTTGAAAGTAAAATGATAGAAGATTGACTTACTCATTATTGCATTGACCAGGTTCAAGCTGGATGAACATTGGGTTTATGGATAAATTTCACTCTAACCATGTCAAACTGATTTGTATTTTACAGGAAAAAATCGTGCAAGAAGTCGAGCACACCTGTTGCCGCCAATACCTCAGCTATGGCCAATTTACCATCCCAGTCCCACTCCCAGCCAGCCTCCATGTCTCAGTCCATGGAAGAAACGGTGATCGGTATTTATTTCTGTGGGGACCCCATCCCATACCGTCACACCATGCCCGGTACTAACATCACCTTAGGACAGTTTAAACAGCTCATCAACAAGAGGGGCAATTACAGGTATGATTTCACCTGAATACTGTTTCCAGTAGATACTTTTAGGCAAAAGCTAGTTAGTTTTATAGTTACTCTAGTGTTTCTAACAGTATTCCTTGAAAGACTGAATTCATTAAGTTGATTGTTAAATTGTACATTGCATCCAAATCGGTTGTGCTGAACAGCCTATCATATTCCAAAGATTTCTTCTGAAGTATTGAGGGGAGACAACTTTGTGCAGTACTATCTTGATGTTTATTTCATTTTGAGTTGTCTCCCCTGATTTCCAACTTGTTTCTAATGGTTCTCGATTTGTTAACTTTGCAGGTATTACTTCAAGAGAAACAGCGATGAGTTTGGCTCCGGTGCCGTATTTGAAGAAGTGGGTGAAGACGGATTGATCCTACCTTTGTGGGAAGGAAAAATTGTGGCAAAGGTTGAACGCTTGGATTGAGTATATACCAGAATTGTCAAGGCAGCTTGAACTCCAAATGTTCACACAAACCTTTTCGTGATATGGCAGACCAGTTTCGTGTTATGCATCTGTGGTTACCATAATAAACAAACTACCAATCAGCAGACGACCTTCTCAAGGTCACGGTCACAGTTGATTTTATTCACAAAAAATGGAAACTTACATATTGTAGTGAAGTGATGAGACACAGTTCTGTTCCTGGGGGATGTTCCTTGGAAGATTATCAATGCACAAAGACTGTTTTACGTCCAAGACTGTTTTATGTAAACATCAGACACGAAATCAGTTGGAACATAAGAATGTATGTATGTATATATATATATATAAATATATATGTATGTATCGATACATACTCTGTATACATGTATATTAAAACTATTGATTTTACTGACTCAGGGCCTACAGAAGCTATTGTATCTTCTACACATTTTAACGTGGTAAAAACCATAGTAATTAAGGAGTGGTGGAATATTAATCTGAGCGGAGTACGTGACAACTTCAGCAACACTGCCAAATGCTTTCACCCCCATTTTATAACAGAATGGATTTGCGCAGGTCTTTGTTAGCCTTTTGAACAAATGCGGCTGCTATAGTATTGACCTCAAGTGTATATTTTTTTTTAAACATGTTGTATGACATTTAATATATAGCCCTGTACCTAGTGGGACTTTATCACCCCTATTTATTTATAAATCAATCTCAGCTGTGCTGCATTTCTGGGGTGGGTCTGCTTCATTAGACGGGGAAGGGTATATTTATTGGCTGCATAATTTTTGTTTTCTCTGCTATAGGAATGCCAAGAACAATAGTGTAGTTTTCATACAAGCATCTTGCAAAATCTGAAATAATATTAAAATATATCTTCTGAGTAGCCTGCAAAACCAAGTCCACTATCTTTCAGGTATTTTCAGAAATACGCAGTGCTAGACGATGCTACAATAGAATATGTATCGTTTTTGGTTGACTGAGCTTGTTAACCCACCATTGTAGAATCTGTGTTGATGTCGAAATGCTGAAAAAGCAGAATTATTGAATCATGCAGCAGCACTGTCGACACCCCCATCTCATGACCTGATTTATAATTGAAATTGTTCACTTGCATGATAGTTGCTTATCTGATCTGGCACACCAAATATCAATATTGGTGAACTCTGATATAATATCACAGAATATATTTTACACCATGGCTAAATAAATCCTGTGCAAATTTCAAACTACATTTGTTAGGCAATTGTGTCAGTAGCTGAATGAAACGACAGAATAACATGCCTTGTGATTACACATGGGAGCATGTGGGCCAAAATAGTGAACAGTTGAGAGACACAGTATCCAAATAAGGTATCATGGTGCACGATAAAGGTAAAGGTTTTATTCTCTCTGAAAAGTCTGGTTTTTCAGACGGTAGAAAATATCAAAAGACCGACCCGTGAAAAGTTGACCATATCCCTGAACTATACACCAATTATTGTCCACTCGAGCAGTTTGAATCTGTCCTTATTGGATTATTATGGGGTTTAGAATATCACCTGGATGTTTGCACAAATTTTTCATAGCATCACCTGTAGACAGTATTTCCCTGATATACTGTCTACCTCGTTAGGTCAGATATCATTCGAGACTTGAGCGCTGCAGGCCTGCTAGGCGGGGGAACATAGGTTAGTGGACTTGAGGCATGTATGAAAGCAGTCTACTTCTGGAGATGATCCAGTTTCAAGATGTTGACCACTTAGAAGATAGATAATAATCTTGATATTATAATGTATGAGTAAAGAACAGGAAAACTTCCAATCCGGAGGAGTGATGTGACTTCATTAGGGTTTCAACAGAGCATTGCCGAGATAAGGCTTTGTGATATTTTTTATTTTTATCCAAAAGAAGTAATTAGATGAGCAAAACTATGCTTCCATTCTGTAAATTTGCATTACGAAATATCTGCTGGTAGATTAGAACCAAGTAAACTTGAAGAGGTGGTCTCCCTTAGAGGAGCTCTTCTGCGGGTGCTCTCCCAATGTCCAAAAGAAGATACAATTTTAACTGTAAATTGTACAATGATATGCATATTTCTGTTGCCACTCGATTTATTTTCCAGTACACTGCTGTGCCTTTATATCCAGAAATATTTTCTAACACAAACTAATTATTGTCTTGTAAGAAACAAAAACTCTATTGTTGCTTCCACATTATATTGTTGGACACTGTAGTCCAGTCGTAGCCGTGAACAAAACAAATCACCTATTTTTGATAGAAATTTAGTATTCCAGCAAATGAAATTGACCACAATTTCCTCTTTGTGCATCAGGTGAATTTTTAGACTTTTTATTTGGATATTTTTTGGAATGCTGCTTATTTTAAGTATTTTCTTTTATCTTCCTTCAAAATCTGCAATATTCTGATATGTGGCAAAATTTGTACTGAGAAGTTTATATACATTGGTAAATGCAGTACAAATTCATACTGCATCTACAGAATGATGAAAGAAAACCTCTTGCATTTGCAAAGTTTTGCTGTCACACATGTCTTCCTGCAGGGAAGGAACTGGAGTAATTCTTGTTTAATCCTTGAGTGGTTCATTTGGTTTTGTCTGAAATTCGGTTACGTATGAATAATTTATGGAGTTCTGCCAATCCCTAACAGCATGTATAAGAAAAGACAAAGGGAGGTAATCATGTATGAATTGGGCATATTTACTGTCCTTGTGTGCTGTAAGGGATGGGTTCTCAATGATTATGGTGTTATTAATTTGTCAAAAATCCAATAGTGCTGTATTTTGTTTTTATTCTGTTACTTGTAAGTATGAATTCGTCGCTGAATTTGCCTCCCTCTTGAATTTGGAGCTGGTAAATGTTTTAAGGTCATGGCTGTGATTGATGATGTAATTAGTTTAAAATTGACCTTGACCATTCTATTAATCTTCCAAAGGTTGTAACTTTTAATTGCAGAGTGCCATGTCCTACTTTGCAGCAACAAGACGTTAAATTATTGTAATTGTAATTATTAATTATTAGGACTAATTCTGCTGATTTGAGTGAGGCCGGTTACTCAATCTCCATTGCCTGTTTCAGTTCTCAGCGTTTGACTGCAGAAAGATTTTTAACAAAACTGTGATTTTATGTTACGGTCAAATCCACTCTCTATAAAATGGAAGTTACAATTGTGACATTGGAAAACTTACTCCAGAACATGCACAACCTAGGTATTTTAGTCATACACCATTCCTTTGTATATTATTGTATATAGACTCATGAATATTCATAAACATCATGTCATAACATCCTCAGCCAATCAAAGCTGACCACCAGTAGGATGGTAACATAGACACAAATAAAGTTTTTACAGTATTTTGAAAACAAGTGTGTTATTTTAATTTATCGCCAATGGACTGTGGGGTTCCTGGGTGTAAAAAGGACCCAAATGTCATGATTTAACTGAAATATAGTTGAAAAATTCATAAAATCATATTCACTCACTCACTCTAGGGTCATACAAGAAAGTGGGAATAAAGTCAAGGAAGTGGGAAGCAAGTCAAAATTAGGAATAGATCAAATGTTGCATGATGGGAGAACTCCCAATTGTTTACAAATATGCAACTTGGAGTTTGGTAAATGTCTCCCAGGAAGCTCCTGTTCATGAACTTACTCAATGTTAAAATAAATATGAATCTTAATGTATGAACTGTATATTTGTTGACCTTAATACTCGTAAAAAAAAATCACAAAATAGATCTGTTTCGCTTCAATGAGACTGGAAAAAATATGCTTCGAAAAGAAGCTATTACCTTCAAAAGAACTTGAAAATGGGAAGCTTCAAGGTGTACGAAATATACCTTGCTGGTGGTGCAAAGAGGAACCGTATTTATTTTAATTGTATTGATTTTGAAGGCTGATTCAACGCAATGTCGATTGATGTACGCCAGGATATCCGTGTTCGTCGCACAATGAAAGGTAGCGGGAGTGTTGCACAGACCAAACGCTATACGGACCTGTTAGAGTGGAGCGTACTTCTTGAAGAATTATATAACGAAGAGCTGACTGTTTCCTGAGGCCAGATTAAATTACAAAAGTACTCCACCCTACCGAAAACATACATCTTAACAGTGTTCTATCTGCTGGAGAGAAGCATCTTTTACTGTTTTAGCCTTAAGTTCCCTAATGTCGATGCAATATTGATCAGGCCCGTCCTACTGATGAATCAGTATAGGGACTGATGTCCAGTCTGATTCTGAAAGCTGTAGTATCCCAGCATTCAGCAATGCCTCCAGGTAGTTATTCTCTTAATCTTCTAAACGCAAGGCGTCCGCTATGTCCGCATGTGGTCTGGACGGACGGCATTCGATGGTGAATTTTGTGTTGGGTGGGGGGGTGGGAGGTATCATTAATAGACCTACTCGCTGGCAAAATGATCTTGAAAATGAAAATGATCCACCAGCTCGGATATCAGGTGCTCGGGTTAAGTCTTCAGCACGGAAGGAATCCCCACAAAAATGTCAACAATGATCGTCCATGGCCAAAGCTCATGGATCATGGTGCGTTGCATCACCGCCTGTATCAACTGAGAGATGAGCTGGGGCATCAATGCTAATAATCGACTAAGGGGAACAACCACAACATCTCAGGTAAATTGGAAATCCAACACCGATAATGGACCTGCATAACTACCAAGCATCGGATCCGATATTCCATCTTCCGTTGTCGTCCATAAAAGAATTTCCGCGTCAATAATTGAAAAAAACCTACATTGTGAGACCGTCAGCCCCAATTCCAAATGTGTATGAAATAAAAATAATAAAACCTCAATATGGTTTCCAACAAGAGAGAAGCGATCAACAGTTTTCAAGTATGTCAGCAAGACATCATGATGTTCTTCACATAAAATCTTAATCACTGACGATAATTCTTTATCCTGATAAAGGAGATGGTATTGTAAGGCGGGGTTTTTGCCCACAGCCAGCCGACTCATATGAATGTACATTTCTTCTCTCCATCTGTCAATCACAATGCAATATACAACTTGTCGTCGACGGCAACTGTCAATCAACGGACTGAATGTTACGGTAAACCATGATAGCTTCACATATGTTCGGTACCAAGGCGTTATTATTCACCACATTGCAGTCGATTTTAAATGCCCATATTGGAGAATAAATACACAATTTTGACTGGCCCGTAATGTCCACACGGTATCGTGTCATCGGTAAACAATATTTATTTTACTTTTAATTGGTTCATAATGATAGCCTAAATCTTATTTCAGATATACTGAATGCATTTTTTTTTTTTACAAAAATGAGAAAGATTGAAATAACTTGTCGAGGTCACACATGTTGACCTCCTGGGATTCGAACTCGGTAAAAGAAAATTTCGAGGCGCTTCTGATCCAACGTGCGTATCCACTACACTACGACATACGAACAACTGTAACAGGCTATTTTGTCACTTTAATCTACTTACGAAAACTTCAAACGTTATGAATGATAACTTTTCATTTTTTAGTATGAAGGACCCCTTGGACCAAAAAGATCTTCCAGCAGTGGGGATATAATGTTACCACACAACATCAGGTTAAATGGCGTTCTGGTACTAGGGGTCCTTCGCGTCTAAATGCGTGTCTGAAGGACTCCATTTAGACCCTATTTTCACGAAATAGCACAATCTGTGGATTTCAGTTTCATAATCATAACGCAATCGCACTACAACTTTCACATATTGTTTACTTATATTTTCTCTTGCCGTTACCACCCTACTGAATCGACAAGTGTGATTATAGGTGAATGCACCAGTCCATTTGTCATGCGACCATGAACTGTAGGTTGAATCACTTCACATTGAAGCCGCATAACAGCTGCAATGTTATAATGAGGCAACATATGATTATATATCAGATATGTCGACAGTCCATTGTAGCTACCATTTGTCTTGGCAACAGTCCATTTGGCGAATCATTAAATCGATGTGCTCTCTGTGCATCATTCACAAGTGCATGTTGACCTACAATGGACTGTCGATCGGTCCGATGATGATACCATGGACTGTCGTAATATCAGACAGACAGAGAATATACTATTAATGGTTCATATTCCTCTTAAACACACACAAGTGGAAGGAATCGAGAGATGAATGAGTCAGTGATACATGAGGCAGGTAGTAAGTTCCCACGTATTCATTCTGTGCTCATTTCCTCACACTATAATTCGATGCTAATACCTACCATGGACTGTCTACCAACACCTAAAAACACCTCTCGCCGCAAAAATGTTTAAAATTTTTGTTAACTTGAAATAGTAATAACCCTACGTTTGGTGACAATATAGTACGATATCTCTCCTTCAAAATATGACTGGACACCAGTAACCATACCTGTCATCGATATGCTGAAAATCGTTCATTTTCGGCTGTGGTCACTGTCGTCTGGTCAGACACACGCCCACGCTTGATAACGAAAGCACTGAAAAACCTACCATTGACTGTAATTTGACACGTGACCGGCGGTTTTCACCTATAATCACACTTGACGATTCAGTAGGGTGGTTACATTAAAACCTAATTATTTTTATGACAGTTTATTTTTTAGATTTCAACCGCACCACGTATAGGCCAAAATTCCGCCTTATCGTACCATCACCTTTCCAAGTCGTTTTCCATAGTATAAATTGTGGATGTTCATTTGAACATCATGGAGCTGTAAAACGCATGATGTTCAAATTGCCCTTAGCCCCGGGTTATTGCCCTTAGCCCCGGGTTATTGCCCTTAGCCCCGGGTTATTGCCCTTAGCCCCGGGTTATTGCCCTTAGCCCCGGGTTATATAAGCGCAATTAGACACAAGTTACGAAACAATACGACAAAGATCTTGCACACTACGATCGTATTTGCCGTCCGTCTATGATATTCATCACATAATTCGAGAAACTTTTAATGGGGGTTTTTGACATGTCTGCAACAACATTCTGTGGCATTGATTGAAATTGCCAGTCTACACATGATCTAGCAAATGCTACTAGGTGAGATATGTATACTCATTCTCATCTTGGAACTTTCTCCGTTTAATAGCCGAATTGGAGTAGATGAGAGGCCCTGGACTCTCAACCTAAAGAACAACTCCGGACTCTTAACTGCACCAGCTGACCTGAGCAACAAAGTTTATCACTGTCCTTAGCGCCACATTATCCAGAACTGTCAGACTCAAGCACGAAGAAGTAGGGTAGACGTGTTAGTCTGATGAAAATGAATAACGCAGGAAGGGTAACACCTTTGGGACTAACTAATTTAGTTTCTTTAAGTGTTGAAACCTTACCGTCCGGAACTTCTTCTTGCTTCTTTCTTAGGTTTGACCGACTCACTCGGTAATTCCTACTGGTTTATTCATTCTTATTAAATACTCGGCTGTCTTAACATGAACAGGCTTCCGCAGGCCCACATAATCATTTACGTTTGATCTTTGATCTGTATTATAAATCCATCTTTTTATCACTTTTGTCTTGACTGCGTATTCAACTGATAACTCATGTATGGAAGGCTGAAGTAGTCACCCTTCCATGTGTGACGTTCGAGCGGTCAGAAAACGTCTATCTTTGCGGTGTACACGAGACTTGAGGCGGCCTGGTCTCAGGCCCCTGTGACAAATTGTCAGGCTGATGTGAACGCAGTCTCGTATGACTGGAATTGGCCAACGAGGAAGGTCCGATTCAACCTGTCACCTTGGCTGGATCGAGGAGGTAGGATGGGAGGGACCTGTAGAAACAACCAAGGCAATAATAAAGTAATAATATTGTATTCTGCAATGTACACAGCTCTGTACGCGCACAATACCTGTAATAAAGATCCCTACTCTAGAGGTAGTTATCGTTAAGTGTTATCTTTATCTTAAAGAGAAAGACTAATAATATACAATATATACAAGAGACCCTATCTATGACGCGTCACGGCCCAGTCTCGTCCAGACTGGCTCTCGTCGTGGTATGGTACGGCGTCTCCGGTTCCTCTCCGGTCGTAGGCGTAGCCCCGGACTGTATGGAACATCTACCGTGTCAAGATTACACGGCCCAGTTCATCTAAGCGTTATTAATCGTCTCTGGAATCCTCTCCGTATCACTGCCTCTCCTAGCAGTAGCCCTTCGGCGGCGTCGGTCCGTACAGCACACCACAGCGTCTTCGGCGGCAGCCCCTTTCGGCTCGGCAGACCTCACGTCTTCGGCGCCGAATTCGGCCCGACCCCTTTCGGCTCGGCACTTCTCTGTTATCGGCGGCCCGAATTCGGCGACCCGTCTTCGGCCCGGCAGACTTCTCGTCTTCGGCTCGGCCCGATTTCGGCGACCCGTCTTCGGCGACCCGACTTCGGCTCTCACGGCGTTGACCCAAGGACGAGTTAATAGGCTCAGATTGTCTGCATATATATGTGGTAATAATGCCCTGGTCTCGGGGGGTGTATTATTACCTTACAGTGTAATGTCAATTAATATCAATGATTTGTAATAGTATTCAAGACTTGCGGCAAAGCATAATTCGAACCCTGCGGCAGTGTAAATATGTACAATGGATGTAAGCTTGTGTTATCAGTTACTCCTAGCCGAGGCCTGTGAGTAACTAGTGTAGGTGAGTGTGATTAGATCTATTCCGTCCCTAAGGCCGACGATCTTGTATGTGAGTAAGTATATGTAATCATGTAAAATGGTATTTGTGTGATGGGCTGCAATGTGGGATATTTGGTGCTCTGTATTCCCCGTTGATGGACATCTCGTCTTCAGATACTGTGCGTGTTAGTATCTTATCCCCGTCTGGCGGTTCGTCTCGTCATCAGATACTGTGCGTGTTAGTATCTATTATCCCCAAGCTATGGCTTAGCTCTCGGCTTTCCAACCCTTCGGCAGATGGTTCGGCGCTGTTTCGGCAGTCAATTCGGCACTTTCGGCACTTTCGGCGCTTTCGGCACATTCGGCGCATTTGCGGCGATCCTGTCTCTGTGCTCTTCCGCACGATGTGCACCCGCCGATCGTCTGGGACAGATTGCCGAACGTCCATTTCTCCGCGTCTTATATAGGCTCTGGCTCCCATAATCCTTTGCGCGCCCAAACATGGCAGCCCCCATAAAACGAAAGTATAGACTCCGGCGGTGTTGGATTTCGTGTCAGATCAACAGAGTTCAACTTCTCTCGCCCGGTTTCGATGCAAGATGCGTGTCAGGGACATTTACACGTCCCTCGCTGAAAGTTTCAGCGCACAGTTGATACAGGTAAGTCGAATATCCACCATTATCGGTCCATTCACAATGCTATTTACACTGTCAGCATTAGAACGAAAATAACATTCTCCAGGTCATGGGCATTTTCGTCACACTACCCACGCCTTCGAAAATACGACGCCCTCGTCGTGGAGCTCGGCACAGCTACCAATCACCGGTCAGTAGAATTAACACGCAGTCTTTACTCCGAAAGTGTAGATAATCCACAGGCTTCAATACGGTAGAATTACATCAGACGTTCTCCTCAGCTGTCTGCTGGGTCGTCACTGAAGGAGGAGACATCAGGTCCCTGCTTCACGGCACTGACCAAACACTGCCGAATTACATTAATCCCGATAACGCGCGGGGCGTCTAATCACTCGACCTCGGGTCGTCCGCCGCGGTTCTGTCTCGGCCTCGGCCGGGGGTAAAGCTTCCATGTCGAGATCCAATGGTGATGCAGACTGCAAATCAACCTCGAAATCGGCAAATCTCCGTGGTCGCCGTATCTCACGCCCGCCCCGGGTCAATCGAGGTCGCCGTTCAACAGTCGGCGTTCTGACGACAGTCGATGGTTCCATGGGATAAGGAAAGATAGCCCCATGTCCGACGCTATCATCTGATTCTACATCTCCATCGTCGCCAGACGTTTCTTCAGACTCACTGGTGGACATCTCACGAGCATAGAAAGGCTTCAGCTTGTCATGGTGAACAACCCGGAGACCTCCGTCCTCATCTGCAATGCGGTAGGTCACGTCCGTGAGAGCTTCCTTTATCACGTATGGTCCTGCCCAGCGGTCTCGTAGTTTTCGATTCTCTCCACGTCTGGGAGCAGAAATGTACAGGTAAACCTGATCTCCAGGTTTATACTTTTGCGGAAAGGCCTTGCCATCATATACCCTCTTCTGGCGCCGCAGGCTCTTCCCAGTCACTTCTCGGGCGTTACGATGAATCTCGTCCATCTCGTCCCGTAGTTCTCCTACCCACTCCGTAGGTTCCACTTGCTGACGTGGAGGAGCTCCCAGTACCAAGTGAGACGGCAGAGAGACTTCTCTCCCGAACACCATCATATTCGGCGAGAATCCTGTCGTCTCATGGGCTGTAGCACGATAGGACATCACTACAAGCGGTATATGCAAGTCCCAGTCGCTTGGATGACGGTCAACACTGGCATGTAGCATTTGGGCTAATGTTCTGTTGAACCGCTCAATCATGCCATTCGATTGGGGGTGGTATGGCGTCGTCCTTGTCTTCCTCATCCCCAAAATTCGGCACATCCCTTTGAAAACACGGCTCTCAAACTGGCGGCCTTGGTCTGAATGGATCGCCATCGGAACACCGAACTTGGTCACATAGTGTTCCACCACAGCCTGTGCAACAGTAGGAGCTTCTTGGTTGGGCATGGCAACGGCTTCGACCCAACGGGTAAAATAGTCTCCGATGACCGCAATATACTGGTTTCCACTGCCCGTCTCTGGCATTGGCCCAAGGATGTCAACTGCAATCCTCTCTCCCGGACAACCCGTCATCTGTCCACTGTGTGGTCCTCGCGGTTTGCGTCCAGCCTGCTTTCTTCTGTTACATACATCGCAGCTTCGGCACCATTGGCGTATGTCCGTCTGCAGGCCAGGCCAGGTATAGGCCTGCGTCACCTTTGCTAAAGTCTTCTTTACACCGAGATGTCCACCGGTGGGACCGTCGTGGCACTCTCTTAATACTTTACGGCGCAAGGAACGAGGTACTACCAGCAGTCGTCGCTTGACCTTACCACGGTCATCCACCCAACGTCTAACCAGCAGCGAATCGCAAACCTCCAACATATCGAAGGCACCCCACAGGCTCTTCGTGACGAGTCCGTACGGACTGACGTCTTCTCGGTTTGGTCGGCTACCTTGCCGCACCCAGTCGAGAACAGGTTGTAGGTCGGGATCTTCGGCCTGGGCTCGGCCGAATCCTTCGGTTGGCGACACCATCTCAATCACACGGGCGGCTGCCTGAACGTCATCGCTGCTTGATCGACCACACTGTTTGCATGGGATACGACTCAGTGCATCGGCGTTACCATGTTTCCGACCCGGACGATGCTCGATGTTGAAATCGTAGACGCCAAGGGCCTGAATCCAACGGGCCAGCTGTCCCTCCGGTTCCTTGAACCGCATGAGCCATCTCAGCGAGCCGTGATCGGTGCGAAGCAGGAACTTCCGCCCAAACAGGTAGTGTCGAAAACATTTGACGAAATGCACAACAGCCAGCAGTTCTCTTCTCGTCACACAGTAGGCTCGTTCGGCCTTCGACAACACGCGGCTGGCGTATGCCACGACCTTCTCTTCTCCATCTATCACCTGTGACAAAACGGCCCCGATGCCATAGTTACTCGCGTCCGTGTCCAAAATGAAAGGGAGCTTAAAGTCTGGCATAGCAAGCACAGGCGCGGTTGTCAGCTTGTCTTTCAGGGTGTCGAAGGCTTGCTGCGCTGTGTTGTCCCATATGAAGACTGTCTTCTTTTCAGTTAACGTATGCAGCGGCGCTGCAATGGTGGCAAAATCCCGGATGAAACGTCGATAGTAGCTGCAGAGACCCAGGAAGCTCCGAACCTCGGTCTGCGAAACGGGTGGAGGCCAGTCTCGCACAGCACGGATCTTCTGTGGGTCAGTTCCAATCCCATTCTGTGATACTACGTGGCCCAGATACAGGACTTGTCGTGCCCCTATGACGCACTTGGACGGCTTGAGCTTAAGACCATGCTGCTTCAACCTCTCGAAGACCCCATCAAGACGCTGAATCATCTCGTCAAACGTTCGTCCAAAAACGATGATATCGTCAAGGTAGACGAGACACGTATCATAATGGAGTCCTGCTAGGATGGCTTCCATTAGCCGCTCAAAGGTCCCGGGCGCATTGCACAGCCCGAACGGCATAACACGGAACTGGTACAGACCTTTCCTGGTTGCAAAGGCTGTCTTGCATCTATCTTCGGGGGACACTTCAACTTGCCAGTACCCTGACATTAAGTCAAGGGTACTCGACCAACTTGCACCTGCTAAAGAATCCAGAGAGTCGTCGATCCTCGGCAACGGGTAAGCATCCTTCTCTGTGATCTTGTTCAAAGCACGGTAGTCAACGCAGAAGCGCATTTTCCCGTCCTTCTTTTTCACCAGAACTACCGGCGCTGACCACGGTCCACTGGATGGCTCTACCACTCCACGCTGTAACATGTCTTCAACTTGCTCATCGATCATTTCACGGGCGTGAATCGGTGGTCGCCTCGGGGGAATGCGGATGGGTGGTGCACTTCCAGTCTTTATGTGATGTTGTACCTTCGTCGTTCGACCTAGATCAGTATCGTCCTTAGCGAACAGGTCAGTATATCGGGTGACCAAATCTTCTACAGCCAGGGCTTGGTCTGTCTCTAGGCCTTCGCTGGATCGTCGAACCAGATCTGTAGGGTGGTCTGGACATGCGCTGGTCGGCACGGCGAGTCTCGGTCTACTAGGTTTCGCACGGCTCGGCGTCGACGGTTCGGCCGCACTCGAAACTTGGTCTTCCACTACTTCTACTTCACCCATACGACCGCACAGCGTCCCGGCCTGGACTACAGTCGGATCTGAGGACAAGTTGAGGAACCTCAGGGTGACTTCGCAGTCACGGTCGACCTCGGTGAGGACCCTGGCCACCATGGCTCCCGTCTTCTGGGTAAACTCCGGTTCGTTTTCGATCATCCCTACCTCGCCTGGTAGGCCCCCACGAACTTTTCCCGTTACAACGGCTTCGGCTCCAGCAGGAATAGTCACAGTCTCGGTCATGGCTACACGGTAACAGCCTGCGCTCCCCACGACCTCGCATTGGATGTAGCGGCCACCATACTTGACTCTGTGGCGCTCCGTGTCGATCTTGGTACAGTGGGTGCTGAGAAAATCGTACCCTAGAAGCGCGTCCACTGTCAGATCTCCGACTATCATCTTCTGTGTTCGTGTGGTACCGTCTATAGTGATTTTAAAATCAGCTTCACCTTTCAGGGGCATCAGAGTACCGTCAGCCATTCGAATACTAGCATAAGATGGGCTACTCAAGGCTGGTCTGAGCCGCGGACTCAGCTGCTGGTATACTTTCTCGCTCAGGAGGGAAATCGACGCCCCCGTGTCAACACAACACCACATCTTCACTGGCCCGATCTTGGCAGGCAAATAGAGTCCAGCTTCCCCGGAAGTATTAACTTTGGGAGGATTCTTGGGCGATCTCGGCGGTTTAGAGTCATCCGTTCTGGACACATCTGGACAGTCCGCCCGGTAATGACCCTCTCTGCCGCACGACCAGCAAGCATTACTTCGCTCCCGATTCCCATACGTCCATTGTTGACCTCTGGTGTATCTTTGTGGTCGTCGCCGTGGTTGAGGTTGAGACTTTCGCATTATCTCTTCCATCAATTCTTTGATCTGTTTTCTCAGCCGAGCTTCAGATTCTTCGTCATCCTCAGAGGTTGCAGCTAATCCCTCACCTTTACTAGGAACCGTGGACTTCGCGGTTGCCCAAGTCTTACGGCGTTGCGAAGACTTGAATGCTTCTACTTCTACAGCAGAGTGTACAGCTGCATCTAAGGTCTTCGGCCGCGTCTGCCATACAAGAAATCTAAGCTCGTCTCCAATAGCCTCCAAAAACTGATCCTTTGCCAAGGTATCCTGTACGTCATCCCCAGCATCGGGATATGCCTGTTGTGCAAGCCAAAATAAAGCCTGGGCTAGACCCGGAAGATCTTCAGCCTTCTCTCGGTATCTGGATTTTAACTGCGTTTTGTACAAATCTAGTTGATTCGGCGGGGCAAAACGCTTCTCCAAGGCATCCTTCAATCGTCCATAGTCAGCACTCCCTGGTTCTGATTTCAAGCTAGCCAACAGCTGCTGGGCAGATCCTCGGAGGGCGACGGCCAGATATTGACCCCGTTGTGAGTATGTCCATCCGTTGATAGCAGCACAGTGGTCGAAATGGGAGAGATAGTCCCGTAATGGCGTTGTCCCATCATAGGTAGCTGCCTTTGCCGCCGTCAACATCGGTCGCCTCGCCTCAGCCGCAGGAGTCGATGTCTGTAATGGCTGCCTCCAGCTCATGGGCTCATCTCGTCCTCTCCTCGGCGGCGGTGGCGTCTGCTCGCAACCCTGCTGCGACCCGGACACACATTCGGTTCGGCGGTAATCACCAACCATTTCGGCAGTTCCACAACCCGCATTCAGCTCTGCGGCGTCGTTTTCAGTGTCCGGTCGTCTGATCGCCTCTCTTTCCTGAATCTGACTGGCATTGATTCTGGACATCTGGATCGCTATCACCGATACAGTCCTGGCCATAGACCCCATGGTTTGTCGTAGCTCGGCAATCTCTTCCATCATCTGTACTGTCGAATCGTCGTCACGGTGTTCGTATCGGCCCCCGAGACCGTGGTTATCAGAACCAGAGTCTTTAGGGGCTCGATAACTTCCGTTCTCGTCGGGCAACGTCTGCCACGAAGGTATCGGCGACAGGTCAGCTGGGGGAGCCGATAGCACTGTGTCCAGCTCTACTGTGGACAGGTCTAGCAAATCCACACTCTTCGGTGCCTCAAACGCTGATCGTCCGGTCCCCACTCCTCGTCGTGACTCTTCTCGGTCTCTCGGAGTTGGCGTTATGGGCAGTTGCCGCCGGCTTCTCGCCCTCCCTGACTGCCAGTCGCTGTCCGCTGGACGTAGTTCGGAGCCGACATCTCCAATAGTCATCATGCTTGGTTTTCTGGTTTCTTCCCAGCGTGGTCCCTTCTCCATCGGTTTCCCGGTGTTGGCCATCCCACCGCTGCCACCAGTTGTGACGTTCGAGCGGTCAGAAAACGTCTATCTTTGCGGTGTACACGAGACTTGAGGCGGCCTGGTCTCAGGCCCCTGTGACAAATTGTCAGGCTGATGTGAACGCAGTCTCGTATGACTGGAATTGGCCAACGAGGAAGGTCCGATTCAACCTGTCACCTTGTCTGGATCGAGGAGGTAGGATGGGAGGGACCTGTAGAAACAACCAAGGCAATAATAAAGTAATAATATTGTATTCTGCAATGTACACAGCTCTGTACGCGCACAATACCTGTAATAAAGATCCCTACTCTAGAGGTAGTTATCGTTAAGTGTTATCTTTATCTTAAAGAGAAAGACTAATAATATACAATATATACAAGAGACCCTATCTATGACGCGTCACGGCCCAGTCTCGTCCAGACTGGCTCTCGTCGTGGTATGGTACGGCGTCTCCGGTTCCTCTCCGGTCGTAGGCGTAGCCCCGGACTGTATGGAACATCTACCGTGTCAAGATTACACGGCCCAGTTCATCTAAGCGTTATTAATCGTCTCTGGAATCCTCTCCGTATCACTGCCTCTCCTAGCAGTAGCCCTTCGGCGGCGTCGGTCCGTACAGCACACCACAGCGTCTTCGGCCCGACCCCTTTCGGCTCGGCAGACCTCACGTCTTCGGCGCCGAATTCGGCCCGACCCCTTTCGGCTCGGCACTTCTCTGTTATCGGCGGCCCGAATTCGGCGACCCGTCTTCGGCCCGGCAGACTTCTCGTCTTCGGCTCGGCCCGATTTCGGCGACCCGTCTTCGGCGACCCGACTTCGGCTCTCACGGCGTTGACCCAAGGACGAGTTAATAGGCTCAGATTGTCTGCATATATATGTGGTAATAATGCCCTGGTCTCGGGGGGTGTATTATTACCTTACAGTGTAATGTCAATTAATATCAATGATTTGTAATAGTATTCAAGACTTGCGGCAAAGCATAATTCGAACCCTGCGGCAGTGTAAATATGTACAATGGATGTAAGCTTGTGTTATCAGTTACTCCTAGCCGAGGCCTGTGAGTAACTAGTGTAGGTGAGTGTGATTAGATCTATTCCGTCCCTAAGGCCGACGATCTTGTATGTGAGTAAGTATATGTAATCATGTAAAATGGTATTTGTGTGATGGGCTGCAATGTGGGATATTTGGTGCTCTGTATTCCCCGTTGATGGACATCTCGTCTTCAGATACTGTGCGTGTTAGTATCTTATCCCCGTCTGGCGGTTCGTCTCGTCATCAGATACTGTGCGTGTTAGTATCTATTATCCCCAAGCTATGGCTTAGCTCTCGGCTTTCCAACCCTTCGGCAGATGGTTCGGCGCTGTTTCGGCAGTCAATTCGGCACTTTCGGCACTTTCGGCGCTTTCGGCACATTCGGCGCATTTGCGGCGATCCTGTCTCTGTGCTCTTCCGCACGATGTGCACCCGCCGATCGTCTGGGACAGATTGCCGAACGTCCATTTCTCCGCGTCTTATATAGGCTCTGGCTCCCATAATCCTTTGCGCGCCCAAACATGGCAGCCCCCATAAAACGAAAGTATAGACTCCGGCGGTGTTGGATTTCGTGTCAGATCAACAGAGTTCAACTTCTCTCGCCCGGTTTCGATGCAAGATGCGTGTCAGGGACATTTACACGTCCCTCGCTGAAAGTTTCAGCGCACAGTTGATACAGGTAAGTCGAATATCCACCATTATCGGTCCATTCACAATGCTATTTACACTGTCAGCATTAGAACGAAAATAACATTCTCCAGGTCATGGGCATTTTCGTCACACATGTATTGGCCTCACTAGAGTTATTGCCTTTTGTTTTGAGAAATATAGTTGAGGGATATTGTAAGTATTGACCTCAGTATGTAGAGCAAATAGGGAAGTACCTCGACGGAGTGCACAATGAAACCAAACCAAAACACCTGCAAAACAGATCCTGGGTCATGAGTGAGTGCAAGCATTGTGGATGTTTATGGTGCAAAGTACATCTAATGCTATCCATAGATCCGCTATCTGAAGTTCCCTAGTCATGAAGATAAAAAAAATAGGCCTACAATAAAAGCGTGGCTGAGATACTAATCGTCACAGGGATCATTTTTTGTTCTTGTGATGTTTTGAAATATGCACTCAGAATATGGGGTCATATTATCAGTTATGATGTTTGTTTGAGGGGGCATACGAACTATTTACATGGTCAGTGTGGGGAATTCTTATCGGTCGAGCCGTCAGGCGAGACCGATAAGAATTCCCCACACTGACCATGTAAATAGTTCGTATGCCCCCTCAAACAAACATCATAACGATTTTATTATGCCGAAGAGCCTTTGTTTAAGCCGAAAACGCGACGACACCAACGATTAAATGCGGTTTGTTTTCGTAAGACAACTTCAACTGATTCACATTTCCTGACCTAATACGAAAGAGTCGCGCATGCCCACAACGTCTTTGGGTTGAAAGCAAACGCTAAGGCGCAACGTCACAAAGCCATTGATACGACGTAGCTCTTCGTTTTGTGACGTGTCGGCTTTATGACGTTGCATTGGAGGACAGGCTACGTCAATTCCACCTTCCACTATGGTAACGTTAACACGTGATTGTTCGTATTAGGTGTGTGTCTGCCCTAATACGAACTATTTATGGGATGGCAATTGACCAATCGGCTATCAAACAAGCTACTCTGAGGCGTAATAAGACGTCTTCTCCTAACGCCGGCATCGTTTTTCATCACATTTATATGCTACGTTGAATGTGATATTTGTGTTTCATGGACCTTTGCTCTAATAATGCAATCAGTATAATAAGCCCAATAATTGATAAACATGTCTAATTATTAAAAAGTCGTATAAAATTCAGATAGTGCGGCATGGTTCTCCATAAATCAGTTCCCTACTAATTCATTCAATGCAGAAAATGCAGTGTTTCCATGATTTATACTCAGCAGAGTAAGCTCTGTGATAATTTAAGGATATCCGCTGGTGGTTTTTGACTTTGGCAGCCATTTTGCCTGTTTTTCTATTGGGTTATCTCCCTTTCCTAGGTTAAGAGATGGGGATTTCCTTTAAAAGCCTTCTAGCCGAGAATTTTGCACACCAACATCCATCCAATTTGCTAAATTTTGATAGACATTGTGATTATCTGCAAACAGTTAGAATATAAGGAAAAGTTAAATACTATATCTATGAATTTTTCATGAATATGCTTCAAAACTAGGGCTATTTCCTATGCTTTCTGGGTTATCAAATTGAGCATGGGTCAGTCCAATTAATGTTGCCTACAGCTAAAAAAAATGCACACCAACCTATATTTTTTCTTTGTTTTTCCTCATATTACACAATTATGAATGCAACAATACACATTATTCAAAAAGTTAATTACTTTGATTTACCACCAGCGGACATCCTTAAGGTTCGATCTATTGGATTTCACAGGATCTACCAAATGCTTATCGACATTAGATCGATTTTGGGTTTCTTTCTCGATATATATATTCTCTCGAATGGATGCTATTAATGTATTCGAACAAATCTTCCTGGTGTATTTATTCATCATGTTTCTTACAATGTAAATAAGGGAGATAAGTTAGTGTCAATCCGAGCTTAGAGTTATTCCCCATTATCGTATGCGGTCAAGAACAACCTCATGGGCGGATATACGCTCACGTAATCACTTTGGGCAGTTCGGACCACGTGGTCCAGTTCCCGATCATCAAGTCAGCATTTCGAAAACACACATATATTGTAGTTTACTCCTCCACAGGCTGATGATTTACGCCATGTATAACCGTTTTATTGAGAAAAATTGTTCTCAGAAGGTTTAAAATACGAAGCTGCGCATCTGGAAACCCTCGGCTCTGGGCACCAGCCATTCATAATTGTCATAGTATTGTAGGCACTGTGGATGTTTCTAGAATAATAGAGCTACGTATTATGTGAGTCATCCATCTGGAATTTTCTCGAAGCTGTCGTGACCGATTTATCATGATTAAAATGGCCGATATAGGAAGAGACCTGTATTACGATGGTAATTGAGTCACAGCGCCATCTACACATCTACAAAGCGCCATCTGCACATCGATACGCTTGTATGCATACTGTTGTGGGTTAATTATTTTCGAGCTTTCTAGAAGCGGTTGTGATCGTATCAGGGTTAAAATCATACGTCATTGCTGTACCGGTGGAAGTTTCTTGATTTGATTTGATTTGATTTGATCTTGAATGCCCGATAGAGTATAGATAGCGCGACGTTTAGTGATCGAGAGGAGATTCAAACGGTTTCTATGTGAGTGCATTAGATTGTGCTACTGGACATTACCTTTGCCTGAGAGTACTGACTGCTGGGTTGTATATTCCTGTTGGATTACTCTTGTGTGTTTGACCGCTGTGATATCTACGTAATTGAACTGACGGAAACTGGACAACAGCTGAGCGGTATTGGACTATCGAAATACAGGAACACGATTTCTGCACGTCGACACGGACTGTATAGAGATCTGCACGTTAGTACGGACTTTGAGAGATACACCGGTATAGCATTGAACAGTAAGACTATATTTCTCATTTAATTGCTGTATTGACCTAAATTAATTTGTATATGCTTTTAGTATTGTAAAGAAATATTTGATTGTTAATCTTCGATTTCACAAAAGCTTTCTGTTGGGGTTTTTTTTATTGTCGTTTAGACGCAACAGAAATTGGGGGCCTGCCCGCGAGCTTTGTTTACATTCCAGCTTTGCAACATAGTTCTAAATTGATACATTGTCTGAATTTGTGAAGTCGAGGAGTAGTATATTATCAGCATGTCTTTTGACCCAGCACAGTTTGCTTCAAAGCCTAGTCAGGAGGAATTTGACGAACTACGCAAAGAGGATTTGTTCGCGCTGTGTAAATTCCTACAAACTAAAGTTAAAACATCTTGGAGAAAGCAAGAAATTAAGAAACTCATTATTAAACATTCTGTTGGCAAACAACTTTGGATGAAATTGATTTTGATTTAACTGAGGAAACAGCTGATTATTTGGAAATAAAGAAATTAGAATTGCAAAATCAGCTGGAATTAAAGAAATTAGAATTAGAAAAAGAGGAAAAATTAGAGAAAGATTAGAAAAAGAGGAAAGAGAGAAAGAAAGAGCATTAGAGAGAGAGAGAAAAAAGAAAGGGAAGAAAGACAGTTTCAGTTAGAAATGAAGCATTTGGAATTACAGTCGCGAACAAATCCTCCTATACATGCACCTGTACAATCACAATCAAAATTTGACGCAGCTCGTCAAATACGTCTCGTCCCACCATTTCAGGAAAAAGAAGTTGATAAATATTTTCTGCATTTTGAGAAAATTGCTGAAAATTTAAACTGGCCAAAAGAAAATTGGAGTTTACTTCTTCAAAGTGTTTTGATCGGAAAGGCAAGGGACATTTACACGCAATTGACGGTAGAGCAAGCATCAAATTATGATATAGTGAAGGATTTAATCCTTAAAGGTTATGAATTAGTTCCTGAAGCCTATAGACAAAAGTTTCGTAGTTGTGAAAAAGAAAACTCTCAGACTCATGTAGAATTTGCTCGTTCAAAAGAACAGTTATTTGATAGGTGGTGTGCTTCGGTTAAAATTGACAACATCTTTGAAAACCTTAGACAGCTTATGCTGGTAGAGGAATTTAAAAGGTGTATCCATGGTGATATTAAAACATTTCTTGATGAAAAGAATGCCAACACTTTAGACGAAGCAGCACGATTTGCTGATGAATACGCTCTGACACAAATTATCATTTGTCAATGCTGTTAAGCCAAGTTCATTACAGTCTAACATCTCAGGTAACAAATCCAGTTCTTTCTCAAGGCCTAGAACTTTTAACCCCAGTTACAAAGGTCAAAGGTCAAACACAAAGTCTCAGTCACCCACTTTTAACACTCAAAATAAGTCTCCCGTTTGCAGCTATTGTAAGAGAGACGGTCATTTAATGGCTGATTGTTTTAAATTGAAAAGAAGACAACAAGATCAAGCCTTTCAAAAGCCCAGTAGTTTCCTCACTTCAAGATCTTTACCCAAGCAGGTTGGTGACGTTGATAATGTATATGACGTTAAGATGGACAAGGACACTGTTCCTATTAGTTCTATCATTAGTTCTCCATCCTGTTATGGAGATTTTTGAACCATTTATCCACAATGGTTTTGTGTCACTTTCAAGTGATTTTTCTGATGCTAATCCTGTGAAGATTTTGCGAGACACGGGTGCAACCTCTTTTGTTGGCAGACATTTTGCCGTTTTCTAATTCTTCATCTGCAGGCAGTAATGTCCTGATTAAAGGGGTAGATTCTGTAAATTATACACCTGTTTCGCTCCATAACGTTCATCTGTCTTCCGACTTGATTTCTGGACCTGTTACGGTGGGTATTATAGGTAGTTTACCATTTGAGGGTGTTCAATTACTTATTGGCAATGATCTTGCGGGAGATACGGTCGGGGTTAACCCGATTGTAACTGACAAGCCTTGTTTGGATCAGATCCATGATCCAGTTGAAGACGAAATTCAAACTTTGTATCCTGCTTGTGCAGTTACTAGAGCCATGAGTACATAGGATGAGGAGTCTGAAAAGTCTAAAGATGACGTCATCGATGACGTTTGTTTGGCCCACACCTTTGTGTGTTTAAATGATGAGGCTGATAAGCCACATTCGTATAGCAAATTGGAATGTTCTAATGACAAAATTTCAAAATCACAGCTGGTTAATGAACAGCATAGTGACAAGGACATTTCCAAGTTGTTTGACAGGGTGTGATGTAACTCAAGAGCCTGTGTGTTACTTTTGTAAGAATGGTGTTCTTATGCGCAAATGGCGACCGCCAGATGTGATGATGAGTGGGCAGTAAAGTATCAGATTGTTGTATCAAAGTCATATCGTTTAGATATCCTCAGACTAGCCTATGAAACACCTCTTTCGGGCCATTTAGGTGTTAATAAAACATATACAAAATTCTAAATCATTTCTATTGGACAAATTTAAAGAAAGATGTTACGGAATTTTGTAGATAATGCCACACATGTCAAATGGTAGGAAAACCTAATCAAACCATAGCAAAGGCCCCTCTACAACCAATCCCTGCATTTGAGGAAGCCTTTAGTAGGGTGATTATAAATTGTGTTGGTCCATTACCAAAAACAAAGTCAGGCAATCAATACATGTTAACAATCATGTGTGCTTCAACCAGGTTCCCCGAGGCCATTCCTTCACGGAATATTAAGGCAAAAACTATTGTTAAGGCCTTAGTTAAGTTTTTCACACTTGTCGGCCTACCCCAGTCTGTTCAGTCTGATCAGAGATCTAATTTCATGTCAGGAATTTTCCAACAAGTCATGCATGAATCGGGAATAAAGCAGTATAAATCATCTGCATACCACCCAGAAAGCCAAGGCGCATTAGAAAGATTCCACCAAACATTAAAGAACATGATTAGGACTTATTGTTTTGACACTGAGAAAGACTGGGATGAAGGAATACATTTGTTATTGTTTGCTGTCAGAGAGTCTGCTCAAGAGTCTTTAGGCTTCAGTCCATTTGAATTAGTCTTCGGTCATACAGTTAGAGGACCACTTAAACTGCTAACGGAAAAGTTCCTAGACAGGGATCTTGACTCATGTAGCCTCTTACAATATGTGTCGGACTTTCGCACCAGGTTGACTAAAGCACGTGATTTCGCCAAATTTAAAGTCAGCACAAAAAGGTATGAAAATAACCTATGATAAACATGTCCTTAAACGAAGTTTCAAACCTGGTGAGAAGGTACTGGCTTTTCTGCCTATTCTTGGTAATCCACTTAAGGCTAGATATTATGGTCCTTATGTCATTGAAAAGAAATTAAGTGACCTTAATTATGTAATTCAGACTCCTGACAGGCGTGAAAACAAACAGTTGTGTCATGTAAATATGTTGGGTATTTTCTTGGGTATGGCTGGGTACTACAAAAAATGTTGTCCAAATTTTTCAGATATTACTGAACCTTTAACTCGACTCTTAAGAAAGAGGGTAACTTTTGTTTGGACCGATGAATGTGAATCAGCTTTTGAAAACCTGGAAGCCATACTCAAGAGCGCACCAGTTCTTTCAGCACCAGATTTTTGATTCACCTTTTAAACTGGCTGTAGATGCTAGTGATGTTGCTGCTGTCGCCGTTTTGTTACAAGAAGGTATAGATGGTGTAGCTCACCCAATATGTTATTTTTCACATAAATTTGACAAACATCAGAGAAATCATTCTACCATTGAGAAAGAATGTTTGACAATGATATTGGCTTTACAACATTTTGATGTTTATGTTACTTCTTCATCGTTGCCAATTACTGTATTCAGTGATCACAATCCACTTGTTTGAAAAACAAAAATCCAAGATTGCTGAGATGGAGTTTGGTGTTACAAGAATACAATATTGAAATCAAACATATTAAGGGTAAGGACAATTTGATCGCTGATTGTTTGTCTCGCATGTAATGTACATATGTTTGTCAACATTTTTGCTGTTGTAATATAGATTTTCTTTTTGGAATAATGTTTTGAATTGTCAAGAAAGTTCCAAGTTTGAAACTTTCTTCTTTTTAAGAGGGGGAGTGTCATGGTATTGTAGACACTGTGGATATTTATAGAATAATAGAGCTACGTATTATGTGAGTCATCCATCTGGAATTTTCTCGAAGCTGTCGTGACCGATTTATCATGATTAAAATGGCCCATATAGGAAGAGACCCGTATTACGATGGTAATTGGGTCACAGCGCCATCTACACATATACACAGCGCCATCTGCACATCTATACGCTTGTATACATACTGTTGTGGGTTGATCATTTTCGAGCTTTCTAGAAGCGGTTGTGATCGTATCAGGGTTAAAATCATACGTCATTGCTGTACCGGTGGAAGTTTCTTGATTTGATTCGATTTGATGTCGAATGCCCGATAAGAGTATAAATAGCTCGACGTTTAGTGATCGAGAGGAGATTCAAACGGTTTCTATGTGGGTGCATTAGATTGTGCTACTGGACATTACCTTTGCCTGAGATTACTGACGGCTGGATTGTATATTCCTGTTGGATTACTCTTGTGTGTTTGACCGCTGTGTTATCTACGTAATTGAACTGACGGAAACTGGACAACAGCTGAGCGGTATTGGACTATCGAAATACAGGAACACGATTTCTGCACGTCGACACGGACTGTATAGAGATCTGCACGTTAGTACGGAATTTGAGAGATACACCGGTATAGCATTGAACAGTAAGACTATATTTCTCATTTAATTGCTGTATTGACCTAAATTAATTTGTATATGCTTTTAGTATTGTAAAGAAATATTTGATTGTTAATCTTCGATTTCACAAAAGCTTTCTGTTGGGGTTTTTTTTATTGTCGTTTAGACGCAACAGAAATTGGGGGCCTGCCCGCGAGCTTTGTTTACATTCCAGCTTTGCAACATAGTTCTAAATTGATACATTGTCTGAATTTGTGAAGTCGAGGAGTAGTATATTATCAGCATGTCTTTTGACCCAGCACAGTTTGCTTCAAAGCCTAGTCAGGAGGAATTTGACGAACTACGCAAAGAGGATTTGTTCGCGCTGTGTAAATTCCTACAAACTAAAGTTAAAACATCTTGGAGAAAGCAAGAAATTAAGAAACTCATTATTAAACATTCTGTTGGCAAACAACTTTGGATGAAATTGATTTTGATTTAACTGAGGAAACAGCTGATTATTTGGAAATAAAGAAATTAGAATTGCAAAATCAGCTGGAATTAAAGAAATTAGAATTAGAAAAAGAGGAAAAATTAGAGAAAGATTAGAAAAAGAGGAAAGAGAGAAAGAAAGAGCATTAGAGAGAGAGAGAAAAAAGAAAGGGAAGAAAGACAGTTTCAGTTAGAAATGAAGCATTTGGAATTACAGTCGCGAACAAATCCTCCTATACATGCACCTGTACAATCACAATCAAAATTTGACGCAGCTCGTCAAATACGTCTCGTCCCACCATTTCAGGAAAAAGAAGTTGATAAATATTTTCTGCATTTTGAGAAAATTGCTGAAAATTTAAACTGGCCAAAAGAAAATTGGAGTTTACTTCTTCAAAGTGTTTTGATCGGAAAGGCAAGGGACATTTACACGCAATTGACGGTAGAGCAAGCATCAAATTATGATATAGTGAAGGATTTAATCCTTAAAGGTTATGAATTAGTTCCTGAAGCCTATAGACAAAAGTTTCGTAGTTGTGAAAAAGAAAACTCTCAGACTCATGTAGAATTTGCTCGTTCAAAAGAACAGTTATTTGATAGGTGGTGTGCTTCGGTTAAAATTGACAACATCTTTGAAAACCTTAGACAGCTTATGCTGGTAGAGGAATTTAAAAGGTGTATCCATGGTGATATTAAAACATTTCTTGATGAAAAGAATGCCAACACTTTAGACGAAGCAGCACGATTTGCTGATGAATACGCTCTGACACAAATTATCATTTGTCAATGCTGTTAAGCCAAGTTCATTACAGTCTAACATCTCAGGTAACAAATCCAGTTCTTTCTCAAGGCCTAGAACTTTTAACCCCAGTTACAAAGGTCAAAGGTCAAACACAAAGTCTCAGTCACCCACTTTTAACACTCAAAATAAGTCTCCCGTTTGCAGCTATTGTAAGAGAGACGGTCATTTAATGGCTGATTGTTTTAAATTGAAAAGAAGACAACAAGATCAAGCCTTTCAAAAGCCCAGTAGTTTCCTCACTTCAAGATCTTTACCCAAGCAGGTTGGTGACGTTGATAATGTATATGACGTTAAGATGGACAAGGACACTGTTCCTATTAGTTCTATCATTAGTTCTCCATCCTGTTATGGAGATTTTTGAACCATTTATCCACAATGGTTTTGTGTCACTTTCAAGTGATTTTTCTGATGCTAATCCTGTGAAGATTTTGCGAGACACGGGTGCAACCTCTTTTGTTGGCAGACATTTTGCCGTTTTCTAATTCTTCATCTGCAGGCAGTAATGTCCTGATTAAAGGGGTAGATTCTGTAAATTATACACCTGTTTCGCTCCATAACGTTCATCTGTCTTCCGACTTGATTTCTGGACCTGTTACGGTGGGTATTATAGGTAGTTTACCATTTGAGGGTGTTCAATTACTTATTGGCAATGATCTTGCGGGAGATACGGTCGGGGTTAACCCGATTGTAACTGACAAGCCTTGTTTGGATCAGATCCATGATCCAGTTGAAGACGAAATTCAAACTTTGTATCCTGCTTGTGCAGTTACTAGAGCCATGAGTACATAGGATGAGGAGTCTGAAAAGTCTAAAGATGACGTCATCGATGACGTTTGTTTGGCCCACACCTTTGTGTGTTTAAATGATGAGGCTGATAAGCCACATTCGTATAGCAAATTGGAATGTTCTAATGACAAAATTTCAAAATCACAGCTGGTTAATGAACAGCATAGTGACAAGGACATTTCCAAGTTGTTTGACAGGGTGTGATGTAACTCAAGAGCCTGTGTGTTACTTTTGTAAGAATGGTGTTCTTATGCGCAAATGGCGACCGCCAGATGTGATGATGAGTGGGCAGTAAAGTATCAGATTGTTGTATCAAAGTCATATCGTTTAGATATCCTCAGACTAGCCTATGAAACACCTCTTTCGGGCCATTTAGGTGTTAATAAAACATATACAAAATTCTAAATCATTTCTATTGGACAAATTTAAAGAAAGATGTTACGGAATTTTGTAGATAATGCCACACATGTCAAATGGTAGGAAAACCTAATCAAACCATAGCAAAGGCCCCTCTACAACCAATCCCTGCATTTGAGGAAGCCTTTAGTAGGGTGATTATAAATTGTGTTGGTCCATTACCAAAAACAAAGTCAGGCAATCAATACATGTTAACAATCATGTGTGCTTCAACCAGGTTCCCCGAGGCCATTCCTTCACGGAATATTAAGGCAAAAACTATTGTTAAGGCCTTAGTTAAGTTTTTCACACTTGTCGGCCTACCCCAGTCTGTTCAGTCTGATCAGGGATCTAATTTCATGTCAGGAATTTCCAACAAGTCATGCATGAATTGGGAATAAAGCAGTATAAATCATCTGCATACCACCCAGAAAGCCAAGGCGCATTAGAAAGATTCCACCAAACATTAAAGAACATGATTAGGACTTATTGTTTTGACACTGAGAAAGACTGGGATGAAGGAATACATTTGTTATTGTTTGCTGTCAGAGAGTCTGCTCAAGAGTCTTTAGGCTTCAGTCCATTTGAATTAGTCTTCGGTCATACAGTTAGAGGACCACTTAAACTGCTAACGGAAAAGTTCCTAGACAGGGATCTTGACTCATGTAGCCTCTTACAATATGTGTCGGACTTTCGCACCAGGTTGACTAAAGCACGTGATTTCGCCAAATTTAAAGTCAGCACAAAAAGGTATGAAAATAACCTATGATAAACATGTCCTTAAACGAAGTTTCAAACCTGGTGAGAAGGTACTGGCTTTTCTGCCTATTCTTGGTAATCCACTTAAGGCTAGATATTATGGTCCTTATGTCATTGAAAAGAAATTAAGTGACCTTAATTATGTAATTCAGACTCCTGACAGGCGTGAAAACAAACAGTTGTGTCATGTAAATATGTTGGGTATTTTCTTGGGTATGGCTGGGTACTACAAAAAATGTTGTCCAAATTTTTCAGATATTACTGAACCTTTAACTCGACTCTTAAGAAAGAGGGTAACTTTTGTTTGGACCGATGAATGTGAATCAGCTTTTGAAAACCTGGAAGCCATACTCAAGAGCGCACCAGTTCTTTCAGCACCAGATTTTTGATTCACCTTTTAAACTGGCTGTAGATGCTAGTGATGTTGCTGCTGTCGCCGTTTTGTTACAAGAAGGTATAGATGGTGTAGCTCACCCAATATGTTATTTTTCACATAAATTTGACAAACATCAGAGAAATCATTCTACCATTGAGAAAGAATGTTTGACAATGATATTGGCTTTACAACATTTTGATGTTTATGTTACTTCTTCATCGTTGCCAATTACTGTATTCAGTGATCACAATCCACTTGTTTGAAAAACAAAAATCCAAGATTGCTGAGATGGAGTTTGGTGTTACAAGAATACAATATTGAAATCAAACATATTAAGGGTAGGGACAATTTGATCGCTGATTGTTTGTCTCGCATGTAATGTACATATGTTTGTCAACATTTTTGCTGTTGTAATATAGATTTTCTTTTTGGAATAATGTTTTGAATTGTCAAGAAAGTTCCAAGTTTGAAACTTTCTTCTTTTTAAGAGGGGGAGTGTCATGGTATTGTAGACACTGTGGATATTTATAGAATAATAGAGCTACGTATTATGTGAGTCATCCATCTGGAATTTTCTCGAAGCTGTCGTGACCGATTTATCATGATTAAAATGGCCCATATAGGAAGAGACCCGTATTACGATGGTAATTGGGTCACAGCGCCATCTACACATATACACAGCGCCATCTGCACATCTATACGCTTGTATACATACTGTTGTGGGTTGATCATTTTCGAGCTTTCTAGAAGCGGTTGTGATCGTATCAGGGTTAAAATCATACGTCATTGCTGTACCGGTGGAAGTTTCTTGATTTGATTCGATTTGATGTCGAATGCCCGATAGAGTATAAATAGCTCGACGTTTAGTGATCGAGAGGAGATTCAAACGGTTTCTATGTGGGTGCATTAGATTGTGCTACTGGACATTACCTTTGCCTGAGATTACTGACGGCTGGATTGTATATTCCTGTTGGATTACTCTTGTGTGTTTGACCGCTGTGTTATCTACGTAATTGAACTGACGGAAACTGGACAACAGCTGAGCGGTATTGGACTATCGAAATACAGGAACGCGATTTCTGCACGTCGGCACGGACTGTATGGAGATCTGCACGTTAGTACGGACTCTGAGAGATACACCGGTATAGCATTGAACAGTAAGACTATATTTCTCATTTATTTGCTGTATTGACCTAACTTAATTTGTATATGATTTTAGTATTGTAAATAAATATTTGATTGTTAATCCTCGATTTCACAAAAGCTTTCTGTTGCGTTTTTTTTATTGTCGTTTAGACGTAACATAATGTATTCAATTTGAACCGTATACTACTTTGAAGATGTCAGGAACACCAAGCAGTCAAGTGACAAATATACAGATTATCAAAAAATTTGCAATTAAAAATGGTCCCTAAGGTTTTCGTGCAATCAGAGAAACCGGCAGTCATTACTTGTCTCTAGATGTATCGATGATGTATACCAAGTATCATACTGAACACCTGAACAGTATCAAATCATATATAGATCATCAATGATTTGACATAAATTAAAAATGGCTGCCAAGGTTTCCATCTAATCAGATTTTTAGTCTCTTGATTTATTAATGATGTACACAAAGTCTTGCATCAAACACTTGAACAGTACCAAAGATATAGATTTTGCATAAAGATGGCAGTCAAATTTTCCACCTAATCAGAGAAACTGGTTGTGATTAATTTTAAGTTTCTTGATGTATCGATGATTTATAGTTTCATATGAAGCACTAAAACGGTATCAGATATAGATCATTAATAACTTTGCATAAATTGGAAATAGTCGCCAAGATTTCCGCCCAATCAGATAAACCAGTTCTGTCATTCACCGTAAGTCTTTTGATGCATCGATGATGTATACCAAATTTTACATCGAGCAATTGAACGGTATCAGAGATAGCGATCATTAATGATTTTGCATAAATTAGAGCTGGCCGCCCATCTTTCCCGGCACTGGGTAACAAGCATATAGATGTGCACTGCAAGTTTGTTGTGCCTAGTGTAAGTTGTTATGAAGATATCTTGGTAACGAGAAAGCTGTGACGGACAGATGGACGGACGTACATGACGACCATAATACCCTTCGGTCAAATTTTGGCCGAGGGGTAAAAAAAAAAACAAGACAAAATTGATAAAGATTGCAAAATATATTATATACCTATAATTGTTTTACAAGAATACAACTGTGCGAACATTATTAGTTCATATGTATAGGTTGTTAATAAATTCAACGTTCGGGTATAGAAGGCTGATGTGAGTTTGATAATTACTGAAGATCGTGAAATATTACAGACGGAAGTCAACACTTGTAGTTCTATAGCGAGATACATTCATACATCAACTACAGTACGGATTATATTATCAAAAGTATATGGACACGAAAGTAGTACCGAAAACTAACCAATGCACTGCAGAATGAGTTATCCGTTTTTGCTCGATTCACTACGAGTCATGTGAATAATCTCTGGACACCTTGCCCCACAACTCGTGTTTGAAAGCCTATTATTTCCTATAGCCACTTATACAGTTAAATGAAATATTTTAATATTTAGATGAAACTTTTTTTATTATTTTGGAAGCCAATTAGGGAAAGGTATACCTAACACGAAATGTGGATGCAATGGTCTACAAGGCACAAGCAATATCCCGCTGCCTTAAAATGAGTTAGTGATATGTAACATTTGCATAGCAATATTATATTGTGACAGTATAACAATTATCACAAGAGTATAGATTGACGGTCCCAGCAATAATATCACAGATTCTGTAGAACCATCTACAACATCATGAGTGAACAACTTCTCGGGCTGTCTACAATCGACTCACGTGTTACTCTGAGGATCAAATCCTAAAATCCTGAATATCTGAAAGATACCTTCTCCAGGCTCTGAAACTGTGCGCCGTTGGTCTTGTTTTATTCTAGACATCCATGCACGCCTACACCCACACAAAATCTGATCGAATATAAACAATTCAATTGAGCGGCGCAACACGATTGACGGGTTTGTTTATTTCAATCTGACTGCATTGCGTTGATGATATGGACACGCCCACCGCTTTACCCCGAACGTCACTCCGATGTCGATTTCAGTTCGCTTCGGAGGTCTGGATTGATTAAGCCCGAAGTGTCAAATTACAACACATATAAGGGAAGTGGGAAGAGGTGCCGACATACTGACAGAGCCACATGACTTCACAGCAGTCTTCTGGTTAACCTATTCTAAAGCACATACCAAGAATCTAACGATTCGTGATAAGTGTTGTATCTCAGGTACGCTTTTGTTGTACCTGTTCATGTGGCAACTTGGATGACATGACCACACGGACCCTAGCACCGGCATAAGCGGTATTAGATACAAATCTAGAGAGCTATGACGGAAATGCTCTGACAACTCGTATATTGGTAATTGATGAGCTGTGTCGCTGTGACAAATCATACACTGGGGATTGGTGAGCTGAATCGTCGTCAGATGAAAATGACGGTATTTAACACAAAAGACTAGTCTGTAAGGCCCGATGTCGACCCAGCATCAACTTCCCACAATGCCAACATATATCAAAGACCAAAAGGCTGAAGACGGTATCTTCCAGATATTCTGTCCAAAGATTTGATACTCAAATATTCAATAGGCCTACTACCGTAATAAACCTCAAACAGGATTGTGTCACCTCACCGCCAGTTCTGGAGTGTAACGTCAACCATCCAAGAGAATTAAGCGACTGGAGATAGAACACCATCAAAGCCAACAAAATTTTATTGGTCAACGAGAGTCACGTGCCGTTAATTCCTTGGTAGAAAGTCAAGCCAGTCATTGTGACGACAATTGTTCCTTTGATTTAGCTGTCTCCAGTTAAGCTATCTTCCGAGCGCTCGCTTATACCACTGGAGCTCGTTACCGTTGTTAATTAGTTAATTATGTTGATGAGGAAGGGGAGGGGTGGAGAAAAGGCTTTCTTTACTACCTCGATCTCCCTAAATCAAAATAATGAACCAATTAGAAACTGTAACGAGCTCCTGTAGCTCATACAAACCCCAAATTGATCAGCTCAATATTGTGTCATCATTCCGACAATTTCTCAATGCCACATGGGAGTAATTTCAGCAGAGTTATTTACGGCAGTAGGACAGTACTTTCATGAATGGCTCTATTGAGGTAATGCTGAGATCCAATTGTTCATCGGCACCACATTTATATCTGAATCTCCGGTATATAATCGTTGCCGGTTTCCTTTAAAGGGGTTGCGAATATCACTGTTCTATTACTATCCAATTATAAAGCTGAAACTGGATTTAGCCAGACATTTTAACTTCTCATCATTTTCTTTTAACCTGGATACGAATCCCAGGTACGAGTTAATAATGTCATGTTTAAAATGATATTTGTTCCTGAAGTAATCCGCTAGGTGTTGTCTCCGCCTGCTCATCAGGGATTCGTCCCATAAGTGTGTGTGCTTTTGACGGGATTCGATCAGAGTGAGCTGTTCTTCTGTGGGTTGGTCAGTCTTAACCACGTCTACAGGTAGAACATCCCAGGCCACCTCGCCGACGATACTTGTGTCAAATGGCTCCCAGTCTCCATACCACGGGGTTTTCTCATGTACCTTGGTCTCTTCCTCGAGCAGCGTCACCGGTTGCCAAACCCAGCCATCCTCTGGGACGCTGGTATCAAACGGTTCCCAGTCAGCTACCCATGAACGTAGGCAAAGCGGATCTGAGCGAATACCTTTCGGCAGTGGGAAAGCTCTAGAATTCAAATCTGTTGTTGTAGGATTGTCAGTAGTATCGTAATCTTTTGAATCTATTTTCTCAAGTCTTTGTTTCAACATTCGTCTATAATCTCGAAGACTGTCCGGCGTTTTGATATTTCTATGCTCACTTTCATCTATATCTCTAATTAGCCGCAGTATATCTACTCGACAATCTTTCCAGTACTCTGGAGGGCTTAGATCAGAGAACTTGCCAAGTGACAGAGCTCCTAAGGAATCCAGGTCAATATCTCTCTCCTCCTTCTCTGCTTCACTTTCCTCATTTTCATACTTAATATCAAAACTTTCATTCACATCACTCGAATCCTCATAACTTTCCAAACTGGAATCCGTGTTCTCAGAACATACCTGTTTCTGATAGACTATCCATCGTTTCGTTTCTGAGCAGATACCATTATGTAAGGCTACATCCCATGCTGTGTATGCTAGCGGAGGATCCGAAAAGTCCAATTCTGCCAACAGATCTACAAGCAAAAATGTCGTTATAGAAAGAATGCAGGAATTGCAAGTGTACACCATGATGTATTTAATTCGAGTGTCAGCTCCAGACATTTACAGACACCCCCCCCCCCTCCCCACCACCACTTATCAACATGGGAATGACATGATCTGCATATAACAAGGGTTTTCTGGGATCGTTCGCCAGATATATAAATTTGGAAGTCTGAGACGATGTTTGTTTTCGAAGACCATGTAAACTCATCTTAACCACACAAAAAATAAGTTCTTAACTATTGAAACGCTAATCTGATGTGTAAACAGTAAAACAGTTTGCAAGACTCCCAAGAGGAACTTTTTCTTCATGTCTAGCCATGAACATTACATTGTATACTTCCTACTGTCAGATACACATGGGATAAAACACACGGTCAGTTTAAAGTTACATATTCAGACCATGGGGGAATGGTCATGTAAGTCGGCGAAACTTTTCCCTGCAAAGAGTGGATTTACGATGGACACATTGAGATGATATGCTGCAGGAGAATGTGCTAGGAAGTTAAATTCAGCAGAAAGAAGTTGAAGGGTGTAGGAAAGTCTGTTGGGGGGTCTACTCTCCACTTATAAACAGCTGCAAATTGTTCAAGGATATTGACCAGGAAATGACTGACATACGATGCTCCGTGTAAGGATGGAGATGACATGAAACTCTGATATCGCAACAGTGACTTTATATCCAGTCAGCCATATCAGTGGGGTAAGACATATAACTTACCTGAGAATGGAGGCCTATCTTCAGGACAGTTGCGAGTACTTAGTTCAAAAGTAACTTTGAGTATATCTGGACAATCCTTTGGAATGGTCTCCACTTTGAGCTGTTTACCATTCTGCTTACATAGTATTACTTGATCAGCAAACCCATCATCTGTCAGAGGTAAAAATAACATTGGCCACGTGCACAACTGTTGACAGGATATTTCTGGTGCATGATAAAAGTGTCAGCCAAGACTTGCAATCCGACGAGAGAAAATAGCTGTAGTCATTCATATATTCACCTCTTCCCCATCTCTACTTCTATTGTTGGATTAATTGTACAGAAAAAAAATGATAATAAGCGACCATTCATGATAAAATATTCTGCGGTAAACTACATATAACGAACAGTTTAAACTTTACCATTGCATGTACATCCGGTCATCATCTCATACAGGGTCACACCAAAACTAAAAATAAATATTTCCACTTAAAACGTATTATACAATCAAATAGTGATCAATTATATGTGAGTTTTGGCACTTCCATGCGAAATAATATAGAAAAGATAAGTTTGTTGAGACACTACCCGAATTTCAAGGGTTTGTATAATTAGTCTGAAATATAGACACTGGCGTATGAAGTGTAATTGTTGTAATACTAAGATATTCTCAAAGATTTTGTTCCTATAAATATCCGATAATGATATATATATATTTAAAACTTCCGTCACTTGAGGTTCTCAGATTCTTTGAGATTACAGTACAATAATGCAGATAGCTGACTCTGTAGGACAGTCCACATAGGAGATGAAGATCGTATTAATTATGTTTTACCAGGTGTTAGATCTGCTATTACACACCTGTACACATCGGTCTTTTCTCCAATACTTAGGTGGTGGTCGCGGTAGATTTCCGGCGCCATGTAACATAGACTGGTTCTGAACCTATTTTGACTGGACAATGGGGTCACCTCTTGACGGGTTATCTCGTTGACTATATTTAAACCATACGACGATACCTGGTTTGGAATATATGGCAAAGAGAACCAATATATTATGATTATCGAGAAACCTTTGGCTTTTGATACATAACGTGATGAGATGTTATACAAAGAGCTATGAAGCGCCAGAAAAAGAGATGAACTGATCGATTACATAAATAAATAAACTGTTCACGATGACAATGTCAGAAGTGGATGACGAATACATGGTAACAACAATTCAATAAGGTATACACGACCTAATGTCAGAATCTGATGATGATTACACGGTGTCAATGATTCGATAAGGTGTGCACGATGACTTAGTGTCAGAGCTGATGTCGATTACATGGTATGAATGATCAATAATGTGTAAACGATGACCTAATGTTAGAAGCTAATGGCGATTACATGGTATCAACAATGATGACCTAATGTCAGAAGCGGGTGATAATTTGATGGTATCAATAATTCAGTCAGGTTTGCATGATGACCCATTGTCAGAAACTGAAGACCATTACATGGTATCAATGATTCAATAAGGTGTACACGATGACTTGATGTCAGAAGCTGATGACCATACAATGTATGAATACCTCGATATGGTGTACATGCTGACGACCTTACCTTGACAATATCTCCAGCACAGATCAGTATGTTGGACGGGTTGATGTTGCCATGTGTTATAGGGCGTTTGTCTTTGGCCGTCATGTGAAGAAATGATAAACCCTTGAGGATATCCCGGGTGAAGCTCATCATCTTAGACCAAGGGATTTGTCCTCGACTCTTCTGAAACGGTGAAAATCATATTTAAAAAAAAACCACGAGAGACATAATTATGATATGGTTACAATTGTGTGTTTGGTGTCAACTAAACTTCTTATGCGAGACAAGGCCACAGTGTAGAAACGTTGATAGCTGTCGAAAGAGTAGAGCCGAAGTTTGAAGCTGATAGCAGAATTGTATTCGTCCGAATGACTGGCATATTCGTGTATTGAACTGAACTTGGTTGCATCAATCTATGCCAAACCCCATTGTTTTATAAATATTCTTTATGTTTGTCAAGTTCAGGTCACATCTTCAATCACAGTTTGTTTTAATTATGGCTCCTATAGTTCTTTTGCCGATTATAATACGTCGTGGTACACAATTATCAATCACAATTACCCTGTAAGCGTACAGATCTCCAAATATGGCATACTCAAGGACGAGACTGTAGTTGTTTGGCTCCATGATCAGACCATATATGGTAATGACATTAGGATGTCGGAACCTGGAGAGAATCTCGACTTCATCCCACACCTCCTCATCTTCACTGCAACAAGGCAAAGACTCCGAGATGAAACTAATACGTATTGTAAGTGGCACCATACACAACACTAATTCAGTAGATCTCGATTTATGTTTCTTTCGTATCAACCATTGTATTCCCATAGCCAAATCTATATTCACTGCGTACAAAAGCGTACAACTTGCAGCTAAATGAGATGAACTCACTTCTTATAACATTTCCTGTTCTTTTCTGAAAACAACACTGTGTGGTGTTCTACAGATGTCTTTGACATTATACGCTACAATTATCGATCAATTAAATAACAATAATCACATCCGTAAAGGGAAAACCCAAATGAGAAGACTACGACGGATTTAATCCAACGACTTTTTCTCCATATTGCAGGTACAAATAATTCCCTGATTGATCGAATATAAGCATTACGTACCCATCAAATAAAATACCACTGCCGAGGAGAGTCTTGGCAACCACGGTCCCGAGGTCATCATGTTTGAGTCGGTATACCATTCCATAGCTTCCCTGACCTATATGATGAAAACAGAGTATTATGGGAACGGTCGAACTTTGATTTAAATCTATTGCTTCATCTTCTCTAGCCAAGTCGACGTACATCACGTTGCTCTGTACATTGCCTTGGCATACTTCTCTAGTAAAGTTGAAACGTGAATCCTCATCGATGAGTGGAATGCAGAGACGGCTTGCTGCATCCAATCAGAATGCGCGTTACGTACGGGTAGCAGTTGATTACCTGTATGGAGGTCCCCACTAATAACGAGCTGTGTCGAATGTGTGGGGAAATTCTGCCGAAACAAAAAACAGGAGAAGCATTTTCACGGCCACTTTCGGTGTTCTGATCAGTTGAATCAGCTTTTGGGACGCGCTGCACGGTCGAACGATAACGAATCGCCCTACGAGTGTGGTCGACTTGAAATTGAAGGGGAACAACTCCTGGAGGCAAAAAGTCGCTCATCGTTAAAACTTCCGCTAGGTGGCGCAGAGCAGTACTCCTCTGCCACCAGCCAAGAATGTCAAGGCAGCGTAGAGAGCTTTGCGATGTAGTTGACTTGGCTGGTGAAGATGCTATTGCTTAGGCCTTCATATTACTGAAGAACATCGCGTGTAGGCTCATTTTTATACTGAGATAGAATAGTGTTCTTCTTTGTCTCGTGACGCTTACATGACTGATGAACCTTGAGAGCTAGGTACGACCTCGACACCTGACAGCATCGCCTTCATTTCCATATCAGTTGCAGTGGTGCGATGGTGCAACAATACCGTATGATTGCTCTGCCATTTGTACGGTTTGGGTCCGTGCCTTGCATTCTGTACTGTGTAATGATATTCATGAAGATACGAAACTGGTGTGCTTGGGAAGACATCGAATTTTTCATCATAAGAAAACATAAATTAATTTAGTTATTTGAAAAGAACCAAAAAGAAAACGTTATTTTATCTAGCGAATTTAATATTACTAATTGAATGAAGGGCTTCCATAGAAAAGACCTAAAAAGTTTGTTGAACTCACCAATGACCCTGTCCTCGCACATAAAGGTCACCTTTTCGTCAGGGCTAAAATCACATCTTCTGTAGACCGGTCTGAGTCTGTCCATCCTCATACATTCTGAGCCATGAAAGTAGAAGAAAAACTCTCTAAAATCCGCGTTCTTCGTTTTCTTATAAAACAATAAAAATAACAGATTTCATTTTGAATTGATCAATCAAAAGTTGTAGAACTGGAGGATATCTCTTGACGCATTGGAATTTCTATAAAAATCTATTCTAAGGCAGGGAAGGGGCAGAAATGTAGCATCTTTTGGGACTAAATAGATTTATTGGATACGACATTGCGCAGAATGGTCCATCTAAGGGAGCAGATTTATCCGTGTCTACTGAATATAGATTCAAAAGGTGACGTGCTCCCGTCTTTCCTGTGTTTCAGCTACGCATTCCTCCTGCACCAATAATGTTGTTGACCTACTGACAGTTTGATGGTCGATATTCATGCCGTCTTAGTTCATTAATAGTATCGGTGTTCAAGAAAACTGATCGCCGATATATTAATGTCAGAAAGGCATGAAGCATTCTTTAGCTCTACTACATACAAGGGATATCATTCATGGGATGTTTCTTTGTTTATAGAGTTGCTCGAATTTCTCATTAATAATATCTATGTGAAATTTGGCAATACAATATATCAACAACATTTAGGTATTCCAATGGGTACAAATTGTGCACCCCATTTGGCTGACCAATATATGCTCTCTTATGGATACGACTATATGCAGACGCTTTCAAACACAGATTATTTCAAAGCCCGTTCCTTCTCATTCACCAAACGCTATATAGACGATCTTCTTGCTGTGGATAATCGCTATATGAATGACGCAGTGAAGGATATATACCAACTTTCACTGGATTTGAAGGAAACTACAGATGGCCCTAACGGAACATCTTATTTAGATCTATATCTCTATAAAAATGAAGCGGGCCTTCTCTCTCGTCGATTTACGACAAAAGATTACAATTTCGACGTAGTTAACTATCCCTATCTGGACAGTAATACACCAGAGGAACCTGCATATGGCGTATACATATCTCGCCTAGTAGCATTTGTTAGATCCTGTGTTAAATGTGACGATTTTAATCAACGTCACGAAACATTATTGCAGAAACTTGTAAAACAGGGCTATATCATCAAGCACCTCCACTCGAAGTTTCTCAAATTTGGCGATACATATCGCATGCTGATAGAAAAATACGAACGTAGCAAGATTTATGGCGGTTCGTTTCATAACTTGTGTCTAATTCCGCTTAACCGAGGCTAGGGGCCGTATGAACCTGTATTTCAAGATCCTCATGGTGTTCATATGAACAGGCACAATGAAAGCGTGACAGAGATACATCATACTCTAGATAACGACTTTACAACGTATATCATATGGATTAAGAATACTGATCAGCGTTACGGATTTGATATTTTTGGAACATCATGATGTCTTGCTGGCATCATTGAAAACTGTTGACCGCTTCTGCCTTGCAAGAGATTAACCCAGATTTATGTATACTATGATTTATTCTTTTAATTTGGTGCTAATGTTGTGATACGAATTAGGTCTTTGGAGTATGGACGCGGAAATTCTTTAATGGACGACGGCTGAATATTGAATGACGGACTAGACGCTTGTATTTACGTTTCGTAACTTGTGTCTAACTCCGCTTAACCCAGGACTAGGGGCCGTATGAATTCAAATACTTCAAGATCCTCATGATGTTCATATGAACAATCACAATCAAAGCGTGACTGAGATACATCATTCTCTAGATAACGACTTTACAACGAAAGTCGCAGGGACTAAGAATACCGAGCAGCGATACGGATTTGATATTTTTGGAACATCAGGATGGTCTGCCGGCATCATTGAAAACTGTTGACCGCTTCTCTGTTGCAGGAAACTACCTTATGTTTAGGTATACTATGATTGTTGGTTTTGTTGTTTTCTTTATTTGGTACTAATGCTGTTATGTGGAATATGGAATAGGTCTTTGGATTATGGACGCGGAAATTATTTAATGGACGAATGCTGAATATGGAATGAAGGACAAGACGCTTGTATTCCAAACAACGGCTTGGCTTGTATTTTAAGACATATCATGTTGTACGTCGAGTGTCATCCATATTGCGTTCAAAGTAATGTATAATAAAAGTAAAAAAAAGTCAAAGTAATGTATAATGTATAATGCGAGAAATGAATAATATATGTACTTTCGAATTTATAGTTTCTCAGGATTCTTGTCCTTGATATTCAGTCTGTTCTTCATGATTATCAACAGTCCCTCACGCCGGACTTTCTTTTGAAGAGTGAGACCACTTTTCTTCCTCATCTTTAACTCTTACCTTCAGTCTGAAATTCATATTCAGTCAACTCAAAGTATAAAAGCAAATTCTTCAGGCGTGACCCATTGCTGCGGACAAGCCAAATGTTATACAACCAAAGGGTATTATATGACGAACAAGAAATTCACTGCTTCGTGGTAGGTATATTTCAACCTTGTGAGCCAGTATCTGATTTTGTATACATTTAGTCGGCCCTATATATACCTGGGATTGGATCTCCATTTTGGTAACTACTCCAGTTTCAGTTTAACAGTAGGTTTGTACTGAGGCGACAGTGAGCAGTAGAGTGAACATCAATTTACATCCACATTTACTACTATTATTCTACAGGAGCTTAATTGCCAGAACTAATTAGTTACTGTTTGGTGCTCTGTAAATGTGTTCGAGAACGATCTTGCATTAAAGTGATCGTAAACCCTCAAGTAAAGTTTCCATCAAATGAAAGACCATTGCAAACAGTTTGTGAAAATAATTATTTTAATTTTTCACGATTTTATTACACAGAGTAAACTGCAATTAAAGCATGGTATTCAATGGTGATCTGTTACAATCATATTTAGGTCCAGTGACGTCACACTGCCTTAATACATATATTTCAAACTTTGTATGCACCTTCCAACGCTTGATTCAAGCTTAAGGTGTGTATACTTTGAGTTTCAACACAGACTCACTGTTCCAATGTGCATGTTTCACCAAAGTCTGGGAGATGGTAACTCATAAGTGTCAAGTCAATTTGAATCTGGCATTTAATTTCCCAGATTTTGGAACATGCACATTGGAACAGTGAGTCTGTGTTGAAACTCAAATTATACATACCTTAAGCTTGAATCAAGCATTGGAAAGTGCATACAAAGTTTGGAATATATGTATTAAGGCAGTGTGACGTCACTGGACCTAAATATGATGCAACAGACCACCCTAGAATACCATGCTTTAATTGCAGTTTACTCTGTGTAATAAAATCGTAAACAATTACAATAAATATTTTTCGACACTGTTCGCTATAGTCTTTCATTTGATAGAAACTTTACTTGAGGGTTTACGATCACTTTAGGGCTGTCAATCATCCCTTAAAGTGCAGAAGAGAATGATATTCGGTTTGCAAAGAATGTTTATAGAAACTAAAGCATCGTCCAACTTCTTGAAAAATTGGAAGAAATCACATGATGTTCTGGAGGCATAAATCCCTTGGCGACGTACAAGTGCTCAGAATGAAATCCTCGGAAAATATATATTCTAAATGCCGTTTTCGCGGGGTAAAATGAATTAACTGACTGTTGTTGGTATATTTATAGTAAATACCGATCAATATCAAAATAGATTAAATATTTTAATGTCGTGACTAATGAAATGTAATGTAAAGAGTAAACAGTGTTTTTCACACAAGCTGTAATTGGATGAAGCTCGTTTGCACATAGTATTAATTACCTTTTTTTATTGTAGTAATGTTGGTCTGAGGTCGTGATCGGAATATCCTGAATTAGCTATCTGTTGATGTCTGATTATCTATACCGATATGAAATATGCTGACCTGTGTATTAATATTCTATAGTCTTCAGTTACCGTGATAATACAATGTTTTATTACATATATTTAACTATTTCCTTTTATCTCTAGTTACTTTTTTGCTGCTTACGTATACGAATTTATAAATGTGTCAGGATAATCTAATCAAAAGATACTTGTGCAAATTTTATATTTTACTATCAAAAAGTTTGAATACCAACATTCCACACTGATAACCCTTCACCTGCTCATCAGAGAGCTTGTCGTAAGAGGCGACTAACTGGGGTACCTGTGGGGTTCCCAGGTGTGAAAAGGAATAGGACCCCACCCGTGTGGTTCCCGGGTGTGAAAAGGAATAGGACCCAACGTCGTGATATGACTAAAATATTGTTGAAAGCGACGTTAAATCATATTCACTCACTCACTCACCTGCAGCCAGCACTCACAACGTAACTGAACGAGTATATTTGCCATAAGTTAACAGTCGTGGGACAAAGTTATTCGGTACCAATTAAGATTTAAGTACTAGTATAAGTCAAGTTGAAATAATGACACAAGAAACGTGTCTCCATTGTATCTCATTAAGCCATATATGTGATATTTAGGGGGAAAACGTGTACTATATACCTCTCCCAATGATTATTGTATCGGATTCGCATATAAAGACGACACCTGATAGAACAGGAAACGTAATAGTGGTGGGACAGACTAATAACCGTATTATTGAGTAAATTGTATATGCTATCATTTATCACAACGGTATTATTCCTATTTACCATCCTCGCGAGCCAGTGTACCGATCAAGTCGAGGACTTTAATAATATTTACCTGGAGTTGAGCAGTTGGTATTTATAGCAGCGCGTGTTACGGTGTTACCGATATGGCTGATATATGACACAGTTACACCATTCTTCTTCTTCTTCTTTTAATTTGGATGGCGCTTTCAATTCATCGGAATTATGCGCGCCAGATCCTGAATAACTTTTTTTGTTGGTTTTTCAGCTTTACTTTTCACATCCAATTCTCAACTTTTTTTTGATCGAACACTTCTGTCTCTAAGTCCGTCACGTTTCTTCTTTCTCTCGGCAATTTCCGCCTCATATCGGTTAAATGATTTTTCTGGAGATTTCCGTACTAATAATTCCGGTGTGAGGGAGCTCAAGATATCACTTACTTCGTCGTCTGTATATTTTTGGACAGATATCTTGACTTTGGCCTTTCTCACAGCCTCCTCCGCCTCACATATCAATTCGTCCACTACTCTCTCCTCACACTTAATTGCCGCCATTCTTTCCTTCTCTTCCTTCACCACGTAATCCGTCACCCCGTCCATAGTGCATACACCATTCCACCACGTTCTCCACCACCTCCTTCACCCCAGCTTCAACCAATTTCTCCTCTGTCATCACCACTCCACTCTCCTCACTATCACAGTCCATATCAGTGTTACTATCCACCTCTGTTTCTGCCTCATATATGTTTTCCTCTTCCTCACCTTTCTTCAGAACTTTCTTCCCAAAATTCTCGCACCACTTTGCCGTGTGTCCTAGTTTCCAACAGCGCCAACATTGGGGTAGGCGGCCTACCACGGACAACTGAGCAGCATTACCTCCAATAACACACTCGTATGGCATGGCATCTACAGCTTCGACATCACATGTCAGGACCACTTTGATGACGTCCGACTCGAAGTTGTATGACGGTGCTGAATTGCTGTCGACAGACTGCACTTTTCCGTACTGCTTAAAGAATTGGGCCACTGTAATTGTGTTCACAAAGCCAGGTAACCAGCGCACAAAAACTTCAACTCTGCGGTGTGAGTACTGCATGAAATGAACTTCAAACACAGTTCAGAAAGTCCACCTCCAGTACTTTACTCGTAACATCTCGTGTCATCAGCTCAAGGAACCATTCTCTAGGTGATTTTGTTTGTCCCAATGCCCGAATATCCGCCACATCAAACCCTGCTCTCACAAACGCCTTCACAAAACACTCACGGAACAAGCTGGGAGATCTAATTGGTCCCGAAATCACAACTCTCACAGTACACGCCAAACGCTCCAGATCAATAGCCATTATGTTAAACAAAGCACAGAGAATACAAAATACGTCTTCACACTTCGATTTCACACTTAGCTCCTGACCGACCATTCATAAACAGCAGGTGCCCTTATAGTGTTATAACACAAACTTATAAACCTCGTGTTACCAATCAACAAGTCCGTCTGTTCGTCTGTCATCGATTGACCAAATATTGGGATATGCTATAGCTGCCTGTCTGTTAAATATAACCTGGGACTAATATATTAGTCCCAGATATAACTGATCATCTTTGACTGACCGTCTTATATATCTGCTGTCTAACCAGCAATCTGACTTACATTACATTCTTCAATACATAATCTATATATTCAACATGACAACTGATTCAATGGATGGAAGTTATGAAATGTACTTACCCGCTTCAGGCTGACAGTGTTTCACTGTGTTACCATAACGGCGGACATATAGAGATATACAGTTGACTCCACTCGAACACAGTGTTTAATGAGAGAATGATTCACATGCCGGTTTGAGGTGTAGATATACCGTACCTTGTTTATAGACATGACTCATTCTGTTTGAAGGTGTAATGCTCCATCTACACTAGCCAACGTGGTCCTATTTCTTCAAGACAGAGAATGGAGAAAATCAACGTGGCACCAGTGAAGGAAGTTAAACGCAGCTACCGTTTTGTCTGGTTTGGTACATTCAGTACATGACCTAATTCCAGACGTCAGTGGAGTACAAACATAGCCAGTAATCAATTCTCCCCTCCTACTTGGATCGTTACACCCACCATGTAATGGCCTTTACCCCGGTACATGTAGTACTGGTATTTATCAAGCTCGGTCATCCGTCAGAGCAAAGATTACTGTACACCTGGTATATGTACCGGTATATTCTGAAATATTCGCATATAGACTGTACTACTTACATACATGTATATATAGCTATACTGGTATATGATGGATATGGTCATGGAGCCTACTATGTCTATAGTAGACTCCATGGTATGGTATATTATAATTTTGAGTTCACAACAGGTGTTTACCATGACATTTCGTTAATAATTTGAATAGATACAAGGAGATCATCTCTAAAAATTTCTAATAATAATAATAATTACGGTGGCCCGTAGGAGACATTCATGTTTTTTACCTTTTAGGTGTTTTTCTTCGACTTTTTCGTGTTTTCCTTCGACTTTTCCGTGTTTTCTTTCGACTTTTTCATGTTTTCCTTCGACTTTTCAGAGTTCTTGTTCGGATTTGCGAAATTTCTCTCTTCTGCTCATGAAAATAATTGTGAAATACTTTCCACCGCGGTGGGAAATACTTATCACCGCGATGAAAAATACTTTGTACCATATCTGTACTGTATTATACCATATCTGTCCTGTATTATACCAAACCTCTCCTGTATTGTACCATATTTGTCCTCTATTATACCATATATGTTCTGTATTATACCAAATCGGTGCTGTATTATACCAAATCTGTCCTGTATTATACCATATCTGTCCTGTATTGCACCATATATGTCCTGTATTATACAATACATGAGCAGTGTGACTAACGTCACAGGACCTACGAAGTAGAGTAGGCATTAGGACTCGAACGCGAACTGAACTCTTGGAAATCCCCACCCCCAGTTGAAACCCTGCCTATATTAAGATGGGCACTGCCCAAGTCAGAATCGCCAGTGATTTTTATCAAAAATCACCAGAAATTTTCATCAAAAGTAGGTCAGCTGAGAACTTGTTGGTAACAGTCTCCTAATGCGCCTTCATTCCAAAAATAAATAACGATCGCCGATTTAATTTTATAATTTTTTAACTAAAGGAAACAGATTGAATAATAAAAAGTTCAGTAGATTTCAAGCTTTACAAGTGAAAATACATTTACATCTCTTTAATGGTTTTCAGTGCCCTTGTCCAGGACCAAAACAACTTTTTGAATCGCAGTATTTTCCCAACAATACAACAAATTCTTATATTATATATAGTCCTATGGTAGAAAGGTAGCATTTATGTAATTTACGGTAATTCAACTCAAGACCAAAACCTTGTCGGCACAAGATAATAACGATTCTATGTCATTCTCCTGAGCATGACCGGTACAAAGACGAATGAATAGCATCCCTACATCACGTTATTATCTAGATATATGAGACAACACATTTTGGGTATCGGCAATCTGATGAATGTAGAATTTGAGGATTGTACTTAGCATCTTAAATACAGTCTCTTAATGCTGTAAAACATATCTGTTTAATTTCGTTTCCCATAATGTAGCAGTTACTAGTAATCAAAACATGTGTGTATATAGCAAAAGTGTGTGTCTCAAGTTAACGGCAGCTGTTCAAATGTCCCCTCGAACGGTAATAATTAATAAAGACGTCAACATGTGAACTCATAGAATCTGCACTGTCGATGGTTTAATGTAATACCGGTACCATCTGTTGTGATATTTTTTTAACTCCCAGACAGATCTGTTTATTTTTGTCTCCCCTGCTCTGACCTCCAAGAACAATTTAATTATTACACCATGGCAGAATCCCAAGCCTATCAGACTGTTGGTTCTGATCTGTTTATAGGCCTATTGGGGGTGACCCAGCTACACTGCTGTGACCTCTAGCTCTCAAAACAATTAGTAATTGGTACACATTTTGGGTATCGAATTACGGATGGCATATCCCACCAGGTTTTGTAAGGTGTTATATATACAGTGAAACATACAGCCAAGGGTTCCCAATGGGCATGACAGTGCACTCGCTGAGCCATCAATAAATAATTAAAAAAATAATTATAAATCAAATTTTCATCAGAATTCGGTCAGCTCAGAACTTGGTGGTAGCAATGCCCTAATGCACGTTCATGCCAAAAATCAAGGTTCTAATGTCAACGGTTCTGCTTATTTTGCTGACGAAAGGATTCGGATGGACTGACTGACTCACTCACTCATTACCGGACAATTTGCGATCTGTAGCCTACTTCATAGGAATATGTTCTGTATTATACAATACATGAGCAGTGTGACTAACGTCACAGGACCTACGAAGTAGAGTAGGCATTAGGACTCCGACGCGAACTGAACTCTTGGAAATCCCCACTCACAGTTGAAATCCTGCCTATATTAAGATGGGCACTGCCCAAATCAGAATCGCCAGTGATTTTCATCAAAAATCACCAGAAAGTTTCATCAAAAGTAGGTCAGCTCAGAACTTGTTGGTAACAGTCTCCTAATGCGCCTTCATTCCAAAAATAAACAACGATCGCCGATTTAATTTTACAATTTTTTAACTAAAGGAAACAGATTGAATAATAAAAAGTTCAGTAGATTTCAAGCTTTACGTGTGAAAATAAATTTACATCTCTTTAATGGTTTTCAGTGCCCTTGTCCAGGACCAAAACAACTTTTTGAATCGCATTATTTTCCCAACAATATTACAACAAATTCTTATATATAGTACTATAGTAGAAAGGTAGCATTTATGTAGTTTACGGTAATTCAACTCAAGACCAACACCTTATCTGCACAAGATAATAATGATTCTATGTCATTCTCCTGAGCATGACCGGTACAAAGACGAATAAATAGCATCTCTACATCACGTTGTTATCTAGATATATGAGACAACACATTTTGGGTATCGGCAATCTGATGAATGTACTATTCCGGTTTTCTTGTTTCACATTATATTCTATGATGGTTGATCGGTGATTTTCTTCATTGATAAACATTAAACCACCTCAGCTTCGTTGTGTGAATCGGAATTACATTGCTGTGACACACCAACACACTCCGTGGCAGTGATTCTGTATCCCCTAATCAAGGAATCAAAATGGATCAAGATTTGAAATGACAAGAAAAATTTAGACATATCACATCATGATCAAAGTTACTTTATCTAGTTAAATTCTACACAAAGAAAATAAATTAAGACCCTTTAAACATGCCGTCAATGCCAGATGTTGAGTTTTATACAGCTGTAGATCAGGGCTCTGGGTGCATATATCATGTTTCCATACACTTGATGCACACAACAGCGGCAAAAACAAAGCCTCCTTGAACAACCTATCTCTATACAGGAAATTCTTAACTCAGAAAATACCATTCTCTCTCAAAAGAAAACAATTTACGCCAGGAAGGCCGTTTTTATTAAGCTAATTTTGTTAGGTAGGGGCCTACTTAGATTCAATAATTGTCACGAAATTTCTTTGATTATATCTTAATTGCAACCATGTTTGTTGACCTCAAACCTGACATGCTTGAGATATGTACATGTATAACACACTTTCATTTGAGAGTCCAGACATTCCATCATTCATGTGAACAAATTGTACTCAACATGGAATAATTAAATTCACACTACCCATTTCTACAGTATCAGTACTATGTTACTATCTGTAGCAGTTGAAACCCAGTAAAACTTAAACAATTAAAATCAGTAAAGAAATTTGTCTGCTGAATAACAGAAAATATGGTATGGAGATTTGAATGAGTAAAATATTAAACAACTTACATGATACCAACAAAATGTCCCAACACAAGCTGATAAATTCCTTGGGTGGCTTGCAGGATGGCTTTGTTTCACCCTCAGTAAACTTTATCATTGTTGCTCACAGGCTAATCTGAAGGATGATACCACATCTTTCTTTGTTCTGCTGGGTTATTGCACCAGGCTGACTTAATTGGTTGATGTAGGATATTTCACCACCAGTGGCAATTTGACCTAAATTTGAAGCCTGATTTGGTCTGTGATGAAATGTTTGGATGTGAAATAGGATACACGTTAAAGGCCACAGTTTACATATATCTATAACAATATACTGAATGGCAAGTTGGTAATAGCAGTGTAGATAAATGCACTAACATATGATGGAAAATTAGCATTTCTTATTTCATTATCCCATCACGTTTTGTACTGTGTTATATACAATGTATACAGTGAAACATACAGCCAAGAGTTCCCAATGGGCATGACAGTGCACTCGCTGAGCTATCAATAAATAACAAAAAAAATAATTATAAATCAAATTTTCATCAGAATTCGGTCAGCTCAGAACTTGCTGGTAACAATGCCCTAGTGCACGTTCATGCCAAAAATAAAGGTTCTAATGTCACCGGTTCTCCTTATTTTGCCGACGAAAGGATTCGGATGGACTGACTGACTCACTGACTCATTACCGGACAATTTGCGATCTGTAGCCTACTTCGTAGGAACTTGCCCTCTATTATACCATATCTGTCCTGAATTATACCATATCTGTGCTGTATTATACAATATCTGTCCTGTGTTATACAATACCTGTCCTGTATTATACCAAATCTGTCCTGTGTTGTACCATATTTGTCCTGTATTATACAACATGGCAGTGTGACTAACGTCACAGGACCGACGAAGTACAGTAGGCATTAGGACTCGAACGCGAACTGAACTCTTGGAAATCCCCACCCCCAGTTGAAATCCTGCCTATATTAAGATGGGCACCGCCCAAGTCAGAATCACCAGTGATTTTCATCAAAAATCACCAGAAATTTTCATCAAAAGTAGGTCAGATCAGAACTTGTTGGTAACAGTCTCCTAATGCGCCTTCATTCCAAAATAAATAACGATCGCCGATTTAATTTTACATTTTTTTAATTAAAGGAAACAGATTGAATAATATAGGTTGAGTAGATTTCAAGCTTTACGTGTGAAAATACATTTACATCTCTTTAATGGTTTTCAGTGCCCTTGTCCAGGATCAAAACAACTTTTTGAATCACATTATTTTCCCAACAATACAACAAATTTTTATATATAGTACTACATGAGCAGTGTGACTAACGTCACAGGACCTACGAAGTACAGTAGGCATTAGGACTCGAACGCGAACTGAACTCTTGAAAATCCCCACCCCCAGTTGAAATCCTGCCTATATTAAGATGGGCACCGCCCAAGTCAGAATCGCCACTGATTTTCATCAAAAATCACCAGAAATTTCCATCAAAAATAGGTCAGCTCAGAACTTGTTGGTAACAGTCTCCTAATGCGCCTTCATTCCAAAATAAATAACGATCACCGATTTAATTTTACATTTTTTTTTAAAGGAAACAGATTGAATAATATAGGTTCACTAGATTTCAAGCTTTACGTGTGAAAATACATCTACATCTCTTTAGTGGTTTTTAGTGCCCTTGTCCAGGATCAAAACAACTTTTTAAATCACATTATTTTCCCAACAATACACCAAATTTTTATATATAGTACTATAGTATAGAAAGGTAGCATTTATGTAGTTTACGGTAATTCAACTCGAGACCAACACCTTCTATGCACAAGATAATAATGATTCTATGTGATTCTCCTGAGCATAACCGGTACAAAGACGAATAAATAGCGTCTCTACATCACGTTGTTATCTAGATATATGAGACAACACATTTTGGGTATCGGCAATCTGATGAATGTACTATTCCGGTTTCCTTGTTTTCACATTATATTCTATGGCAGTTGATCGGTGATTTTCTTTATGATAAACGTTAAACCACCTCAGCTTCGTTGTGCAAACAGCGCTGAATTTTTGAGGGTATATGCAGTAGGGTATTTTTAGCCGGAGAGTAACTGATAGGCCTAGTCATTAAATGCGATAAAACGCTGGAGCAAAACGGACCACAGTTTTCTTGGCAATGATGACATGTTTGGATGTGAAACAGGATACACGTTACAGGCTACAGCTTACATATATATAACAATATACTGAAGTGTTAATTATAAATCTAATTTTAATCAGAATTATTTCAGATCAGAACTTGCTGGTAACAATGCCCTAATGCACGTTCATGCCAAAAATCAAGGTTCTAATGTCAACGGTTCTCCTTATTTTGCCGACGAAAGGATTCGGATGGACTGACTGACTCACTCATTACCGGACAATTTGCGATCTGTAGCCTACTTCGTAGGAATAGTAGAAAGGTAGCATTTATGTAGTTTACGGTAATTCAACTCAAGACCAACACCTTCTATGCACAAGATAATAATGATTCTATGTCATTCTCCTGAGCATAACCGGTTCAAAGACGAATAAATAGCGGCTCTACATCACATTGTTATATAGATTACAACACATATAAGGGAAGTGGGAAGAGGTGCCGACATACTGACTGCGTCACATGACTTCACAGAATAGTCTTCTGGTAAACCTATTCTAAAGCACATACCAAGAATCTAACGATTCGTGATATGTGTTGTATCTCAGGTACGCTTTTATTGTACCTGTTCATGTGGCAACTTGGATGATATGACCACACGGCCCCTAGCACCGGCATAAGCGGTATTAGATACAAATCTAGAGAGCTATGATGGAAATGCTCTGACAACTCGTATACTGGTAATTGGTGAGCTGTTTCGCTGTGACAACTCGTACATTGGAGATTGGTGAGCTGTATCGTCGTCAGATGTAAATGACGGCAATTAACACAAAAGACTAGTATGTAAGGCCCGATGTCGACCCAGCATCAACTTCCCACAAATGCCAACATATATCTGTTACGATACGAGATTATCAAACACACAGTTTACACGCCGTAACAATAACCCTTACTATAATAATAGCAGCAATCCACACAGGAACGGGTTATATGAATGTTCCACACAGGAACTCTATCTATTACTCCACACAGGAGATAACTTAATAGAAAAGAACAACTTAACACAGTCCTGATCTTGAATAGAACTGAACTTTACTAAAAGAGTGAATATATATATAGGAGTATTTTAGAAAGGCATGCAAGGTTAATGACCAGATTGGAGACACATATATTTTGGTAGACGAGAAGAGAGGGAGAAGTCCGGAACTGGCTGTCAGAGTTTATCAGTGTTTTGGTGACAACTACGGTGGCCTATGACTGACCACTGATAGTCTTTCATTCAACAATGTTGAGAGCACATACGTGTACTGGCCATGTGGCTTATGTATAAGGGCTAATTGATCAGTCAATGAAAGCTGGATATTTAAGGTTAAGAGAATATACTGGCTTAACCTAACACCTCCCTTCTTAAGAGGAGACGCAGTATCCGAAAAGTACTTGAAGTAGACAATGACATGACTGCTTCAATATAACATTATTTCCAACAATTATGGCATAGCTGACAGTCCTACATTAGAGTTCTAACATGTACTATGGGAAGTGTCCTGGGGCAACTGACATCTTGCTCAAGGTAATCCAATGAATAAACACACAGTAATCCAAAATGAATAGCACAATATTTGAACACTTCGTATGGCACTTACACGCACAAACTACAGGAACCTAGACACATTCTTCTGCGAAACAATACACTTTTGTTTGCACTGACACTATCCCGTGAAACTCTACTCAGGACGCGATAAACCATCTGCATTGCCGTTCAGACCACCCTTTCGGTATTCCATGGTATAGTCATACTCTTGTAGCACGAGGGACCATCTCAGAAGACGTTGGTTCTTTGTCTTCATGCGCTGAAGCCATGTCAACGGATTGTGGTCTGTCTGGATCCTAAAAGACACACCGATGAGGTAATAATGAAACGATTCCACTCCCCAAACTATCGCTAAGCAATCTTTCTCGATCGTGGCATAGTTGCGCTCTCTGGAAAGGAGTTTGCGACTCAAGAATGCCACAGGATGATCATGCCCATCCACTACCTGGCTGAGGACTGCTCCAATGGCCAAGTCACTTGCGTCAGTCTGCAAGATGAACTCCTTCGTGAAATCTGGATTGATCAAGACAGGTGCAGACATGAGAGCAGTTTTGAGGGATTTGAAGCTGCTGACAGACTTCTCTGTCCACTTGATGTTGTTTGGTGACCCCTTTTTCAACATGTCATTTAAAGGTACGGCCAACTCTGCGTAGTTCCTTACGAACTTTCTGTAGTACCCCGTCATCCCTAGGAAGGAACGAATCCCTGTTTTTGATGTCGGCAAGGGATAATTGGTCATCGCTTCTGTCTTGGCTGGGTCAGCTTTGATACCCCCACTTCCAACAATATGGCCTAAACAAGGAATCTCACTAGATCCAAAGTCACACTTCGATGGTTTCACGGTGACGTTAGCCTCGCGAAGCTTTTTGAACAGCGCTCGCAGATGTTGTATGTGTTCTCTCCATGTGTCACTATGTACGATGACATCGTCGAAGTAGGCAATCACGTTTCTGAGACAAGCCAGGACGATGTTCATGAGACGGATGAACGTTGCTGGAGCCGTTTTCATCCCGAATTGCATAACATTGAATTCATATAATCCATATGGCGTGATGAAAGCTGATTTCTCACGTGTGTCCTCTGACAAAGGGACTTGGCAGTATCCCTTTGACATATCCAGGCGGCTGATGTACTTTGCACCACCAAGCTGCTCCAAGACCTCATCAACTCTGGGCATAGGATACGCGTCAAACAGACTGACAGCGTTGAGTTTCCTGTAGTCCACACACAGGCGTAAAGTCCCATCCTTCTTTGCCACCAGGACAATTGGGGAGGACCATGGTGACTTTGATGGTCGAATAAGTCCATCTTTCAACATGTCCTGTAGAAGTGTCTGGACTTCCTGGCGTTTGGCATGTGGAATCCGGTATGGCCTCTGAGTGATGGGCGTCACGGCCGTTGTTCTGATTGAATGTTCAATCAAATCAGTTCTGCCAGGTTTTGATGTCAGGACATCCGTGAACTCTTCCAGTAAATTCCTGAGTTCAGTTTTCTGACCCTGTGTAAGCTCACTGCTGATTTTTGCGTCTTTCCAAGTTTCGTCGTCACACATGGGAAGGTTCACCAAGCTATCATCTATGGCATCTTCCTCAAGTGTGGAGAACATGACGGGTCGTGGTTGATATTTGCGAAGCAGGTTAATGTGGTACAAGGTTGTCTTACGCCTACCACCAACATACACTTCGTAGTTTGTTGGTGAGATTTTTCTGATGATCCTATGTGGCCCCTGCCACTGAGCTGCCATCTTACTGGCTGATGACGGAAGTAAGATTAAGACTTGGTCACCTGGTACAAACGAGCGTTCAGCAGACTTGTGAGTCTTATCATACCAGACTTTCGCTTTCTTCTTACTTGCCGCAACACTGTCTTGAACCATAGACATCATATCAGAAATGCGTTCTCTCATTCCAACTATGTGCTCTATGACAGTCTTTCCATTTTCAATTTCACCAGTCATTGCCTGCTTCAGCACCTGCATGGGCCCGCGTACTGGCCATGCATACAGGAGATCGAACGGTGAAAATCCTGTGCTCTCGTGAGGAACTTCACGGTAGGCAAACAGCGCATAAGGGAGGTAGTCATCCCAACTCTTTGGTTGACTCTCCGCGATCTTTTTCAGGATAGACTTCAATGTCCCGTTGAAGCGTTCCACAGCCCCGTTGGTCTGTGGGTGGTACGGTGTAGTGGTGACTCCTTTAATTTCCATCAGCGTGTTGAATTGGGGTAGTAGTTCACTTGTGAAATTTGACCCCATATCTGTGAGTATGGTATCTGGGATCCCTACCCGACTGAACAGTTCAATAAGAGATTTTGCCACCTTCTCGGCCTCGATACTGCCTAGTGGAAATGCTTCCGGGTATTTTGTTGCATCATCCACGATAGTCAGAATGTACTTGTTTCCTCGGGATGTTCTCGAAAGAGGACCAACAATGTCCATCGCCATTCTTCGAAACGGTTCATGTACCTGTGGCACTGTCGTCATGGGAGCTGTTTCTCCTGGTTTTCGCTTGGCTGTTTTCTGACAGACATGACATGTGGCACAATACTGTCCGACTTCTCGGGAGATTCCTGGCCAGAAAAATGATGCCATCACGCGGTCCTTGGTTTTGTTTACTCCAAGATGGCCAGCAAGCGGTCGATCATGGGCTTGACACAAAATTTGTCCTCGGAGTTGTTTAGGGACGACGACTTGGACACCAGATTTTTGACCGTCCATTGACTGCCATTGTCTGTGCAGTATATCTTGTTTCCAGAAGTATGCATTCGGTTCTACTTCTGCTGCTTCTGCTGATGGGTAGGCTCTAGCTCTCACATCTGCCAGCGTTTCGTCACTCCGCTGCAGTTGAGAAAGTTTAGCGGCATTCACATTCTCCAACTCAATAACATTGTCTGACAGGGCTGCATCCTGTGAGGTCACGTTAACTGATGTACCCTCCTGTACTGTTGCATCATGCTGCTCAAGTGCGTTCATCTGAGCAGTCTGGCTACGGGTTACTGCATTTACAGGTACAGGTTTGCGATTCATGATATCCAAGCCAAGTAGTGCATCCGCAGCTAAATTTGGCACAATGCCCACCTGTGCATAACCGCTATAATAAGGAGTCACAAGTTTCACGACTGCCAGTTTGGCCTTGAATGGTTGACCGATTGCTGTCAATAAAGTTGTTGTTTGACCATCCAAGATACAGTTTGGATTGACAAGATCTTCTCGGATCAGAGTAATTGCTGCTCCCGTGTCTTTTAAAAAAGACACGCTTCTCTCATTCACTTCACCTGGAAGGTTGATCAACTTGGGAATAACTGTTGAGCGTACCAGATAACTGGCTTGGTTTTGTTTAAACTTTCTGGGACTATTCCGTCGCGATGGGCAGACATTGGCCTTGAGGCCAGGCAAACGGCACTCGTAACAGTGAATATTACTCGGGCTTCTCTCCCCTGATGGATATGATCTATTGTGGCTGTCATTGTTGCCATGACGACCAAGTTTGCTTCTATAAGACGCACCAGTTTCTGTCGGTACGATGTAATCTTCTGCGGCCTCGACAACTGAAGCTTGACCCCTATTTCTGCGTATCCACTGCGCTTGTTGCAGTGGAAGAGCTTTAAGGAAGTACTCTTCCTTAAAACTTTCAAAGGGATCTTTGTCTTCAACAAATCGATCTATGGACTGCGAAATGCGGGCCATTAAGCCTCTATACGTCTCCTTGTCTTGTCGTTTTATGGTATCCAGGGAATGAAAATAGTCAGCCGGTCGACGACCGAACCTGTCCACCAATGCCTTGCGCATCTCATCAAAACTGCTACAGGCAGTTTGCGCGATAACTCGAGCATCTTTTATGAGTAATGCTCGTAGTTGGAGCACTTTGGTGTTATCACTCCAACCCATTTGTAACGCGATCGCTGAAAATTCAGCTAAATATGTGACAACATCTTCTGTTCCATCGAACGGCTGCAGTTTGATCCTTATGTGCGGATCTCTACCTGTCACTCCGGATTCAGAGTTAAATGTACCTGGTGAACTATTACTCTGAGTAGTTCTGGCTGAAAGAAGCTGTAATTCTAGCTCTCTAAGTCTGATTTCATGTTGGTGTTCCTTCAGTCTAAGTTCATTCTCTAGTTCTTGCATTCGAATGTCTTTACATTGTGAGATTTCTAATCGTCTCAGTTCATACTCACGCTTCTCCAGTTTTCTTTTGTGTCTTGGGTCAGCCATCGCTAAGTCTCCTTGATCAGTGTCTTCTTGATCATCGGCCATGATTTGATGGTATTCCGTAATCCAACGGTATGAAAATTACAGCACACAGCACAAACAAATCCGATGTATTCCCACACAGTTGAAGGGATAATTCAACACACAGTTGAATGATTCAGATTCACTGTCAAGTATTTGGATTCACACACAGTTAATGTCCAGTTCAAGCAGAATTCCAACACAGTTGAAATGGCCCAAAACAGTTCAACACACAGTTGCAATAATTAACACACAGTTGAAATGGTGCAAAACAGTTCAACACACAGTTGCAATAATTCAACACACAGTTGAAATGGTCCATTTGCCAAACTAGGAGATGGTGAATGATCCTAGTAAAACTCCCGGATAAAAGGCCCCCAGTTGTTACGATACGAGATTATCAAACACACAGTTTACACGCCGTAACAATAACCCTTACTATAATAATAGCAACAATCCACACAGGAACGGGTTATATGAATGTTCCACACAGGAACTCTATCTATTACTCCACACAGGAGATAACTTAATAGAAAAGAACAACTTAACACAGTCCTGATCTTGAATAGAACTGAACTTTACTAAAAGAGTGAATATATATATAGGAGTATTTTAGAAAGGCATGCAAGGTTAATGACCAGATTGGAGACACATATATTTTGGTAGACGAGAAGAGAGGGAGAAGTCCGGAACTGGCTGTCAGAGTTTATCAGTGTTTTGGTGACAACTACGGTGGCCTATGACTGACCACTGATAGTCTTTCATTCAACAATGTTGAGAGCACATACTTGTACTGGCCATGTGGCTTATGTATAAGGGCTAATTGATCAGTCAATGAAAGCTGGATATTTAAGGTTAAGAGAATATACTGGCTTAACCTAACAATATCAAAGACCAAAAGGTCTGTACAGGGGGCGGGCCTCGGGGACGAAACGTCCACCAGCAGAATCTCGCCATATACAGGTAAAAATTACGACACATATAAGGGAAGTGGGAAGAGGTGCCGACATACTGACTGCGTCACATGACTTCACAGAATAGTCTTCTGGTAAACCTATTCTAAAGCACATACCAAGAATCTAACGATTCGTGATATGTGTTGTATCTCAGGTACGCTTTTAGTGTACCTGTTCATGTGGCAACTTGGATGATATGACCACACGGCCCCTAGCACCGGCATAAGCGGTATTAGATACAAATCTAGAGAGCTATGATGGAAATGCTCTGACAACTCGTATACTGGTAATTGGTGAACTGTTTCGCTGTGACAACTCGTACATTGGAGATTGGTGAGCTGTATCGTCGTCAGATGTAAATGACGGCAATTAACACAAAAGACTAGTATGTAAGGCATCGGCAATCTGATGAATGTACTATTCCGGTTTTCTTGTTTCACATTATATTCTATGGCGGTTGATCGATGATTTTCTTCATTGATAAACCTTAAACCACCTCAGCTTCGTTGTGTGAATCGGAATTGCATTGCTGTGACACACCAGCACACTCCGTGGCAGTGATTCTGTATCCCCTAATCAAGGAATCAAAATGGATCAAGATTTGAAATGACAAGAGAAATTTAGACATATTTTGGTTACACATGTAATTTTTTGTTCAAATTATATCCAAGTGTGATATATAGTCAATATTCAAGAGGTACAAAAAACCCCCAAAGTATGTCCTCATATTTTCACATCCATGCCAAGAAATACTGCATTGAAAAGGGTCCATTTAGCCTACCCTGTTTTATCGCTCTAATCAGCAAATGGCGGGGTCATATTTCTGCTGTCAAAATTGTATTTCCCTCCAAAGTCTTAACCCTTGAATCCAAGTCACACACTCTCTGATGCAAAGTAATGATTGTCCTAACTATCCGATTAGCACATTATGAACATGTCTTTGGTCATAGTGTACATGTCATAACTCACATCAATGTTTTCTGCTATATTATTTCAATGATATGGTTTAACAATTTAAGTTATGGAAACAGCGCTGATTGTTTGAGGGTATATGCAGTAGTTAAGATTAACCTCAGTAATAGGGCCATGTGGCATACAGTGGGACAGGGTATTTTTAGCTGTGGGTAATTTGACCTGAATTTGAAGGCTCAAGCCTGATGTGGCCAATGTGAAATAGGATACACGTTAAAGGCTACAGTTCACATATATCTATAACAATATACTGAAGTGTTAATTATCAATCTAATTTTAATCAAAATTATTTCAGATCAGAACTTGCTGGTAACAATGCCCTAATGCACGTTCATGCCAAAAATCAAGGTTCTAATGTCAACGGTTCTCCTTATTTTGCCGACGAAAGGATTTGGATGGACTGACTGACTGACTGACTCATTACCGGACAATTTGCGATCTGTAGCCCTACTTCGTAGGAATATGTGTTCTGTATTATACCAAATCTGTGCTGTATTATACAGTATCTGTCCTGTATTATACCAAATCTGTGCTGTACTATACCATATCTGTCCTGTATTGTACCATATATGTCCTGTATTATAAAATACATGGCAGTGTGACTAACGTCACAGCACCTACGAAGTACAGTAGGCATTAGGACTCGAACGCGAACTGAACTCTTGGAAATCCCCACCCCCAGTTGAAATCCTGCCTATATTAAGATGGGCACCGCCCAAGTCAGAATCGCCAGTGATTTTCATCAAAAATCACCAGAAATTTTCATCCAAAGTAGGTCAGCTCAGAACTTGTTGGCAACAGTCTCCTAATGCGCCTTCATTCCAAAATAAATAACACTCGCCGATTTAATTTTACAATTTTTTAATTAAAGGAAACAGATTGAATAATATAGGTTCAGTAGATTTCAAGCTTTACGTGTGAAATACATTTACATCTCTTTAATGGTTTTCAGTGCCCTTGTACAGGATCAAAACAACTTTTTGAATCACATTATTTTCCCAACAATACAACAAATTTTTATATATATAGTACTATAGTAGAAAGGTAGCATTTATGTAGTTTACGGTAATTCAACTCAAGACCAACACCTTCTATGCACAAGATAATAATGATTCTATATCATTCTCCTGAGCATAACCGGTACAAAGACGAATAAATAGCGTCTCTACATCACGTTGTTATCTAGATATATGAGACAACACATTTTGGGCATCGGCAGTCTGATGAATGTACTATTCCGGTTTTCTTGTTTCACATTATATTCTATGGCGATTGATCGGTGATTTTCTTCATTGATAAACGTTAAACCACCTAGCTTTAACTAATTCTGCTAGGCTGTCTTCATTCAGACTGTACAGCCTACACAGTCCACAGAAAATACACCGCACATTCTTGTACTCCCAGCCTTATCACATTTGATGGCAAGTTTAGTGGGCTGTTTAATGTCTAAGCTAGGAAATGTTCCAGGGTAGTTGACAGGCATGCAATAATATACTATAGTATCTGCTATACAGGACACCGACCACTGTAATTTGATGTGACAAGCAGCACGAATAGAAACCAGCCTTATCTCAGTGGGCTTGGATATAAATCACTGTTAAAAACCACAAGGCTCGGATAGAGCCTCTCTCTGTGTTTGTTCCAAGGACAAGCCTTAATGACTTAAAATCCACTGATAAGGAGGTCCCCGGGCTTCATGGTCATAAAAGGAACATGATACTGTTAAAGGCCACATGGATGGTATGTATCTATAACAATATACTGAAGTGTTAATTATAAATCTAATTTTAATCAGAATTATTTCAGATCAGAACTTGCTGGTAACAATGCCCTAATGCACGTTCATGCCAAAATCAAGGTTCTAATGTCAACGGTTCTCCTTATTTTGCCGACGAAAGGATTCGGATGGACTGACTGACTGACTGACTCACTCATTACCGGACAATTTGCGATCTGTAGCCTACTTCGTAGGAACATGATAATATAGCCCACCAAAACGTTTACACTTAGATTGGCTATGACCAGGAGTTCGGTGCGCGTCGGAGTCCTAATGCCCACCCTACTTCGGATGTCGGATAGCACAGTGGTAAATTTAACAGACCTATGCCAGAAGGTAAATGTACGTTTTCATTACTATGCTTATTGCATCAGCTTGCGCTTTCAGCTTGGGACCTTCGTCTATTAGACTGAATTCACTCATTTATCCATTGGTTAAATGGGCCCCGTGTACACAAAGTCTTGACCGGGCTCAAAGTCGCTTAACTTCGCTGATTTTACCAGAACCGGTGTGTCATGATATGCCGTATCAGGGAACCTTCAAAAGTCACAGTGAAACATACAGCCAAGGGTTCCCGATGGGCATGACGGTGCACTCGCTGAGCCATCAATAAATAATATAAAAAAAATAATTATAAATCAAATTTTCATCAGAATTCGGTCAGCTCAGAACTTGCTGGTAACAATGCCCTAATGCACGTTCATGCCAAAAATCAAGGTTCTAATGTCAACGGTTCCCCTTATTTTGCCGACGAAAGGATTCGGATGGACTGACTCACTCACTCATTACCGGACAATTTGCGATCTGTAGCCTACTTCGTAGGAATATGTTCTGCATTATACAATCGGATAGCGGTTGTCGTGAATAACAACAAGTTCAGCAATGTTCATACAGTATATTATCCCCAATGTTACATCATACCCAGGCTGGGGGAGCCGCCCTGGGTATGTTTAGTATCTTCACAGCAAAACAAATTGAAATATCAAACACCATGTTTTATTATTTAACGCACCGTCACATTAGGTACAAGTGTTTACTGAGCTCAAGTCAACGATCAGCATGTAGACATATAGAGTATGTACGGCATGTTATGGTATTCATCAGTACATGGGTGACTCGTTCAACCGATGGTGTTGATCAGTTTAGCCACGAAAAACCTGACATTGGTCACCCTTTCTACGACACATTGGGTGTTGGGGCGTTGTTGTTGGGCCCATTCCAAGGGATCCACGGTGTCCAGTTTCTCCAGCATCGTCTCTAGCGACGCCCGGTTAATGATGGTAAACGGTTAGTCAAATACCCGGATGTTACTGCTCCGGTAAAAGTATCGGACTTGGTCTGTCTCCTTATGCTGCAGCACATAACCAAACGCCATATTTAATTTGAAGGCCGTAGCTTGGTCATTGAAGATGGATGCCACGTAGCTGCGTAGACGAGTGAGGTCGGTCAGTCGGAAATTGTAGATATCTTGAATAGGGCGATGACGGTGGAAACAGTGCCGTATCATGGGCCAATGGCGCCGATAGATGTCACTCACTGGATGGTCTTCGTGTAACAGATCGCTAGGATCATTTATGGGTTCGTCCGCGGAATTTGACTGTTGAATTAGGGCAACATCATCATCATCGGCCCTCGTGCGATGAGTGGGAGTTCCCGCTGTCTCGATACTGGTGCCTACGGGCTCCTCTACCTGCAAACGTGGCTGCGGAACAGGGTGTGTCGTGTGCGTTGGTGTCGCAGCAACTGACTGGTCAGTTTGAAAAGCCGACCACATTCCTCACATAGATGCTTGGGTGCCCCATGCACTGTTCATTCGTGACACCGTAGACTGTCCAGGCGATTAAATAGTTTCCCACACCTCGTACATCTATACCGGGCGGTTCCGTCGTGCTTGGTAGCCTCATGGTGGCGCGAGTCGTGCAGACGAGTGAATGATTTCGAGCACGTAGTACAAGTGAACATCTTGGTGGTTGACAGAGTGTCTGATGAAACGGCCAGGCCGCGTCCCTTTCATAGCACGCTACCTTCAAGTACCTCCAAGTCGAGGACCGAGATGTACTGCTGTACGACTGAGCCGCATTGTGCGCGTGTGTGTGTATTTGTGTTTGAGTCCAACCGTGCACAATGTCGAATTACGTTCTCTCCGAAAACATCCTCTCATCGCATCAATATGCTCAGACTCATTCAATATAAACACAACCACGCCCGGTGGTGGTGGTAGCTTTCATGTGGCAGAGCTCTTGGATCGGGGCTCTTGGAGCTCAAAGCCTGTGAAGCTCAGAGCTCGGAAGTGACGTCATCGCACGCATGTGCGCGTACCTGTGGTGCACATTTCCCCTGAAGGGTGCCGAGTACATAAAGTGTGTGTGTGTGTGTGTGTGGGGGTGGGTGTGCGCGCAAGCGTACGTGTTTGTGTGTCGGTGGGTGTGTGTTTGTAGGTGGAGGATGTCTGTGCGTGTGTGTTTGTGTGTGTGAGTCTGACCGGGTACCATGTCCAGCTCGTGTACGTTATCTAAGAAAAGTTTCTCTCATCATGACGATATGCTTCGACACATTCAATATAAACACAACCAAGAGACATCATCAACAACAACAGGAACATTGCGTATTACACATTTTATTATCCCCTTCATCACAACACACGCAAGCTAGTGGAGCCATTATGGGTGTGTTTACAACTCTCGTATGCTCTTGTCCGTGTATCAGACGCATCGTTGGCTGTTCTTGTCCAATGCTTTTGGCATTTGGTGTCTATGTCTGCCTTCCTATTTATCCACAGAATAAAAATTAAAATATCAAACACCATGTTTTTTTATTCTAAGCACCGTAATATTAGGTACATGTTTTTACAGAGCAGACTTCAACGATCAGCATGTGAACATATAGAGAATATGCGCCATATTACGGTATCCGTCAGTGCATGGGTGAATGCGTTCATTCGATGGGGTGGTTAAACAGTTTAACCACAAAAAACGTGACATTGGTCACCCTATCCACCTGCCAATTTTTGTTGGGGCGTTGTTGCCAGGCCCATTATGAGGGATCCACGGTCTGCAGCTGCTCTAGCATTGTCCCCAGTGACGCACGATTGGTGATGGTGAACGGCTGGTCAAATACCCTGATGTTGGCACTGCAATAGACATACCGAGGTTTCTCTGTCTCCGTATGCTCCAGCACATAGCCAAAAGCGACATTTAATTTGAAGGCCGTAGCTTGGTCATTGAAGATGGCTTCCACGTAGCTGCGTAGACGGGCGAGGTCGGTCAGCCAGAAATTGTAGATATCTTGAATAGGACGATGACGGCGAAAACAGTACCGTATCATGAGCCAATGGCGCTGATAGATGTCACTCACTGGATGGTCTTCGCTAGGAACATTTATGGGTTCGTCCGCGAAGTGTACTTTACCCTCCACGTCGTACAAAATCTGGTCCACGGTCTTGTCGTCGGAATTTGACTTGAATTAGGGCGACATCATCATCATCGGCCCTCATGCGATGGGTGGGAGTTACCGCTGTCTCGATACTGGTGCCTACGGGCTCCTCTACCTGCAAACGTAGCTGTGGAACAGGGTGTCGTGTGTGTTGGTGTCGCAGCAACTGACTGGTCAGTTTGAAATTACAAGCGCCTGATTCAGCCGTCGTCCATTAGAGAATATCCGTGTCCATAATCCAAAGACCTATTTCATATTCCATATTCCAATAAAAGCCGACCACATTCTTCGCATGAACGCTTGGGTGACCCACGGATTGAACGTTCATGGCGCTGTAAATGATCCGGGCGCTGAAACGACAGTGTACATATCGTACAGCTATACCGAGCAGTTCCGTCGTGCTTGGTAGCCTCATGGCAGCGCAAGTCGTGCAGACGAGTGAATGACTTCGAGCACGTAGTACAAGTGAACATCTTGATGGTTAACAGATTGTCTGATGAAACGGCCAGGCCGCTTCCCTTTTATAGCACGCTAGCTGGTGATCTATTTTTAGCACACTCAGTTCAACTACCCCCAAGTCGAGGACCGAGATGTACTGGTGTACGACTGAGCCACATGTGTGTGTGTGGGGGGGGGGCAGTGGATTTTACATCCGAGACCTTGTCAACATCCGGGTTTCCCAGTGGGTTTTTCCCGTCGTTCCTGCGTCTTCCATCCTGGTACTGTGGTTTTACATCCGGGTCCTCATCTTACATCCGGGTTTTTCCATGTTTACTGTCACGTGACCGGAACCGGAAGTTGACACAAGACAAGTTAGAAGTAGTAGGTCAATATCGGGGCGCCACCTGTCTTGTGACAACTTCCAGTTCCGGTCTCGTGACAGTAAACATGGAAAAATCCGGATGTAAGATGAGGACCCGGATGTAAAACCACAGTACTCGGATGGAAGACGGAGGAACGACGGGAAAAAAACCACTCTGTCAACTACCAAGATGTTCACTTGTACTACGTGCTCGAAGTTATTCACTCGTCTGCACGACTTGCGCCGCCATGAGGCTATCAAGCACGACGGAACCGCCCGGTATAGCTGTACGATATGCACACTGTCGTTTCAGCGCTCGGATCATTTACAGCGCCATGAACGTTCAATTCATGGGCCACCCAAGCGTCCATGCGAAGAATGTGGTCGGCTTTTCAAACTGACCAGTCAGTTGCTGCGACACCAACGCACACAACACCCTGTTCCGCAGCCACGTTTGCAAGTAGAGGAGCCCGTAGGCACCAGTATCGAGACAGCGGAAACTCCCACCCATCGCACGAGGGCCGATGATGATGATGTCGCCCTAATTCAACAGTCAAATTCCGACGACAAGACCTTGGGCCAGATTTTGTACGACGCTGAGGGTAAAGTACACTTCGCGGACGAACCCATAAATGTTCCTAGCAATCTGTTACACGAAGACCATCCAGTGAGTGACATCTATCGGCGCCATTGGCCTATGATACGGCAGTTTCCACCGTCATCGCCCTTTTTAAGATATCTACAATTTCCGACTGACCGACCTCACCGTCTACGCAGCTACGTGGAAGCCATCTTCAAAGACCAAGCTACGGCCTTCAAATTAAATATGGCGTTTGATTATGTGCTGCAGCATAAGGAGACAGACCAAGTCCGATAGTTTTACCCGAGCAGTAACATCCGGGTATTTGACCAACCGTTTACCATCATTAACCGGGTGTCGCTAGAGACGATGCTGGAGAAACTGGACACCGTGGATCCCTTGGAATGGGCCCAACAACAACGCCCCAACACCCAATGGGTCGTAGAGAGGGTGACCAATGTCACGTTTTTCGTGGCTAAACTGATCAACCCCATCGGTTGAACGCGTCACCCATGCACCGATGAATACCATAACATGCGGTATATACTCTATATTAGTGAGGTGGCTTAGGGCCATATTTTGGGGACATCATGACACGCTGGACCAAAGCACCAAATTTGGCACACTCATCACTTGAGGCATATAGAACAATATCAGAAGGGGTGCCCTTTGCTCTGGGCTGTGTGATGCCCTCTGTCCCCCAAAAGGGCATCTGATGGGCAATATTGTTATTTAAAGAATAGTTAGCCTAGAAACAGCTTCGTTATTTTCATTATCCTTCAGGCTGGGAAGCTGAAACTTGCCACACTGTGTATCACTGGTTCATGCGCTACCGGAAAATGTCACAAAATCCAAGATGGCGGCCATGATGACATCACAGTGACATCATATTCCCGAAATAAGTCATTTTGCGGACGATTTTTCGGACCGATTTTTCCCAATTTTTATTTGTGGAATTTTCTTCGCTGAAACTGCCTGGTAAATTAGTAAATAATCATCATATTTGAGATAAAATACTTTTGAGCACATTTACGAAGAACAACACATTAATTTTGAAGGAATACGATGAAAACAGAACTTTCTGATACACCCAAATGTTATCCATTATGAGTTTACTCATGAAGCTGTGCTCCGAGTTTTATGCAACAGGCTCAAAAATAACATCAGTATCATAAGCTATAACTGCTCTAAGTTACAGCCCTCGACGTTTCTTCATTTTGGGGTATCAGAGAAAAGTTTTTACCCCTCGGCCATTTTGGCCTCGGGGTATTGTCGTCGCCATGTACGTCCGTCCATCTGTCCGTACGTCTGTCCATCTGTCCGTACGTCTGTACGTCCGTCCGTCCGTTACCGCATTTTAGGCAAAACCGCTTGAGACACAACCACCAAATTTTCAACACTTACTTATTTAGTGCTAAGCCAGACGCCTATCGAAAGTGGCTCCCCTCGGCCCATATTTTACAGAGTTCTGCCCCTTTACAGATATATTAATTTCTATTTCTGTCCTATATGCCTGAATGTAACCAGCTATATCTGCAGAACTGTGTTCGGTATAGCTTCTATATTTTGGAAACTTATTTATATGGTTGTATTCTACAAGCCAACAAAGGATTACTCGCCTCGGCTTATGGAGTTATGCCTCTTTCGGATGTAGTAATCTCCGATTTTGTTATTTGTAGCTGAATGTACAAGTTATTTCTGCAGATCCGTGTTCGGTACAGCTTATTCGTCTCCGCTCTTATTTCACAAAGTGCTAAGTCAGATGCCTATCGAAAGTGGCTCCCCTCGGCCCATATTTTACAGAGTTATGCCCCTTTACAGATATATTAATTTTTATTTCTGTCCTACATGCCTGAATGTAACCAACTATATCTGCAGAACTGTGTTTGGTATAGCTACTATATTTTGGAAACTTATTTATATACTGTATTCTACAAGTCAACAAAGGATTATTCGCCTCGGCTTATGGAGTTATGCCCCTTTCGGATGTAATAATCTCCGATTTTGTTATCTATAATTGAATGTACAAGTTATATCTGAAGATCCGTGTTTGGTACAGCTTATTCGTCTCGGTTCTTATTTTACAGTAGTGCTAATTACAACACATATAAGGGAAGTGGGAAGAGGTGCCGACATGCTGACTGCGTCACATGACTTCACAGAATAGTCTTCTGGTTAACCTATTCTAAAGCACACACCAAGAATCTAACGATTCGTGCTATGTGTTGTATCTCAGGCACGCTCCTATTGTACCTGTCCATGTGGCAACTTGGATGATATGACCACACGGCCCCTAGCACCGGCATAAGCGGTATTAGATACAAACCCAGAGAGCCATGATGGAAATGCTCTGACAACTCGTATACTGGTAATTGGTGAGTTGTTTCGCTGTGACAACTCGTACATTGGAGATTGGTGAGCTGTATCGTCGTCAGATGTAAATGACGGCATTTAACACAAAAGACTAGTCTGTAACGCCCGATGTCGACCAAGCATCAACTTCCCACAAATGCCAACATGTATCAAAGACCCATACTTTACAGAGTTATGCCCCTTTACTGATATATTAATTTCTATTTCTGTCCTATATGCCTGAATGTAACCAACTATATCTGCAGAACTGTGTTCGGTATCGATACTATATTTTGGAAACTTATTTATATTGTTGTATTCTACCAACCAACAAAGGATTACTCGCCTCGGCTTATGGAGTTATGCCCCTTTTGGATGTAATAATCTCAGATTTTGTTATCTGTAACTGAATGTACAAGTTAGTCTGTAGATCCGTGTTCGGTACGGCTTATTTGTCTCGGTTCTTATTTTACAGAGTGCTAAGTCACATGCCTATCGAAAGTGGCTCCCCTCGACCCATATTTTACAGAGTTATGCCCCTTTACAGATATATAATTTTTCTATTTCTGTCCTATATGCCTGAATGTAACTAACTACCGGTATATCTTCATCATCCCACATAGAAATATCTCTTCCCCAATTCACACAACACATGGGTCTCTATCACTTGGGGAAAGCCGAGGGGTTTTAATTAGATCAATCTCATGTTTGAGAAGGGAGAGCCGGGTGGCTGAAACCACCTGTACCAATTAGGTTTACATAATCGCCTGTGTAAAAGGAAGCAATCGCCCCTTATCTTTGTAAAAATTGACAATTCAGCTTTTCATCTCGTAAAATGGAAAAAAGACTGCACATTTTTTTATGGTATTCTAGCATTTACCAGATTCACCCCATGTTGAGGCGTTTACTTCAGCAGACGTCCTCGATGCTCATCCATTAACATCCGATGAGTTATTTGTTTGAGTTGATCTGTCATCACAGCTCACGAGCTAGCGTATCTAATTCCGCTGAAGGCGTTGCTAGGGGCCTTGGGGATACTTCATAGTATCCATATTAACAGCTGCAATAAAAGCGCGGCTGAGATACTAAGGCTACGGCCGAGAATCCACCGTATTCTCGGGTCTGCAGGTGAGGTGCCAAGGGAAGCTTTCCTGTTAAGTCATATGGTTGCTTTTTAGTCGCCAGACGTCAATTTTTCCTACTTCTTGCATATCGCTCCAATTTCAATCTTTCTACTTTTAAGTTCGAGAGAAGAATAGCTGAATTAACAAGTGTTCCACGGGCCGGGGACTTGTGTTTAGTTCTATACGTCTCTGTTTGTATATTTGTGACCGCCGAAAAAAGTCAAGATTATTGGACGAAATGGTACGAACCTTCATCTGAAGAGTGTTGGAGTCAGTGAGGGTGAAACTGAAAAGAACAATCCCAAAAAGGGCATCTTACGCCTGTTGGAGGCCGTGATTTTTTATCGGAATGCCATCAAATTACGTCAGGATACATGTAGCTAACAGAGCTGTATGGCCAGAAAATTAAAGGAGTCTAAAACCAAGAAGGAATCAAAAGAACATTTAACGCCCAATGGAGACCGAGAACATGCAACATACAAGTAAGGGTGAGTGAGTGAATAGAATTTAGCGTGGCTTTCAACAATATTTCAGCTATATCGCGACGAGCCAATTAAGCACCACCCAGCCAAGTTGCGTCCCTGTTACTTCAAAGAAGAAAAGCAGCATGGAACCAGACACCCTCCATCCACCCTATAAAACACTGAGGACAGCACACAAGACACAGGCAGGACGTTTACATGGTGCAATAAAGAGTGATATTACAGTGCTAGACATCAGATTATCAAGTTCCTGTTGCTTCTCAGCAAAATGCTTTGAAGCAACAGGAGCCTGAACCCACCCAATCACCCGCGCAACATACAAGTAACATGTTGTAGCACTTGTCTATATATTATCATTGAATGGACACAGCTTTGGTCGAATGTTCATGGAACTTTGTCAAGATAGCTGTGGGAATACCAAGTGTGAAAATAGAGGCCCGCAACATTGGGGTTTTTTTTGGTCAAAAGCCTGTCAAAACATTTTCAGGATAACTATAGGGATCTCAGAGAGTGCATAGACACAGAGAAAGGATCGGAAATTGCATTTAACGCCCATTGAGGGACAGGAACATGAAATTAACATTAAAGTAACACGTTATCCGTCGCTATTGACATGATCGAGAGTGCTTAGGACGATTTCATGTTCAGAGGCAGATTGGGAGGGGTCTGAAACTACACCTTATTCCCACTGGGTGACAATACCATTATATTTACACATTTACATGTGCATGGTTCAGGACACGTGCACTACTCCAATTATATGCCGGTTCTGCAGGCACACCCACTAGTAAAATGATACTGAATAGGGAGGATCCTGTATTCAATTGTTATTGTTGGATTCACCTTCATCCCCTCCCGCTCTTCCCAATAAAATTTTCTCTGATGCTCGGAAGTGTTGAGAGCTGGCACTTTGTGTCCATATAGCAAATCATATTAGGGCCATTTAATTCTCGGAGAAGAGCATCATGGGTAAATTCAAAATGGACGACAGTTGTGTTTTTGTCGTATTTTCTTCAAAATTGGTGTATTTTGTCTTCGTGAAAGTGCATAATAATATTTTATTTCATATCAGATGATTATTTACTGATTTACAAGGCAATTTGAGCGAAGAAAATGGCACAAATACAAAATTTGAAAAATCGATCAGAAAAATCATCAATAAAATGGCTTATTTTTATAATATGACGTCACAGTGACATCATCATAGAGGCCATCTTCAATTTTGTTACATTTTATTGTAGGGCTGGAACCAAAGATATAATGTGGCAAGTTTCAGCTTCCTAGCCTCAAGGATAACGAAAGTCATGAAGCTATTGGGAAGCCAACTATTTTTTCAATGATAATATTTTCCCTTAGATGCCCTTTTGGGGGCCAGAGGGCGTCACACGGCCCAGAGCAATGGGTACCCCTTCTGATATTGTTCTGTATGCCTCAAGTGATGGCTGTGCCAAGTTTGGTGCTTTGGTCCAGCGTGTCACGATCTTTTTGCTAAGCCACCTCACTATATGTCTACATGTTGATCGTTGACTTGAGCTCAGTAAACACTTGTACCTAATGTGACGGTGCGTTAAATAATAAAACATGGTGTTTGATATTTCAATTTGTTTTGCTGTGAACATACTAAACACCCAGGGCGGCTTCCCCAGACTGGGTATGGTGTAACATTGGGGATAATAAACTGTATGAACATTGGTGAACTTGTTGTTATTCAAGTCAACCGCTATCCGATTGTATAATACAGAACATATATTGTATAATACAGGACATATATGGTACAATATAAGACAGATTAGGTATAATACAGCACAGCTTTGGTATAATACAGGACAGATACTGTATAATACAGCACAGATTTGGTATAATACAGAACATATATTGTATAATACAGGACAAATATGGTACAACACAGGACAGATTTGGTATAATATAGGACAGGTATTGTACAACACAGGACAGATATTGTATAATACAGCACAGATATGGTATAATTCAGGACAGATATGGTATAATACAGCACAGATATGGTATAACACAGCACAGATATTGTATAATACAGCACAGATATGGTATAATACAGGACAGATATTGTATAATACATCACAGATATGGTATAATACAGGACAGATACTGTATAATACAGCACAGATTTGGTATAATACAGAACATATATTGTATAATACTGGACAGATATTGTATAATACAGGACACAGCACAGATATGGTATAACACAGCACAGATATTGTATAATACAGCACAGATATGGTATAACACAGCACAGATATTGTATAATACAGCACAACTATGATATAATACAGGACAGATTTGGTATAATACAGCACAGGTTTGGTATAAAACAAAACATATGGTA